>CM035432.1:66780782-66815782 GCA_020310875.1 Ceratopteris richardii | reverse complement strand
AAAGTATTCCCGCGACTCAGTATTTCGCTCATAACTTGAAGTAGGAGCGTCGGAATTGAGTGAGACCACTGCCATTGGATGCGTCTTCTCGAGAGCTTCGAAACGCATATGCTATTCACTATATTTGGAGTTCGGAGCTGGGAGAAAAGTCCAAAATACTGACGGCTGCTGCACCAAGTATCGTTTCGCCTTGACCAACAGTTGGAGCTTGTTTGGATAAGTCTTTGCCTCATTTACATTCTTTGAGTAGTTCATTTGCATTGATCATTACATGATTGCATGTCCTCATACACTCGGCTAGGTTTGTATACTCTTTGGATTGATAATTAAAAGCGTGTATCCCCACTATATGCACTTGTGAGGGGATTGAGGTATAGTCTCTTTCTCCGCAAGTCCCTAAGTTGATACTTAGGACAACACACTTTTTGGCGCCGTTGCCGGGGAGTGACGAATCAAACCGAGGCATTCGTGTGATGGTAAGTAGCTTTTTGCATTGAAGTAAGTGGAGGAGTGGAAATCTTCTCTTCTTTGGTAAGTCATTTTCAGCCGCACTTGCTACTTCTCATTCTTAGAGTGTGTGTAGTGAGTTGTTAGTTTAGGGAAGTGAGTAGAAGGAGTAGAGTAGGAGTGAGTAGAGAGTGGACCAAGTCATTAGGATAGAGTTTAGTCTTATTCAGAAAAGTTCCTTTTTGTAAGCAAGAAAATTCCAACTATAAAAGCCAAAAAAAGTCATTTTGAAGATCACTTGTTTGAGCAAGTATCGTGAGCGTGAGTGTCGAGTATCGTGAGCTGTGGCAGAGATCGTGGGCGAGGAACCAGGCATTTGGGGAGTGCATAGAGCAAGGGAAATTGATAACGAGATTCTAGGTGCCACCAAGGTAAGCTAGCCCATCATTTTAATCAACATTTCTCAAACAAATCAAGTTAGGAAAGAAAAACGATCTGCGCCAGGTATCGTTAGAGTTTTTCAGGGGGCAAAAAGTTGTGTTTTGATTGATACAGATTGTGAAGAGAGGAGAGTGGAGCTAGGAGATCAAGGGGGAAAAATCAAAACTTCAAAAACATTTGCTAAAATTTGTCTAAGGGTCAAGTATCGTTTTATTCCCGCGGTCGAGTATCGCGATACTTCACAAGTATCGTTTTGCTCCTGTGGTTGAGTATCGCGATACTTCCCATCGATCGTGTATCGTTTCATACCGATCGCGATACTTGGTCAGAGATCGTTTTCCAGCGATCGTCTTTCGAGTATCGTGTATCGTGTATCGTTTCGTGCCGATCGCGATACTTGAGAAGTATCGTTTGGTCAAAGATCGCGATACCTGACAAGTATCGTGTATCGTTTTGCCAGCGATCGTTTGCGAGAAGATCAAGTATCGTTGTGTTCAAGTATCGTGTATCGCTTGATCTTCAGAGATCGCGATACTTGCGACCGATCGTGTATCGTTGTCCGAAGTATCGTTTGGTTCAAATATCGTGTATCGTCTGATCTTCAGAGATCGCGATATTTACCAGGTATCGTGTATCGTCGATCGTTTCAGTCTGATATCGTGTATCGTGGGATTTCAAGTATCGTATATCGTTTCCAGCCAAGTATCGTTTGGCCCAGAGATCGTTTAGAGGAAAGATCGCGATACTTCCCACATATCGAGTATCGTCTATTCCAAGTATCGTTTCCCTTTGAGTACCGTGTATCGTGTATTGTCTGAGAACAGATATCGTGTATCGTTTGCCTTCAAGTATCGGTATCGTTTCACTCAGCGATCGGTATCGTTTATCAGGTATCGCGATATTTGTCAAGTATCGGGTATCGTCTGAACCTAGAGATCAGGTATCGTGTATTTTTGGAGACAAGTATCGTGTGTTGTAGAAATTCTTCTTCAGTCCTTTCTTTCCAGCCCAAGTCTTCTAGACATTTTTACCTGTAGTGAAGAGTGTTCAAGGCCCAAGGGTATCAAAGTTTAATCAGAGCTCTTAAGTGGATGAACCTGAGATCCGGAAGAACCCTAGGAAGCCGAAGAAGTGTAATTTCTTCTGTAGGGAGCGTAGCCGAGCCAAGTAGCCGTTCACACTATTCTGAGACCTCCAGTGAGTCAGAAGGAGAAATTCCCATGGCTTCAGAGGATATGCAAAACACAGTACCCATGATTGGCATGATGTCAATCATCGAGGGAGAATACAGAACTTCCTTGGAGTATGTGAACACCAACCACTATGAGATCCCTATCTATTTGGATGGTCTAAACAGATCAGTGGCCAGACTGAAGAAGGCTTCAGAGGCTTACATAGTGCCTAGACCAGCCGTCAAATACGTAGGAGGTTTTTACATGGACAAACAAGATATTCAATACATGGTCACAGAACACCCGGAAATCATTAGTGAGCATGGTGAGGAAAATAATGCTTCGAGCTTACATGGAGGTGGAAACGAAGAGCAAGTAACTACTCCTAGAGGGAGATCTACAATTACTAAAATTTGGAGAGGAGACCTGATTCCCCAGGATGACACTCTAATAGATGTATATCTGATCAACGGGATGGAGCACCTGCTCAGAGCCCATTCCTCTATATGGGAAGCCGCTCCTAATCCAGTTACCATCTATGAGTTACAAGATCCTGAGTTCCCCACCATCATCACATATTTAGATAAAAATCTGAGAAGATATTGGCCGATAACAGAATTAGAGAGAGCTGAGTTGAAATATCAGAACATCCCAGTGTTTCCCCCAAGGGACCAAGCCACTACTTCACGAAATCCACTTGGAACATCCCAGAACGATTCATATCAACAGTCGGGACAAACACAACAAACACAACAAACTCATGCTCCAGTCAGACCACATGTGCAATTTGCAATGCCTGCAATTAATCCTAACTACCAGCATCAACTAGCTATTGATCCAAGACATGGAGTTCATGCTCCAGTCAGACCACAGGTAGTAAGAGGACCAGGTATACCAATAGGAAGACCCATTTACCCTGTAATGCCTAGACAACCTGAGGCAGGAAGACGATTAAGGCCGATCCAAGTTGCCAAGTGCATGAGAAATCACTATGATGGCTCTAGTGAACCCTACAATCACATAGCAGAATTTAAACAAGTAGTTAGAGCCGAGCAGGTAGATGACTTCCTGATTCAGTTTGAGTCTTTTGGCCTTACCTTGTCAGACACAGCTTTGGCTTGGTTTCAGCCATTGGACCCAAACACCTTTCAGAACATGGAGCAAGTATATCAAGAAATGATTGAAGAATTTACCAAATCAGGAATTAAAAACAATTCTTCATCATTAATCCACAGCTTCAAACAAGTCCCTACCGAGTCAGTGAGATTGGCTGCAAGGAGATTCAAGCAATATGTGGATAGATGCCCAGTAGAAGAGAGACCGACACAGAACAAAATGGTGTCATTGTTTTTGGAAGGATTATTGAACGGATCCTTGAGGTCATTAGTGTACGTAAAAAGGGTGCAGACCCTGCAGGAATGCATGAAGGAATGTATAGATTTAGAGGATAATCTTGCAGAGGATCTGAAAATACCACAAGGGAGCTCTAAAAGTGAAGATTTGTCTAGCAATACATCCATACCCAAAAACAACGTAGAGGAAATAGCCGACTTGTTAGCAAAAAAACTGAATGTCCAAGGACAGAGGAATTAGCCCACTAATCCCATGAGACTGCCTATGCTTAGAAGATGTATGCAGTGCGGAGGTGATCATCCTTCTCATTTGTGTACTAGGGGAGTAGTCCCACCACCTGCCTATGCTCCTCATAGACCCTCTGTCCCCGGACCTCTACAATATTGCAGTATAGAACAGAGATATACAAACCATAGCACTGAGAATTGCCCTTACATTAGGCAAACCAAACCCACTCAGCCTTATGTGAGACCATATGGATATCCCCAAAGAGATCAAGGAGGTGAAGCTTTTAGGTATCCTTCTTATCAGCCGCAGGCACCAGCACCACGACCATACGCATATCAGGGATATACGCAACCACAACCAGTACTAGGACAACAACCGCCCCACCCTCAGAACGTTGTCCCAGTCAAGATTGCACAACCAGAGGAAAACCTAGAAAGGGCTATAGTGCCAGCCACACCTTTGACTAGTAGTGAACCATATGACTCATTTTATGACCCTAGTCAAGGAGCATACCCTAGTTATGAAAGCTCAATAATGGAATATGGACAACTCCATGAACCATATGATGGAGAGTGTTAATCTCCAAAAGAACAACCTAATCTTGAATTTAGAACACCTCTATATCAAGAGTAAGTCAAAAACTTCACTTAATTAGAGGTCCAATCTCCAAATTATCAAATCTGAGAAAATATGTGAAGAAGATGAAACACAGAAAAGTCTGCTGCAGAATTTCTTCACATTGACTTATCAAATGTGTAAAGTTTTTGATGAAACTTTGTACGAATCATCTCCTAGAGATTGCGCATCACCTCCAAGTTGAATTACTTCATAAGCTTTAGTATAACTTGAGAAATTGTCTTCACAAGTTACCTATGTCTGAATCTGCACTTCTGAGAAGTCGATTTAGACACCCCTAACTTCTTAACTTTGGTTCTCACAATATCTAACCCGTTTTGCCAAATGCTTTTAGCCACGAGTAGATCACCTTCCAACTTAAAGATTAAGTGCTTGCTTGCACAAAACTTTAAACTATGGAGTGAGCACTGACCAAAAGATTAAACTCGAAATTTGCGCCTGTTTCAGAGAACTGTAGACACTCAACACATATGAATGTTCCTACTCACAATTCTCCTAGCCTGTTTACAATTAGACTCTGAAATTCAGGTCACAGGCTCATTAACTAACAACTTAGATATCCTCAAAAGGATTTCACAATTGATCAAACACAGAAGGAGCAGACACGAAAAGATCGGGCGCAATATTTCTTCATTAACTCAGAAAATTACAACTGAGTGATGAGAGCTAACTCAACTAACTTTTCTCTATCTCTTGACTCCTAACTTCCTCAATCTTGGTTTCTACATATGCTCTCATACATGCCCCGACTTTTCTCAAAGTATTTATAGACAATTTGTACAAGATTCTTACTCAAACAAAGATCTAAGTCACCTATGACTATTCTAATGTACATATGTGTACACTTCTCTTATCCTCTGAATATGTCTTTCTTCCAAGCTTCAATAGTTGATCCTTCCTTCACTCTTTAACCTTCCAAGCCTTCAATTGGTGATTGGTCTGCACCAACAGCTCCCCCTCAATCATCAATTGAGGTCTTCACTATCTTCTTTATACCTTCCATGTCTTTGAACCTTTGTAACTTTGGTCCATCCAAGCCTTTTGTAAGCATATCAGCTATCTGATCTTTTGTTGAAGTATGGATTACTTCAACCTCTTTATCCATCACCTTCTCTCTTAGAAAGTGATACTGAATCTCAATGTGTTTGGTCCTGGCATGAAAAACAGGATTAGCAGCTAAATACAATGAACTCATGTTATCTCCATATATGATTGGTACCCCATGCATAATGTCAAGACTCTTCATCAATGTCTTAACCCAAATTACTTCCTTTGCAGCTTCAACCATGCCTTTATACTCTGCTTCTGTAGAAGATAAAGCAACTGTATGTTGCTTCTTGGAACACCATGAGATAATTTTATCTCCCACATAACACATATATCCAAATGTAGACCTTCTATCATCTGGATTACCTGCCCAATCTGCATCACTATAAATTTTGATATTTGTATATGAGGTAAACCCATAATACAAACCTTCATTGAGTGTACCCTTAATGTACCTCAACACCCTTTGTCCTGCAATCCAATGTTCTTTCCTTGGGCAATGCATAAATTGAGACAAAACCCCTACTGCATATGATAAATCAGGTCTAGTTAGAGTAGCATAGATAAGACTACCAACCAAACTCTGATATTGTCTCATGTCCTTGAATTCTTCACCTCCATACTTACTCAATTTGTGATTCACCTCCATTGGTGTAGGTGCTACCCTGCAATCATCCATTTTAAACTTGATTAACAAGTTCTTCAAATACCTTTCTTGTCACAAATACTCCATGTTGAGTATATGTAATCTCCATGCCCAAGAAGTATGATAAGTCTCCCAAGTCACTTATCTTGAACTCCTTTTCCATTTGCCTCTTAAGCTTTTGTATTCCTTCTTCATCTGTACCTGTAAGAATTATATCATCAACATATATGCACATGTATATGAAACCATTTTCACTTGCCTTGACAAGCAAACTACTATCTGCTTTAGACACCTGAAAACCAAGTTCTTTTAGGAACTTCACAAGTCTATAATTCCATGCCCTTGGGGCCTGCTTCAAGCCATACAAAGCTCTCTTGAGCTTGCACACATGATCTGGATACCTTTTATCTCTGAACCCTTGAGGTTGCTCCATAAATACATCATCTGAAATATAACCATTCAGAAAAGCATTTTTCACATCAAGTTGACATAGCTTCCAACCTTTACATGCAGCAATAGCAATAAGTGTCCTTATGGTTGTCATCTTTGCCACAGGACTATAGGTCTCATCATAATCAATACCATATGTTTGAGCAAAGCCTTTGACAACAAGTCTAGCTTTGTATCTAGACACACTTCCATCTGCAAACCTTTTTGTCTTGTAGACCCACTTGCATCCAATAATCTTCTGACTATTTGGTTTAGGAATCAAATCCCAAGTTTGATTCTCCAATAGTGCATCATATTCCTCCTGCATAGCATTCTCCCATTTTTCCTTACCTTTTGCCTCTTCATATGTAGAAGAGTCTTCATCTGTATTCACCATATAAGCATAATCTTTTGTGGCTAGAAATGAAGTATCATAACTATACCTTGTAGGTTGCCACCTATTTCTTGTTGACCTTCTGAGTTCTCCACTCCTTGAGGTTTCTGGCTCTTCACATTCAGGATCAAATCTTGGTGTCTCTTCCACTTCAACCTGCACTTCATTATTCTCTTGCTCATCAAATATCTGAACTTTTGATTTACCTTTTCTTTGACTCACTTCTTCTTCATCACCTGTATTGATGTTGATTGTACCTGCATACCAAGTGTTTTGTTCATCAAATGTAACATCTTTAGAAACCATAAATTGCTTTGTAGATGGACTCCACAATCTATAGCCCATCTGCTTGTCATCATAGCCAATGAAAACATACTTTTCAGCTTTAGGTTCCAATTTGTGTCTTAATTGTGATGGCACATATGCATATGCCACACACCCAAAAACTCTGCAATGATCCAAGGTAGGTCTTTTACCCCACCAAGCCTCATATGGTGTCATACCCTGCAAGGCTTTACATGGTAACCTATTGACCAAATAAGTGGCTGTATTTACAGCCTCAGCCCACAAATAATTAGGGCAATTTTTCTCCTTCATCATGGATCTTGCAAACTCAACAAGTGTTCTATTCCTCCTTTCTGCAACACCATTTTGTTGAGGAGAGTACCTGCAAGTAACTTCCCTTTTTATACCTGCATTCCATAAGTAATCACTGAACTCATTAGAGAAATACTCTCCCCCTCCATCTGACCTTAGTCTCTTCAACTTATGACCTGTAATTCTTTCTGCATATCCATGATAGTGTTTAAATGTATTAAACACTTCTGACTTATCTTTGATCACATAGATAGTGATCCACCTAGTAGCATCATCAACATAAATCACATAATACCTTGATCCATTTATACTGAAATCTTTTGATGGTCCCCACACATCTGTGTGTACCAACTCAAGCTTCTCTGAATGCATAAAACCATGCTTGGAGTAAGAGTTCTTATGAGCCTTACCTAATTGACATGCCTCACATTTGTATGTCATATGTTGACCTGCAACATTAGGCAATCCAAGCACTGAACCATTGTTAACCATATCTTTAATACCTCTTTCATTGAAATGTCCAAGCCTCTTGTGCCAAAGATCTAACTCAGAGATCTTATGACCTCCATATGTGAACATAGCATGACCAATGTTGCCTTGAATCTTCAATGTAAATAATCTTCCTTCCTTTTTCCCTGAAACAATCTGTTTATACCCTTGGCTAGGGTCTTCCACATATACTCCATCATTAGTGAACCTTACTTCATATCCCTTTTCAACAATTTGACCTACACTTATCAAATTCTTAGGGATTGTAGGAACATACAAAACCTTACTCAATAAGGTGCTTCCATCCTTGGCCTTCACTGATCCAATTGACTTCACATTGTGCTTTGTGTTGTCACCTGTTTGAACAACATGATTAAAAACTTTACTTTCCAAATCAGTCATCAAAGATATGTTACCACTCAGGTGATTGCTACACCCTGAGTCAATGTAGAAGACTCTTTGATCTTCACTCTGCCTTTCACAAGTTGCATTCATTATCAATGTTGAATCTTCCTTTTGATCTGAAGCATAATTGTAGTAGGTGTTGTTGTATTGTTGACTTTGGAATCCTCTACCTGCATTTCTTTCAAAGTAATTCCTTCCACCTCTACCTCTGTAATTACCTCTTTGATTTCTGCCACCTCTTCCTCTTGTATTATAATTCTGATTGTATCCACTATTATTCTGATTATTATGCCAACAATCATTAGCTAAGTGATTTGTCTTACCACAAATCCAGCAAGCTTTGCCTCCATCTTTATTGTTCCTGCCTCTTCCTCTACCTTTGCCACCTCCTCTTCCTCTTAGGAAGTTGGCTTGAGTAGTTGTTCCTTCATCTTCACCTGCTTGTTGTTTTCCTTTGCTATTCTTCTTCTTGTCCTTTGAGTACATTGCACATTGTCCTGTACTCTTGTCACCATCTCCTTTAACATCTTGCTCAAATGTTAGCATATGACCTAACAATTGATTTAAATCAGGAGTGAAATGGTCAAGTGATAATTCTGTAGACAAAATAAATGGCTTCCATTTGTCATCACCTCTCAACCCTGTAAGGATTTGCCTTACCAATTTATCCTCCTCAATGTCTTCATCAACAGCTCCTAAAGCATCTGCAATATCTTTCATCCTTGTTACATAGTCTGAGATGGATTGAGAGGCCTTCTTCTTAAAGGTAGTAAACTCTGCCCATAAGGATGCCTTCCTTGACTTTGTAGTGTTCTGGAAATGCTCCTCCAAAGCATTCCATATGTCAGTAGCACTTTCAAGACCTCTAATATGAGGTAACAAGTAATCATTGACTCCCATATAGATAATGCTCCTAGCTTGAGCATCTTTCTTCATCCAATTTTTCAGATCTGCTAACTCTTCCCTAGCAGGATAGTTTTCCCTATCCAATTTCTCTATCTGTAGAGCATCTCCCATCTTGTATCCACCTGTATATTGAAACCTTCAAGCTTTACAAACAATGTATGTACCTTTACTTCGAATTAGACTCCTTTTGCCTTTCTTGATGTCGAGTAGTCTTCTCCTCAGGCTTTTGACTCCAAGCTTTCACTTCTTTGTTCTTCAAATGTTGAACTTCTTGAATCTGCAGCAGCCGGGACCTTCCTTTCCTTGATTTTGATGTCTCTTGCTCTGATACCACTGATGGAGAGTGTTAATCTCCAAAAGAACAACCTAATCTTGAATTTAGAACACCTCTATATCAAGAGTAAGTCAAAACCTTCACTTAATTAGAGGTCCAATCTCCAAATTATCAAATCTGAGAAAATATGTGAAGAAGATGAAACACAGAAAAGTCTGCTGCAGAATTTCTTCACATTGACTTATCAAATGTGTAAAGTTTTTTATGAAACTTTGTATGAATCATCTCCTAGAGATTGCGCATCACCTCCAAGTTGAATTACTTCATAAGCTCTAGTATAACTTGAGAAATTGTCTTCACAAGTTACCTATGTCTGAATCTGCACTTCTGAGAAGTCGATTTAGACACCCCTAACTTCTTAACTTTGGTTCTCACAATATCTAACCCGTTTTGCCAAATGCTTTTAGCCACGAGTAGATCACCTTCCAACTTAAAGATTAAGTGCTTGCTTGCACAAAACTTTAAACTATGGAGTGAGCACTGACCAAAAGATTAAACTCGAAATTTGTGCCTGTTTCAGAGAACTGTAGACACTCAACACATATGAATGTTCCTACTCACAATTCTCCTAGCCTGTTTACAATTAGACTCTGAAATTCAGGTCACAGGCTCATTAACTAACAACTTAGATATCCTCAAAAGGATTTCACAATTGATCAAACACAGAAGGAGCAGACACGAAAAGATCGGGCGCAATATTTCTTCATTAACTCAGAAAATTACAACTGAGTGATGAGAGCTAACTCAACTAACTTTTCTCTATCTCTTGACTCCTAACTTCCTCAATCTTGGTTTCTACATATGCTCTCATACATGCCCCGACTTTTCTCAAAGTATTTATAGACAATTTGTACAAGATTCTTACTCAAACAAAGATCTAAGTCACCTATGACTATTCTAATGTACATATGTGTACACTTCTCTTATCCTCTGAATATGTCTTTCTTCCAAGCTTCAATAGTTGATCCTTCCTTCACTCTTTAACCTTCCAAGCCTTCAATTGGTGATTGGTCTGCACCAACACCATATGCTTATGGCATGGAAATACCAGATGGTTCATACAATTATGAGCAGGATTACGTATCCTTAATGTACACAGCTCCTAGAGCAACCATGCCACCTCGACCAATGAATAGACGGCCTGTACCCAGAGGGCCATGCTACAGATGTGGAGGTGACCACTATATGAGAGAATGTACATTACCAAACCCACCACCACCACAACGAATTTGGGAAGGCTACTGTAGCGATTGTGGTAAGGAACATCTTTTCAGAGATTGTCCTAAGAACCCCAACAAAGTCACATCTAACGTGCAGATTAATGTGATAGAAGTGATTGAATCATCAGGGAGCGATAAAGAGTACACCGTACCCTTGAAGGCCATAACAAGAGCCAAAGCCAGAGAGACCCCTGATAAAACAGAGGAGAACAATCAAAGTGACAAAGAGAGGGACGCACCCATCCCTCACAGAGTAGAAGACTCCGAAGAACTAGAGAAAAGTATCATCAGTAAAAGATCCCAGAGATGGAAGAACCGAAGAGATAGGATAAAAGAAAAAAAGTTATTACACAAGAAGGAAAACGAAAAGAGTAAATAGAAACCAACGAAGGAACCCCAAGTGGAAGAAGAAAATAAAAATGAGAATAAAAGGGAGGAGGTAGGATCAGTCCTAGCAGATCCTATGCCTGAAGAATTAGCCATGTGGATTCAGGCATACAAGGCAAGAATAAAAGCAGGACCTTCCATAGAGCAACATGAGAGAGAATATCCGAGAGGCGACTTAGAGAAAGAAAGGTTAGAAATCTGCAAGAGATTGATAGAAGTAGCACAACAGACCTTAGAAAAACCTGTATCGCCTTTACCAAATAACCGAATTTCCGAAGGAGAATTCCAAGAGTGCCTAAACACTCAGGAAAAGCCTGAAGTAAAGAGACCTCAGAATGATGAACTTGGTATTGAGAGAAAGGAAGGATCCATAGTTCCTGAAGTAGAAGGAGACTGGACTAAGGATCTATGGGCACGAGTGCAAGAGGACAAATGGAAAAAGGTAGAAGGAATGGAACCGCCCTTTGAAGAATTGGAAGCAGAAAATGAAATAGAGGGGTCAATACCTGAACTAAATTCAGAAGAAATTTTTCCGATGGATGCAAGTGACAAGGAAGAAGAAAATGTAAAGGAACTACCCAACTACACCGGGGAGTACGAGCACAACTCAGAATTGTATCGCATTCCATCAATCAGGAGACGGGAAATGAACCCATCAGTTCAAACATCTGAGATCATACAACGCCTTAGAGAGGTAAAAATCCCATGTACCTTAACGTTGGAAGAATTGTTAAAGGTAAAACCACACTTAAAAGAGAAATTGATCAATCAATGGGAAGTCAAGGAGGAAAAGAAAGAGATAGCTGACGAAGTAAAAACAATGAGAATTCTAGTGGATAAGGTAGGAGACTTTAGTGAAGGAGATGAAAGAAATACATGCCTTCCAATCACCTATAGAGGTTACACTACCAAAGCAATATTGGATTCGGGAGCTGGTGTTGGCATTGCTACCAAAGAAATTTGGGAGAAATGGGGACAACCAGCATTAAGACCAACGCGCATGAAAATACAAATGGCAGATGGACATACGGAGAGACCCTTAGGATTGTTGGAACGAGTAGTCTTCACCACGTGTGGAGTAGAATTTGAACATACTTTAGCAATATGTCACTTTGAAAGGCCAAGCAATTATGAAATGATCTTGGGAAGGCCTTTCATGAGACAGCTAAAGGTCGTACAAGATTGGGGAAAAGATGCAGTATATCTACAACACGCAGGAACCACCACTAGGATAAACCTACATACGTTGTGGTCGTGATACGACAACAAGCTTGAAGATTTGGAACATAACATTCAACTCAAAAACTTGGTAGCATGAATGCAGATTGGTGATCTCTATCCCTCATTAACTTCTTCACCATGTTTTGATAACTTGCATAATTTGCTTGAGATAATGAATTATCGATGATATAGGTCATGTGGTACTTGCTCATATCATTCTCATGCATGGCTAAAAAGACTTGACAAATATTGTGTGCAGTTTTTGTGTTAAAAACAATCGTGTATGGGAAAGCTTTTGAGTAGTGTGGACGCCTGGCATATTGGGGCATGGCGGAAGTACGTGGGGCTGCTGTTGCTAAAGAGGGGGATGATCGTGTCATGAATTAGAACTACGGATTCGAGGAAGAATCGGGGCAGTTTGGCGATTGAGAGGAGTGCTGATGATCAGAAGAGGAGGAGTCAGGAGGGGGCGTTCAAAAAATTAACGGCAGTACTACGAACAAGAAAAAGGAGGCTTCTGGCCGGAAAAAGAGAGAGGAGTTGGCTTTGCTGTAGCAGAGGGAGGATCGAGAGCAGCAGCTGCTTAAGACAGAGAAGACTAGAGAAGATGGGCTGGTTCGGAGCCTGATAGGTAGAGCAATCTGGAAGAAAAAAAGCGACAGTGTTGATATGATGGCGTGTGCAACTGTTCAAGGGAATACTCTTCAGCAGGCTGGTGGAAAGGTGGCGCAATTTTGCTGATCGGCATGTGTTTGATCTAATACCATCTGAAGACCCACGTTCATCTGCAACGCTGAAGGAAGGACAATTCATCGTTTTTCTTTGGCAGACAATTCTCTGTCGCCGAAGGTAAATCTAATTAACAACTGCTTGAATTTATCTCTATTCCTCTTATGTACCACAATGCCTATGAATTGTTCATAGAGGCTTTGATGATGTTACTCTGAAGAAAATTTTGATCTGACAATTCTCTTTTGATAAAAGTTGATTGTTCTCAGATGATAAAAATTGACAGGTTTCTGAAGTCTAAACAGATGTCGTCTTCTCATATGTGTGCTAAATTGTTGCACAATGACATTTCGATTACGTTGCCTTGATATGTCGTAGCTTTGACGGATGCGAATGATAAGTATACTGGCACCGTAGCCTGTGCATGATCATATTCTGTCATATGCTTTGCCATTTTTAAGTTGGTTTCAATTAACTCTCGAGGAGAGTGATGCACGCAGGGGTAGGATACAGAGGCCATTCATATGTCTTAATCTGGTGATGAAGTTCTGAGGAGGGAGGATCGTGCTCCCTGTGATGATGGGGATGGACCCTCCGGAAGAGAATTAGATAATGACTTGCAGATTCTGACCAAGACTTGAGAGACGAGCGATTTTTGTTCTGATCTAATTGACTTGGATGCTGAAGTGAATGTTTCAGAAGAAAAGATAGGAGGAGGAAGTTCAGAGAAATTCTGAGACAGACTTGTATTTAGGGGGCCCCTCGCTTTTCTTTTTCTGATAGAGGTTCGGAGAATGCATATAATCAGAGAGAGAGAGAGGCCGATTGATGATTATTTTTTTTTTTTGGAGCAACTTGATGAAGGAAAGGATAATGCATTTGATATGATGCGTGGAGGATTTACATGCAAAGACAGAAAAAGCAGAAGGGTGACAAACATCAGAAGGAAGAGTTAGGCAGGACGAGTGCATGCAACAGTAAAGAGAGTAGACTTTGAGGCGATTGTTTGCGAGCTGCAAAGAGAGGATGCAGCGAGAAGAAGGTGGAGCATAACAGATTCGCAGAGATGTTGCTCACTCAAGTTTTGATATACATAGATTCGGTTTCTGCTATTACATGAATGCTGAAGTGTTGGCGCAATTTATGAGAATCAACTGTCATTACTTTATACTATGGATTTCATTGATCGATCATGTTCTGTAAGTTGTTTTTAATTGTGTGCCGATGCCATTTGTCTTTTCTGATTACTAAACGATGCCTGTAGGAATTTTTACTATTATATTATGAAAACGTTGGTCACAGATTATCTATAGAAGTTGACTACTTTTATGCATTTTATTGTATACAATGATCTCCATAGAAAAAAGGTATTTAACAGGTACGAAAGTATCCATATGTGTTCATTCGAATCATCTAATAACTTTACTGTCCATAAGCAGCGAAGTTACTTGAAAGTGCAAGTCAGGATGTCCTCTTAGTTGAAATTCTGCATACAATACTCAAAGAGAGATCAATTTGAAGCGTGTGTTGTGACACTAGAGTGCATCCAATCCTTAAGCGATCCTCTTCGTATAGTGGTTTGATTTTACAAGACCTTAGGTTGACCCAAGAGAAATACCTCTCTCATACTTAACTGTAAATGGCTTATTAAGTGAGGAATGAATTTCTTTGAAAGAACTTTGTTTACACTTTGAGTAATTTTATCCTACTTTCCCCTCCTTTTGTCCAACCCGACGACATACCTGGTGAACCCGACGTGAAAGGAGGAGAGTGTAGAGATCCTGATCCTAGTTTAAAGAGTGGTGCAGTTGAGTGAGCTCATTGTGCTTGACCATTTATGGGCGACGCAACGATGGATGTTATAACCCAACTTCTGCGCTTTCAGCAGGACGAGAAAAGACGAAGTGCCATTCAGGCATTTCATGAGCGGGTAGTCAGAAGAAGTGGATATTTCAGTGGTAAAAATGTTACTCGTTTTTGCAAGGAATATGAATTGGAGGCACGATACCTTGGTACGGGTCTAACATCATTAAGTGATCAAGAATTAATTGACAATTTTGTATATGTTTCAGAATTACATTTGCGTGACCGACTAGTTGTGGATGCACCTCGACTAGTTATAGAAGGGCAAATAAGGTGGTCACAATACAAGATGATACTCATAAGGATGTTTGCACTGGATGATGAAGATAAAGTGACTAGATTCACATTTCTAAAGTGGATACATAAACCAAAAGATCAATCTGTTCTAGATATAAAAAGAGAGTTTGATCAACAATTTGCAGATTTATCTGATTATGATAGGAGGGCTATGGATCAAGAAAAGGTATCCTTTTTTCTTCGGGCTATAGATTCGAAAGCCCGAGAAGAAATTTTTCCACAATTACAACAGATAGGAACTGAGTCTGGTCTTACCGAAGACTGGGGTAATGTAGATGAAGCTGTTAGGGGATATGTAGAAAAGCAAAGAACTTTGTCTAAGTTCATGCAAAGCTGGCATGATGATTTGCAAGAAGAACAAGCTCAGGCTGTTCAGCAACCTGTACAGAACCCTCAGGTAAACCTACCAATACCAAAGGATGTTGTGCCCACTAATACAATGGAAGATATGTTCAAAAAGTTTAGTGACCTTACGATTCAAAGTATGAAGCAGATGATTGAATCTCAATCTTTACAAGCACCGGCACCTAAAAATCCAAAAGCTCCAGAAATTAAAAGATGTATTTGGTGTGACTCTTTGGAGCATAACAGATACTCATGTGAGAGCTTCAAAGAAGCATTAGCAAAGAACTTGGTATTTGTTAAGGAAAAGATGATATATGACTCTAAGACTGGAGAAAAAGTAAACATTAATTTTGGTCGGGGAGGAATGAGAATATTCTTCCCTGGCACATGTGAAAACGTTGCTTCAACATCGCATACGTATGCATGTCAGGTAGTTGACGAAAATAATGATTTAGAACCGTGGTCTAAAGTAATAAAGTCCTTAGACCGCGGGAAGATGCATCATGAAATTTTAAAGACAGCTAGTAATGAAATCCGAGGGGTAAGTGGATGGGATGATCCAGTAGACACTCTTTCGGTTGTTACATACCTATGCTCTTCGGTAGAGCATGAAGCAGTAGTGGAGGAGAAACGAAGAAGAACCAATGAGGGTGAAGAGGAGAAAAGGAGGACTAGGCGTCAAGTAGAAGCCTCGCATGAACAATCTCAGATACCAAACCAAAGCCATCCAACACAAACAAACCAAATAGATCCACCATCACAACCAACAATAATCCAACCAAATAAAATTCCGACTCAAGTTCAAATTCCTACTTCTGCTGAGATGCCAGTCTCTACCCACGATAATATTCCTCCTCAAGATCAAGAAATGCAACCTGTGAAAA
Source organism: Ceratopteris richardii (assembly GCA_020310875.1). Classification (NCBI taxonomy): domain Eukaryota; kingdom Viridiplantae; phylum Streptophyta; class Polypodiopsida; order Polypodiales; family Pteridaceae; genus Ceratopteris; species Ceratopteris richardii. The sequence continues at coordinate 66,799,312 of CM035432.1, read as the reverse complement.
AAGGACAAGGAAAAGTGAGAAATCCCTCATATATGTTAAAATCGCATATAGAGCAAGCCACAAATCTTAAACAAGTTCTCGAAAAAAGGGTGCTCGATAGTGTAATCGAATTTACACTCGGTGAGTTACTGGGAATAGCAAAAAGAGAATTTCTAGAAGTAATAATTGACCTCTTAAGAAGGAAACGACAACCAATAGCTGACATGCAAGAAATTGAAAGAATGGATGAAGAGACTCCCGATCATACTGTGCAAGCGCAAGTTCAAGAGCTAAAAAATATACTTGAACCAATTGAGACTAATGTTCAACCGTGCATGCATGAGGAAATATCCTTGGAAAAGAATTCTTCCGACATAACCCCTTCGAGTTATTACACTAAAGATCATTGGGCCCGAGCCACAACTGAGACGTTGGTAAGATTAGAGAAAATTAGCACTCCAGTTGTCGCTCTTATTGATCATGGGTCTGAAGTTAACTTGATGTCCAAAGATCTCTATATGAAGGGGAAATGGCCAATAGACATGCAGCCTGGTTGGAGAATTAAGGCTGCGAACTCAATGCCAGGTGAGTTGTTTGGTGCATGCCCGCAGGTTCTAGTTACAATTGGAGATGTCAGTGATTATCAAAATTTTTTCGTACAAGATCATTCTAGTTACTCATTGATTCTAGGGCAGCCATATATTACTGCCTTAAGAATGGAAACAAGAGTCTTAGAAGATGGATCGGCTTATGCGCGAATCCGTAGTAAGGATGGGAAAAAGGCAGTTCAATTTATGACGGTATGTGTGGATCACATCAGGAATAGAACTTCTCTTCGGACAAGGCCTATTCCTGAAGAATACGAGGATCAAAGTTTTTAAAGGAAGCTTTCATAAGTCGGGACTATGAAAGCTTGAAAGGTGAAAAGATCCCGAATGTAAATATGTTTATATCAAGTTTTATAGCACTTTCTTCGACAAATTCATTTCAGTTTCGTGTTTTTTCTGAGTTAAAAAAGTGGGAAAAACAATACATAGTGGATCTTCAAAGAAATTTCCATGGATGTAGAGTGCTTAACTTCGACGAGGAAATCTCTGGAGTCTTTGACGAGGTATCCTTTGCAGACACATTGTTTGATCTGCAAGAGTTAGTTCAAGGAAAAAGGAATGATTATGTGATCCAAACGCACTCCATTTCCATGTATAAGGAAATAGCAAAGTTTGAGCAAGATGAAATAGGTAAAGAAGTCTTCGTTGAAACAAAATACAAAACAATTGATAAAAAGATAAAGCCAGTCGCAGTTCCACTTCCTGAAGATAGTAATAAACTTATGGATGATGTAAAATCTCAGCCACCTCTCAGAGATAAGAGAAAAATAGGCCATGAATTCACTAAAGAAACTCTCGAGCAAATTCAATTAGGGAAAGATGGTTTCCTCAGCGAAAAAGAGAAGGATGTATTCTCTCGGATGTTATTTAAGCATGGAAAAGCTTTTTCTTTCAATGACCAAGAAATTGGATGTGTAGATCCATCTGTGGTGACACCTATGATAATTTTCACAATCCCACATGTACCTTGGAATCTCAGACCGATTCCAGTACCAAAAGCTCATATTTCAAAGCTAATTGATCTGTTGAATGACAAAATTAGAATGGGGATTCTTGAGCCATCAAGTGCTCCTTATTCTAACCGTTGGTTTACTGTACCAAAAAAGAATGGGTCATTAAGATTTATCCAAGATCTACAGCCAGTGAACAAAGTGACAATTAGAAATATGGGAACTGGGCCTATTGTAGACGAATATGCAGAAGCTTTTGCAGGAAGATCTATTTATTCAATGGGAGATTTGCACTCTGGATATGATCAATTCCAGCTAGCTCTCGAAAGCCGTGATTTGACGACTATGAGGACGCCACTTGGGCTTGTGCGCATGTGCACTTTGCCGCAAGGTGCCACGAACTCAGTGGCACATATGATGAATGGTATGCATAAAGTTCTTAGGGACTTCATTCCACATCTGACTATGCCATTCATTGATGATGTTCCTATTAAAGGCTGTGAAGAAAGAGATAGAGACGAGACTCTTGATGAGGATGGATGTAGGAGTTTTGTTAAAAAGCACATAACTGATTGTGAATCCATTCTTAGTCGGCTGGAAGAGGTTCATTTGACATTGTCTGCTGAAAAATCATTATTTGGAGTGCAAGAGGTTTTAATTGTAGGAAGTTTATGTGGACCTAAAGGAAGGAAGCCATGTCCAAAGAAAGTAGATGCCATCCAACACATGAAAGAGGTCTGCTCCTCGATCACTGAAGTGAGGAGATTTCTTGGGGCATGTGTTTTCTATGTTGTATGGATTCCCCATTTTGCCCATATTGCTGATCCACTTTATCAATTACTTAGGAAAGGGCAAAGATTTCAATGGAAAGATATCCATACTCAAGCAGTAAGAAAATTAAAGAAAGCACTTGCAGAAGCTCCATTGCTCAGAAAGGCTGATTATACTGATAATAAAGAAATTTATATCACCATAGATACAAGTCCGACAGGTATAGGTTGGGCGATTGGCCAAGAGGATGATGAAGGAAAAAGATATGCAATTCGTTTCGGAGCTAAAGTTTTAAATGTTCGCCAGAGAGGTTACCCCCAAATTAAGCGGGAGCTTTGGGGAATAGTGACTGCGCTAAAAAATGATAAAGAATATCTGATTGGGGCAAATGTGGTAGTAGAAACAGATTGTTTACCATTGTTGGGAATGATTGTGAATTGTTCCACTACAGATATTGCCATGTTAAGATGGATAGCATATATTAAGTCGCTAAACCCTGAGTTTGTTCATATAGCTGGAAGGAATAATGTGGTGGCTGATATGCTATCACGAGCTATATATGAAAATGAAGATTTGATGACTTCTAATGATGAAGAGATAGGTCTGGACTTTTATGCTTCACATATACATAATCTAAGCCTAAATGAAGCATCTACTGGACTAAATAGAAAAGAGCCTAAGCGTCAAAATGAAAGGCTTGGAATTTGTACTGAGTCTTCAAAGGAAGTTCAAAACAGCTTAGGAAGAGGGAAAGATAACAGATGGGTAGAAGAAGAACCTTACAAGATTCAAATAGGATTAACAGAAAGATTCAATGAAGACGAATATGAAAATGAGTGGAAGGAAATTGGGAGATATTTAAGTATGAAGTGTCCTGATTTTAGTTGGAGCAAAGAGAAATTTCGTACCATTAGAAGAAAGTCAAGCAATTATTTCCTGAAAGATGGATTACTCTGGAAGCGAAGGATTGGAATGGGAAAGATGCCCCAGCGAGTTGTAGGTTGTGAAGAATCGAGAGGAAGGATTATGCGTGAAATGCATAGCTCACTATGGGCCGGTCATAAAGGCTTTCAAGGAACTTATGAAAAGATAAGGGAAAGATACTGGTGGCCTGGGATGTATGTGGATACCCAAAACTACGTAGCCACTTGTAAACCTTGCCAGATGTACTCCAATGTTAGACACAGAGATGAATTACATCCAACATATCCTCTTAATATTCACTATAAGTGGGTTGTTGATTTAGTTACAATGCCATTAGGGGTGCATCAGATGAGGTATATTGTATTAGCAAGGGAAGACCTAACAAATCATGTTGAAGGAAGAGCTCTAAGGACGAAAACTACAAGCAATGTATGCAAGTTTCTACTAGAAGACGTGTTTAGTAGATTTGGTTATGTGGAGAAAATAGTTGCCGATAGAGGTGAGCTTGATGCTCAGGAAGCTGAAGACTTCTTTAAAAAATATGGAATTCGATTATCTCTCACCACCGCTTACAATCCTGAAGCTAATGGAAAAATTGAACGTGGTCATCCACCAATTATTAAAGCTTTGGCTAAGGCTTGTGAGGGGAAAATAAAGAATTGGCCAAATTACCTTCCATTTGCCCTTTGGGCAGATAGGATGACATATACTAGAACTACCGGATATATGCCAGCGGAATTGATGTATTGTCAGAAACCTATTTTGCCGACGGAGTCACATGCTTTAGCATGGACTTCCTTGCCTTGGGAAGATGAGGTGTCAAGAGAAGATCTTCTAGCAGTGCGGATTCTTCAACTAGAAAGAGGGAAAAATCTGGTAGAAGAAGCTGCATTTAAACTTAGAGCTTCTAGAGAGAAAAATAAAATTGCATTTGACAAGTCCCACAGATTAAGGCCAAAGAGGTTGAAGGAAGGAGACTGGGTACTTGTTTATGATAGCTCATTGAATACTCAATATGAGGCTCGAAGAAAACTGGTTAAGAGATGGTTTGGTCCCTATGTGGTATGTAAAGTTTTTGATAATGGAACATACTCACTTAGAGAATTAGATGGGACTAAGTTAAAGGAATTAATTGCTGGAAAGAGAGTTAAGCTCTTTAAAAGAAGAGAGAATGAAAATTATGAGACCGCAATAAATGAAGACGAAGAAGAGGAAAGTGAAGAGGAAGGATGTGAAGATGATAAAGATGAGGATATCAATAAGGAAAAATGATTAAATTAAATTATATCGTAAGATGATGTATATATACATATAAAAATATATATATATATGTATGTATATAATAAAACTATGTAGACAAATAACAAGATATGAATCCGTCTATATGTAATAAAATAGGTAAAGCAACAATTAAATTAAATGTATGTGCTTTACTTAGTCATAAACTTCTATTAATACTAATTTTTGTTTCTTACAGGGTACTGACGGAGATTTGTGATCAGACCATTAATAGGAAGTTTTTTTTTTAGGTTTGATTGGACTGTTTGACTATCTTAGGATCTGGAATGGACAGTGAAGATTCCAATGATACATCCATTCCTGAGGGTAGCATTCCTGAAAGATTTAGAGAGACGTCAGGGAGTGTGCCTGAAAGGAGAACCTTAGATAATTCTTTTATATCAACTTACTTGCTCCCTACACCTGAAAATGAAGAAAGAATTCCTGTAGAAGAGTTTATTAAAGATCGTATCACTAGGGAGACCTTGATTCCATCATCAAATGAAAGAAGTATACTCAGGTATCGAAGGGCACGAACATATGGAGAAGATGATACTTCGGATAACCGTGAGTCATATATGGAAGTAGACCCAACAGCACTTCTTGTATATAGCCGAGACTTAGCAGAATATGCAGAACTCTTACAACAGCTTGCCTTGTTCCGTAGGGAACGTGAAGGGGGTGAGACGTCTTAAAGATAGATTAAAATGTTGTATTAAAGATATGTGTAAATAATGTCTATTTTGAATCAAGTTAGGTTCTTTTTTATGAAGAATAAAGTCAGGAAAGATCCTCGGAGATCGGCAAGAAAATAAATACCAATGTATATAAATAAAGCCAGGTAATACTTTCCTTCTTTTGAATAATTGTTTTTTTATATAGATTCGTGTGAAATAAGCCTCTGATTTTTGCAGGATGACCAAGTTCAAGTTTTTTTTAAATGAAAGAATGATTAAAGGCGACAAGCTCGAGCGGCTTCTGATTCTATACTGGTGAGATGTTATCACTTCAGTTTTTTCTTCTCTCTTGTATATGTGTATATAAAAAGACTGCATGTTTAAGCATATAATGCATATAGAAACGTTTAAATAAGAAAATTAAGTAGACCAAAGATCTCGTGCCACTAATTAGATTACATGTAATGTATAAGGACCAGGATTATATGAGTAAGGTTAGAAGATGGACTAGAACTTTCGAGAGCAAGACCTAGGAAGGTGAAGGGAAGACCTAGACTAAGTATCTGTATATAGTAGTGTTTACAAACACTTGATGAGTGAGACACTTCGACTTCTACTCTTGATCTCTCATCTGACCTAATCTTCAGACAGAATATATCTTGAGAAAAGAATTCTTATACCAGCCAGCTATCTATATGTATGTGTATGTGTTGTTGGGTGCTGCGATGAGCTAGTAGGCGGGTGGAACTACCCTGGTCGGGTGATCAGGGCCACGAGCTGACGCTAGTTGTGTCGTATGGCCTGACCTACATGTTGTTACGCGCTCATACGGGTTGATAGGCGAGTGGAGTCACTCTGACCGGGTGGTTAGAGCCACGAGCTGACGTTGATTTCGTATGAGGCTGACATTGTGCATCGTGCGCTATGTCGGGTCGGTAGATGGGTGGGCTAAACCTGGCCGGGTGGTCAGGTCCACGAGTCGCATCCGATTTCGACATAGGCCGAAAAATGTGGAAAAATAAATAAATAAAAATAAAAGCAAAGATATAAAGGTTGAGCTGGGATAAAGAATTAAAATAAAGAAAAACAGAATAAAAATATGAGAAAAATAAGAAAAGGGTCTGAAGGGGCTTCAGATGATAGAAGATCAATAGGGAAGCCAGAAGCGAGTTTCATAAATCGAGTTAGTGAAGACTGGTATATGCAAATGCTTCGGATAGGCCACTAGATCCGACTGGGTCGAGTTAACGAGAGAGCTAAGAAGTTTTCGATTTACTCATATGATTTCTAGTCTAAGTGCATTAGTGTAATCTGATATGTTGTATGAGGTGTTTTTGTCTACCTCTCTTCTCTTAATGTATATCAAATTCAATGTGTTTTCAGGTTTCATGCATCAAGTTAAAATTTTCTTTAAGTTCTGTTTATATGCCATGACCACTTGATCCTCGCTTGTATTTAATGTTGTGTATGCAGGTTGGTGGTGCATCCGGAGGATGCACAGGTTCAGAGGGGGTGGATGTGGTCGTGATACGACAACAAGCTTGAAGATTTGGAACATAACATTCAACTCAAAAACTTGGTAGCATGAATGCAGATTGGTGATCTCTATCCCTCATTAACTTCTTCACCATGTTTTGATAACTTGCATAATTTGCTTGAGATAATGAATTATCGATGATATAGGTCATGTGGTACTTGCTCATATCATTCTCATGCATGGCTAAAAAGACTTGACAAATATTGTGTGCAGTTTTTGTGTTAAAAACAATCGTGTATGGGAAAGCTTTTGAGTAGTGTGGACGCCTGGCATATTGGGGCATGGCGGAAGTACGTGGGGCTGCTGTTGCTAAAGAGGGGGATGATCGTGTCATGAATTAGAACTACGGATTCGAGGAAGAATCGGGGCAGTTTGGCGATTGAGAGGAGTGCTGATGATCAGAAGAGGAGGAGTCAGGAGGGGGCGTTCAAAAAATTAACGGCAGTACTACGAACAAGAAAAAGGAGGCTTCTGGCCGGAAAAAGAGAGAGGAGTTGGCTTTGCTGTAGCAGAGGGAGGATCGAGAGCAGCAGCTGCTTAAGACAGAGAAGACTAGAGAAGATGGGCTGGTTCGGAGCCTGATAGGTAGAGCAATCTGGAAGAAAAAAAGCGACAGTGTTGATATGATGGCGTGTGCAACTGTTCAAGGGAATACTCTTCAGCAGGCTGGTGGAAAGGTGGCGCAATTTTGCTGATCGGCATGTGTTTGATCTAATACCATCTGAAGACCCACGTTCATCTGCAACGCTGAAGGAAGGACAATTCATCGTTTTTCTTTGGCAGACAATTCTCTGTCGCCGAAGGTAAATCTAATTAACAACTGCTTGAATTTATCTCTATTCCTCTTATGTACCACAATGCCTATGAATTGTTCATAGAGGCTTTGATGATGTTACTCTGAAGAAAATTTTGATCTGACAATTCTCTTTTGATAAAAGTTGATTGTTCTCAGATGATAAAAATTGACAGGTTTCTGAAGTCTAAAGAGATGTCGTCTTCTCATATGTGTGCTAAATTGTTGCACAATGACATTTCGATTACGTTGCCTTGATATGTCGTAGCTTTGACGGATGCGAATGATAAGTATACTGGCACCGTAGCCTGTGCATGATCATATTCTGTCATATGCTTTGCCATTTTTAAGTTGGTTTCCATTAACTCTCGAGGAGAGTGATGCACGCAGGGGTAGGATACAGAGGCCATTCATATGTCTTAATCTGGTGATGAAGTTCTGAGGAGGGAGGATCGTGCTCCCTGTGATGATGGGGATGGACCCTCCGGAAGAGAATTAGATAATGACTTGCAGATTCTGACCAAGACTTGAGAGACGAGCGATTTTTGTTCTGATCTAATTGACTTGGATGCTGAAGTGAATGTTTCAGAAGAAAAGATAGGAGGAGGAAGTTCAGAGAAATTCTGAGACAGACTTGTATTTAGGGGGCCCCTCGCTTTTCTTTTTCTGATAGAGGTTCGGAGAATGCATATAATCAGAGAGAGAGAGAGAGGCCGATTGATGATTATTTTTTTTTTTGGAGCAACTTGATGAAGGAAAGGATAATGCATTTGATATGATGCGTGGAGGATTTACATGCAAAGACAGAAAAAGCAGAAGGGTGACAAACATCAGAAGGAAGAGTTAGGCAGGACGAGTGCATGCAACAGTAAAGAGAGTAGACTTTGAGGTGATTGTTTGCGAGCTGCAAAGAGAGGATGCAGCGAGAAGAAGGTGGAGCATAACAGATTCGCAGAGATGTTGCTCACTCAAGTTTTGATATACATAGATTCGGTTTCTGCTATTACATGAATGCTGAAGTGTTGGCGCAATTTATGATAATCAACTGTCATTACTTTATACTATGGATTTCATTGATCGATCATGTTCTGTAAGTTGTTTTTAATTGTGTGCCGATGCCATTTGTCTTTTCTGATTACTAAACGATGCCTGTAGGAATTTTTACTATTATATTATGAAAACGTTGGTCACAGATTATCTATAGAAGTTGACTACTTTTATGCATTTTATTGTATACAATGATCTCCATAGAAAAAAGGTATTTAACAGGTACGAAAGTATCCATATGTGTTCATTCGAATCATCTAATAACTTTACTGTCCATAAGCAGCGAAGTTACTTGAAAGTGCAAGTCAGGATGTCCTCTTAGTTGAAATTCTGCATACAATACTCAAAGAGAGATCAATTTGAAGCGTGTGTTGTGACACTAGAGTGCATCCAATCCTTAAGCGATCCTCTTCGTATAGTGGTTTGATTTTACAAGACCTTAGGTTGACCCAAGAGAAATACCTCTCTCATACTTAACTGTAAATGGCTTATTAAGTGAGGAATGAATTTCTTTGAAAGAACTTTGTTTACACTTTGAGTAATTTTATCCTACTTTCCCCTCCTTTTGTCCAACCCGACGACAACGTACACTTATCAAGATGTGCCACCTCTACAATGGAATCAAATCCATAAAGAGGAAGACGATCAATCGGTTCATAGTGCAGGCTCTAGTAATCAATCCTGGATGAACGAGGACACTCATCTGTGGATATGTCAAGCTGCAAAGAAGGAAGAGGAGAGAAGAAAAAGTTGGCAGCAGAAACAAGGAATAGTAAGATCTGTACAAGATCCAGCCTATATGCCACAAGTATTTCCGGATGAAGAATTCGAACCTCACGGTTGGATGGAAATCTTAGCCACCCTCGATGTCTGTGTAAACAAAGAAGTAGTGACCATGAACGAATGTATCGATTAGGAAGGTTATGATGTCAGTCTGTATTTGGTAGTTCTTCAGGAGGCAGAAGAAGGAGAAGCGATCGAGAAAGACTGGAAGGAGGACTACGAGAGCATTGAAATGGAACCTGAACCCATGGATCTAGGGATTAGTACCACCAACATAGATATCACCACCAATGAAAAACATAAGGAACTCACACAAAAAGGGGAATTAGAAATTGAAAGGGAATTAGAAGATGAAGAAAACAAACTTCAAGACCAATTTGAGGTACCAGCCCATTTTAAAAAATATGAAGTGGAAGAGAGGAAAATTGCTATTCAAATGCCTAAAAGAGAAGCACAACCTGGAATAGCATATGATAATAAGGAACAAACCAAGAAAATAGTTGTAACTATGGAAGGAGGAGAGGAACGATGTACCTTCATAGGACAGGATGTCTCATTAGAAGAAGAACAAGAGTTAATTTGACTCATAAGAGAATACCGGGATGTCTTTGCTTGGACTTATAAAGACTTAAAAGGAGTAGATCCATCTATATGTGCGCATAGAATCCCCATGACACCAGAAGCCAAACCTTCGAAACAGAGACCATATACCTATAATGACGTGTATTCAGCCAAGATAAAAGAAGAAATAGATAAGTTGTTAGATGCTGGATTCATCTACGAAATTGAGCACACGGAATGGGTATCACCATTGGTGGTTGTACCAAAGAAGAATGGAAAGTTAAGAGTGTGCATCAATTTGAAAAAAGTGAACGCCGCAACCATAAGGGATAGCTATCCCTTACCAATCACTGATCATCTCTTGGAAAGGGTAGCAGGGAAGGAAGTTTATAGCTTTCTGGACGGCTTTTCAGGGTATAATCAGGTAGCCATTGCTCCTGAGGACCAACATAAGACAGCATTTGCAACTGAATGTGGAGTATACGCCTTTAGAGTCATGCCTTTTGGTTTAACGAATGCCCCAGCTACTTTCCAAAGATTGATGTGTCATGTGTTCAAGGAATTTCTGAGAAAAAGCATGGAGGTATATGTGGACGATCTTTGTACATATTCAGCTATACGATCAGAGCACATCCCTGAACTTGAAAAGATTTTTGCTAAATGTCGACAATATCGAGTATGCCTCAATCCTGAAAAATGTGTCTTCATGGTGCGACAAGGGAAAATCTTAGGACATATTGTCTCTAAGAATGGAATTTCAACAGATGAAGACAAAATTAAAGTAATTTTGGATTTACCAAGACCTAAAACTGCTAAAGAAGTTCAAGCATTTATGGGACATTGTGGTTACTATCGAAGATTCATACATATGTACGCCATAATTGCTAGACCTCTTTATGCATTATTGACTCTATTTAATTGGACCGAAGAATGTGAAAAAGCCTTTAATGAGTTAAAGAATCGATTGAGTTCAGCACCCATTCTTCGAGTACCTAACTGGAATAAGCCCTTTCACATCCATGTGGATGCTTCCAAGTTTGCCATTGGTTGCATCTTAGCTCAACCTGCAGATACAGGAAAACTAGACCACCCTATAGCCTATGCTAGTAGACAACTCAATCAAGCAGAACGCAATTATACTACCACGGAGAGAGAAGGCCTAGGGATGGTATACGCAGTTAAAAAATTCAGACATTACCTATTGGCAAACAAATTCAAATTCTTCATTGATCATCAAGCGCTGTTGTACCTAGTCAATAAGCCTTGTAATACAGGAAGACTAGTACGATGGTTTCTATTGCTGATGGAATTTGATTTTGAGGTAGTTGTCAAGAAAGGAAATACCCACATAAGAGCGGATCACTTATCAAGAATGACCCACGGAGAACCACCCATAGGAGTACCGGATGATCTGCCAGATACATATCTTTTTAACCTGGAAGTATGTCCCCAATGGGCAGAAAAGTTGATCCCTATACTTACACATGGACCGAAAGATGGGATCACACCAAACCAAACGCAAGATCTCTGGAGGACCAAAAACCTTCACATCATTGCGGGAAGTTTGTACCACCAGGATTCAAGCGGATTGCTGATGAGATGCGTGGAAGAAGAGGAACAAGAAATGTGGCTTCAGAAAGCACACATAAACCAATGGAACACTCATTTGAACGCAAATGGAACGTGGCAAACACTCAAGAGATTTGGCATATATTGGCCCACCATGCAACGAGATGCACATAACTATGTGTCAACCTATCAGACCTGTCAAGAACAAATCCCAGACGAGAACTCTACATTATGCTATTCTACAATAGCACCAAGGTGGAGCATGCCTCTAGTAAAGTTCTTGAAAACTCGAGAGTACCCTGACGGAGCTACCTTAGCAAGGAAACGTGCTCTTGAAGAACAGAGTAAGGATTATGCCATCATAGGAAAACAACTCTTTAAACGCGGGAAAGATAACCAATTAAGAATGTGCATTCATGAAAATGAATATCTCTCTGTCTTAGAGATGGCCCATACAGGAGCTGCAGGAGGACACTTCTCTGCAGACAAAACAGCAAAAATGATCCTCTTTGCTGGAATGTGGTGGCCAACTCTACATCAAGACGCCATAACATATGTGCAGCGGTGTGATACTTGTCAACGAACGAAATATCCTATTAGAAGAGATGAGATGCCGCTTAGACCCATGATGAGTGCTAGAGCTTTCACAAAGTGGGGAATAGACTTTATAGGACCTATTAGCCCACCAGCAAAAGGGTCACATGCCGAATACATAATTGTAGCCACAGATTACCTGACCAAATGGGTTGAAGCAAAAGCAACAACGAAGAATGACGCAAGAACTACAGCCAAGTTTCTCTTCGAGAATGTCTTCACTAGATTTGGACTACCTATAGAGATTGTGAGTGATAGAGGTACGCACTTTGTTAATGAAGTGATAGAAGCCTTGTTGAATGAATTCTTAGTAATTCATAAGAAATCTGCCCCTTATCACCCACAAGCAAATGGACAAGCAGAAAGTTCAAATAAAATCTTGTGTACTGTTCTCACCAAAATCGTTAACAACGGTAGATCAGATTGGGATAAGCAGTTACACCATGCTTTATGGGCATTCCGAGTAGCCTATAAAACCGCCATAGGCACTACTCCTTTTAACTTAGTATATGGACAAAATGCTATTTTGCCAATTGATTTCTTAATTCCCACCCTAAGAGTAGCAACTACTTACGAGTGGACGGGACATGAACTATCAGCTCAATTGGACCAAATAGAAAAATTACACGAAACTAGGTTACAAGCAGTAGCAGGCATTTATGCTGCTAAAAGACGACAAAAGGCCTATTTTGATGCGCATATCAAGGACAAACAATTGAAGGAAGGAGATTTAGTTTTGGTATACACTTTGAAACAACATGCTAAGAAATTGCAAAAGAGAGGATATGGCCCATTAATCATTAATCGTATATCTACAGGTGGAGCCATCAATCTAGCAACCTTAGATGGAGATGTGTTACCAAACTACATTAGTGGGTGTAGAGTAAAAAAATACCTAGAACCATTAACAGAAGAAACTATGTCTCGATTACTCAAAGGTAAGAATAGACGCTTAGAAGAGGAAAGAATACGGGAAGAAGCGAGACAAGAAGCATTGGAAAGGATAAGGAAACGAAAAGAGTGGATGAGAGAGCGAGATGAAAGATATCGTCAAGGAGAAGAACTCATCCCGATGGCTAATTTTAGAGCCACTCAAAACCTAGGATCGCAAAGAACACAACCCTACCTAAATTTGGGAGCCGGAAAAACGGAGTATCACTTGGTAAATGCGCTTATTGATACAGGTGCCGCTGTAAGTTGCATTAAGTTTTCTTTGACCCAAAAACTCAAAGAGACAATCCGCCCATCGATGGCTCAATTGATCGGAATAGGAGGAACCATTACTTAGTGCATAGGAGAGATCACTTTGCCGTTGCATCTTGGTAACAATACTATGGAACAAAACTGTTAGTGTGTCATGACCAAGATCTGCTTGAAGATGTTGTGTTAGGTCAAGATTGGATCTATGAATATGAGGTAACCATTCAATTGGCTTTAGGATACATCTCTGCCAGAATAGGACATCGTGAGGTATTTAGTCTGTTAGATGAACGACCAATCAAATCCTTGAAAATAGAGCCAAAAATCCAACCAAATGACCAAAGTCATGAGTACATACCCAATAGCACTATAGAAGTTCCTTCCTCTAGTATTTCTCGTGAGAATACTGTAAATTCTGTGTGCTTTCCATCTTCGAGTATAGAGAGTCTCAAGAGTGCATATGAACCTGAAACCAAGCCTAGTGACGCACAATGCACAAGAGAGAATACTCCTTTGCAAGAATTGAAGTCTACACCTATGAAAGTATACCCTATTCCACATTCTTCACTAGCTTGGATAAGGAAGGATCAAAAGAAGGCATATTTTCAACAACAGAAAAGTCTTCGACATCAGCGTGTCAAATCGAATAAGAAGACAAAGAATTTTGAGCACCACGGTCAACCTCGACTCACTAGCATATGGATCCCAAAGAAACTGATAATTGCACAACCGGATCGAACACAAATATGGATCCCAAAGTCATGTACTTCAAGGACGACCAACCAAAACAATGAGCATCCTCAGAAGGGCAATCACCATCAACATGGTCAACAGGCACACCAGCCAAGAAAGAAGACCTATTAGAAAAAGAAGGAGTCTGCAGCTGCAACACAAGGAAGACCGAAATTTCAAAAGCAGATAGAGCAAACGCACTTTAAGGGAAGAATCACATTTATCAAGAAGGTTCCGAAGGAAATACATCCCCACCAAATGAAGCAGATTTGGGTGCCGAAGGATCCCGCAACTTGTATACATAGAGCTACAAAATCCAATTGCACACATGAGGAGTTATCAGGACCCAAAGTATGCATGATAGGGCCACATTACAAGGCCAAGCACTCGGCACAACGTCCTTCTACCTCCGGATAGTCACGCACATTTTCCCTTTGGAAATAGGAGAGCACTTGTACATACATTAAGGAAATTACTCCAGATATAATAACCGCTTCGGCTATGAACTAATCTTTTTGTTTTCCTTTTTCAGATGAAAATATAAAAATACGTAACATTGAGAAAATTCCAGGTATTACCTTTCTCACACCCACGGGAAAGGGACGACACCATTCACTCGGAGCAATGTCAAGCTTAAGACAAATAAAGGAACATTTCTGATAATATATGGCCACTAATTCACACTCTATATTGAGTGCAGATGTCATCAACAAATTCTGAAGCCACTCAAGAGGAAGAAGTCCAACTTTTTCCATTAGAGTCGATCACAAGAGTAAGAGGCCATTGGTTCCGGGATGACCAATCAGTGTCAGAACTTCTCTTCATGGCAACAATAAAGATTATGGATAGGGACCACTGTTTCCCTATCATGTCTCAGGATTTCAAAACGATAGTACAAGGATTACCACATATTGAAGATGTATGGACCCAGGCAGGACTAGAGGCATTTCTCAAATTGCCTATTTATGTACCAGACTTTCAGCGGTGCACTCAAGTAATGAATACTATGCAACCTGCTGCAACAAAGATATCGATTCCAGAAGCACAGGTATTGGATAAAGTAGGTACATGGAAGACAATTCAATTCACACATCAATTGATCAATAAAGCTTTTGGATGGAGTCAGGAGGGCATTACTAACATTAAGGATGAATGCCACGACCCAAAGAAAAGATCATTCCTAGAGATCAACAGAATAGACATCGAAGATGCAGTCAGATTGGTGCATCAACACTTCTGTTTCCCCAGTATGCACAGATACACAGCTCCACAAAAGATCGTAGTACAACTGTTATCCCATGCCATGAGACAGATAGGCAACAAAGTGAATCTAACAGGTTATGTACAAGAAAGATTATTTGAAGCCCAGAAGAAATGGGGCCAGAAGAAGTTCCTGAATGGCAGTTCCGCTTTAACATTGCTAATATATGAAGCTTTAGATATGAAGAACTGCTTAAGGGAGATGCCAACCTCAGAAGGGCTGGCTAAATACGTGAAGTCCGCCACAGTTCCCAAAAAGAAGAAAATTGCTACAGGTATTGAAGAGGCAGGGACCAGTTCTCAACCAAAAATGAGAGGTACAAAGCGTCTACGGGAGGAGGAAGCTCAGGCTACACCCCAATCCAAACGCACACATGTGTTACCCACAACCCCCGTAGTACAAATGCCAATTACAAAAAGAGATTTATCTGCTACCCTTGAAGAAACACATCAATATATGCAAGGACAAGTGAATCTCAACGTCCAAGGTCATCATTATAGACAGGCCAGTCAAGCAGCACCAAAGCATCAAGAGAAGACCCTAAAAACACCGGGAAGATACAAAGAATTGGGCATCGATGATTCTAGTACAAATACGGAATCCAGTCCGGAGAAAGACACTCTAGATACTGATATCAGGACAGAAACTTACGAAGAAGAAGGATCAGAAATGAATCAAGCGGAAGTGACACCAGATAACCACGAAGAAAAGATACAGAAGGTAAATGATGCTAACGAACCTGAACACGTCATTCAATTGAATGACACTACAAAGCTCAGCATCAAGGAAGATACAAACAGGGCTACATATGCAAAACCACCTATTAAAGAGGAAGAGCAAACTCCAGTGAGTAAGAAAGCAGAGGAGTCACAAAACCAAGAACAATTTGTGATAGAAGTGCCAGATGACACACCGCAAGGAAACAAGGGAGACATGGAGGCTGAGCCAAGGATTCAACTTCAGATTAGGCAGCCCCATGACACTACATTGCATATCGCACAGGGAAAAGATGTCACAACAGGCGCAGAACCGAGCATACCAAAAACATGGCTAAATGTGGATGTTGCTCAACTGAAGCCTGTAGTCAAACAGATGATTCAGACAGCCATGGAAACACAACAGCAAATGATGGACATAGATGCGGACCACGAGAAGGCCATGAGAGAACGAAGTCAGTTCCAAATAATGAGTGAACAACTATCATCACAGATAATTCAGGTACAAAAGGAAATAGTAATAAAAGACACGGAGATGATGGAGGCCAAAACAAAATATGAATCATTAATTACTCAGCATCATCAACTACAAACACAGCTCGCGACATTACAGAAATTACACGATGCAAGCGAAGCTGACAAAGAAAGAATGAGAACTAGAAGTAGTTTGCTCGAGACACAACTCAAGTTATACATGAAAGAAAATGACACATTACGAGGCAGGAATAAAGAGTTAATGAAGTCATTATTGTATGATCAACCAATCGAGCAACAGGAATCCTCAGAAATCAAAGAAAAAGAATTGAGGGATCAGATCGCACATTATGAAGATTTGCTAAAGCAAGAACGAGCCCTGACAGAAGAATGGAAAAGCAAATACACAAATGAAACCAACGAACTAAAAAGTCAATTACAAAAGGTAAATGCCAAACTGGTACATAGTTACAGCGAAAACATGGATAATGTCGCTGAAGTAGGAAATGAATTGCTAGCGGCTAAAGAAGAACTCAGGGTAGCCATGCAAGAAGTCAAAGAGAAAGATAAGTGCATAGCACAATTGAAGACGCAAATAAAAGAAAAAGCACCGATCGGGACACCAGTAGTGCCGACTAAGGAAAATCCTACTGACAAGGTGGAGGTAAGCCCTCTATCTCACCTGATCTATCATTCTCCAATACATGAGCAGTTGGCCGACATACATGACGAACATCCAATGCCATACACTGCAGAAATAAGTCAGAAGGAACGGGCACTAGTGGTGTCCCGGTTGACAGAAAATTTTGAAAATGAAGTAATCAAGGTCATGAAGGAAGCTAAGATCAAAGGTAAAGACTTAGAAAAGATCATGAAGCCTTTCAACGTTCCATACGGACTTTTGAAAGAGAAAACAAGACGCTATATAAAGAGAATCACCCAGAAGAGCCCTGATGAGCAGCTTAACTTCGAGAATGATACATTCAAGTTTACTCAAGCAGAATTTGAAGCTGCACAGCCAGTTTGGAGAAGAAAATTTTTGGAGAAACATCCGACATTAAGGCTACACTGGCAAGCCGCTCCATATTCCCTGCAGGTAAACCCTGCATTTTGTCCTGTGCCGCGTAGAAGAGAAGCTAGAGCATTCTTGGACATGCAAAGGAATGGCACAATAAATAATCAGTGGCTGAATTATCCGCTACTTCCAAGCCCGCCACATAACTATTTGCCAATAGAAGATTATATGGTCAAGACAATAGAATTTTGGCTACACAATTATGCGACAGTACCAGATTTAGCTGTCAAAATGACAAATAAAATACTTAGTATGCTGCTCACTGTGCTAAAAGTTTTCAAACACGCGGCATACACCTTTTTGAATTTTATTGGAATTAATCAGGGCACCGACATACTCATTTTTTATCTATCAGTGATGCCAAGCAGACCAACTATAATGGCATATTATTCCAGATTGATGTTTTTGCCCAGTATATATATGCAGACATTTGAAGAAGCGTTTTTCACAGGATTCTTTGAGATTGATTCTGAGATATTTTTGAAGATGTCATCTAATCTCAATGCTAGATTAGTAGCATATGAATTAAGCTTCTTCGCAGATCACAGACAGCCACCACATGATGGCGTGAAGGCAGAACAGTGGAAACAACTGATGATACGTGAAGCTAATCTGCTGAATGATAAAGAGCAAACAGTGTATCGAACATATGCCCGTCGCTTATCAAAGCCTGTCGGGGACGACAGAGTCCAGGAGGGGGGCAGTGTTGAGGGAGAGACAAGTAAAAAGAAGAAAAAAAGAAGACAACGAAAGAAGCAGCTTCACTAAAAAGAAAGATTTGAAGATACATCTCTGCAGGAAGCCCCGCAGGGGCGCAACACCCATCTCTGCACAGAGCCCCTCAGGGGCGCACACACCAAGGAAAGGACGTAACCCTTATGGGTGCTTCAACCTCTTGATCTCTGAAAGGTCCAGATCGAAGACTGAAGCACCACATCTTTAGACCTTCCACTGGTGGCGTGCGCGGCAACCCAGAATTAAGGAACCTATAGGTGAATTAG
>CM035432.1:66765782-66775782 GCA_020310875.1 Ceratopteris richardii | reverse complement strand
ACCAGCACAGTAGCAATTGATAAAATTCCTTCTAGGGGTATTCAATAAGCTTAGTAAGCTACCATTTGCAAGTGGAATGATGTAAAATAATGAACTATGCTAAGAGAAATTAATTTAGCAAGATTTGGTATACCCCCGACTTTTTAGGACTGTAGCAGAGATAGACCAATGAGCACCTCGAGGACGATTTCTTTGAATTGGCTGAATGAAATCAGTTCAAACTTTGTCAGCATGTAGATGACTTTGAGCTGAATCCAACAAGCTTTGAATCACTGAATTCGGTGGAGTATTGACTGAGATATGCCCTTGACAAGTTGGCAGACTTTTGAGTAGACAATCAGTGAACACAGAGATTAATGATGTAAATGTATCTATAAATTAACACTTGTGTACAATCCCTTTCGCATGACAAGCATTGCCTAATGGTGTAGAGAGGTGTAGGCTATGGTATAGTCCTTACACACACTCAAACGCAGTAGAGTAAGCCTCGAGAATGTAGTGATCTGCCCGCGACTTTTTCACATCCAATTTTATAGGAAATGACTTAGGATTTGAATTCAAATTCAAATCTTTGGCTTCCTATGATCAAACATCTAAAAGTTTGGAGATATTCTCTCAATCAAGTGATCTACTTTTCCACGAATCACTTAGGTAGGTGATTACAAAAGATTCTAAGTCAAATTAGACTTTTACAATGAGGTAAAGTGGTAATAAACCACTAGCATATGTTCCTATGGTTCTTCATGCATGTGGAGTCTTCATGATGTCTTCCAAGCCAAATGTTTAGGCTTGTGATTTACACCAACAGCTCCCCCTCAAGCCAAACATTTTGGCTTAAGTCTTCACCTTCAATCTTCAAGTACATCCTGCAATCCAATCATAGATTTGAAAGTGCAAAGTTTGGTCCCATCCAAAGCTTTAGTCAGCAAATCTGCACATTGCATGTTGGTTGACACATAGGTCAGCTGAATGTCCTTGCTTAGCAACTTCTCCCTCACATAATGGTAATGTAGTTCTATGTGTTTTGTCCTAGCATGATAGATAGGATTAGCTGCAAGGTGAAGAGAACTTGTATTATCTCCAAAGGTAATTGGAGGCCTAGTATATAAGCCCAATTCTGTGTACAAAAGCTTAATCCAAATTGCTTCTTGAGTAGCATTAGCTAGCCCTCTGTATCCTGCCTCTGTAGAAGACAATGCTACAGTTGGTTGCTTCTTTGCAGACCATGAAATTGGTTTGTCACCTGCAAAAGAAATGTATCCTGAAGTGCTCCTCCTATCATCCTTGCATCCTGCCCAATCTGCATCTGAATAGACTTTTATATCAATATCTGAAGTATAAGAAAAATACAAACCATGGTTCTGTGTACCCTTGAGATACTTCAAGATTTTTTTGGCAGCCTCTAAGTGAGGTATCCTTGGTTTGTGCATGAATTGACTTAGCACACTAACTCCATATGCAATATCAATTCTAGTTAAGGTAGCATAGTTCAAGCTACCCACCATACTTTGATAACCTGTAATGTCTTGGACTTCATCACCTTCATGTGCACTTAGCTTTAGGTTCACCTCCATTGGAGTGCTAGCTGCTTTAGCATCCTACAAGTGAAATTTCTTCAACATGTCCTGCACATACTTCTTCTGAGTAATGTATATCCCTGAATTAGTGTAAATTAATTCAAGTCCTAAAAAATACTTCAATAATCCAAGATCATTGATCTTGAATTCCTTCATCATCTGGCTTTTGATGCTTCTGATTCCATTGACATCATTGCCTATAATGATGATGTCATCAACATAAACACAAAGATAGATTACCTCTGAATTACTTCTCTTAATGAACAGAGAAGTGTCAACCTTACTCATGACAAAACCTTGGTCTTGGAGGTATGTAGTTAGCCTGTAATTCCATGCCCTAGGTGCCTGCTTCAATCCATATAAAGCCTTCTTTAATTTGCAAACATAAGTTACCTTCTTAGGGTCTTCATAGCCAGGAGGTTGTGACATATAAACCTCTTCTGAAATCCATCCATTCAAGAAAGCATTCTTGACATCCAATTGGTACATGTTCCAATTCTTTGATGCAGCCACACTCACCAACACTCTGATTGTTGGCATCTTGGCCACAGGAGAAAATGTTTCTTCATAGTCAATGCCTTGGGTTTGTGCAAAACCCTTGGCTACTAATCTGGCCTTGTACCTGTTAATTGTGCCATCAGAATTTCTTTTCAATTTATAGATCCATCTGGATCCTATTACCTTCATGGAGTCCTTCTTGGGTACTAACTCCCATGTATCACTCTCCTTGAGTGCTTCAATCTCCTCATCCATAGCTTCTTTCCATTCTGATTTTGTGTTTGCTTCTTCATATGATCGTGGTTCTTCATTTAACAAATCCTTTGCAAGATAAATTGAATGTTTAGTACCAAGAGATGTATCATACCCATATCTGATAGGTTTTTTGCTTTCTCTTTGAGACCTTCTGATTGATTGAGTTGAAGATTCTGGTATGTCCTCAAGCTTTTTTATCTTCATTTTGCATTTGGACTTCCATGCCTTGAATTGTTCAAGGTTGATTGTATCTTCATCATCTGAACTTGACTCTCCATCCTGAGTAGGTTCCTCCTTTGTAAGTTTTGGAAATTCTTCTTCCAAATCATAGGGTAGTTTGACCTTCCTGCATTCATTCTCATACCAAGAATCATTCTCATCAAAGATCACATCTATGCTTACCATAAATCCCTTATTGGTAGGGTTATAAAACCTGTAACCTTTTTTATTTAAATCATATCCAATGAAAATACATTTTTCAGCCTTTGGATCTAGCTTTCCTCTTACCTATGAAGGAATGTGTACATATGCTACACATCCAAAAATTTTGCAGTGATCCAATGATGGTCTCTTACCATGCCATGCTTCATATGGTGTCATACCATCAAGTGACTTTGATGGTAACCTGTTTATGAGATAGGTGGCAGTAGAAACACTCTCTGCCCATAGATAGTTAGGTAATTTCTTCTCATTAAGCATAGATCTAGCTGTCTCAACAATTAACCTATTTCTTCTTTCAGCTACCCCATTCTGTTCAGGAGAGTACCTTGTGGTTATTTCCCTTTTGATGCCTCTGTCCTGCAAGAAGTCCTCAAATTCATTTGAGAAGTACTCACCTCCTCCATCTGACCTTAGCCTCTTGAAATTCCTTCCTGTCTGATTTTCAACTAGTGCAAGATATTTCTTAAAACAATTAAATACCTCATCCTTGTGCTTCATAAAGTATAATATAGTCCATCTGCTATAATCATCAATAAAAGACACTTAGTACCTTGAACCTGAAACTGAGGGGTCTTTGCTAGGTCCCCATACATCTGTATGTACAAGCTCTAGATAGTCTTCATGCATATATCCTTTCTTGGAGAAGGGTAACCTGTGAGACTTACCAAATTGACAAGCACCACACTTGTAAATCATATGTTGCTTGGATACATTAGGTATCCCAAGCACACATTGGTCCCTACACATTTGCTTCAAGGTCCTTTCTCCTATGTGCCCTAATATCTTGTGCCAAATCTCAAGCTCTGAAAGTGTTTGATCTTTATAACTATATAATGCAATGTTCTTTGTATCTTCCAACTCAAAAGTGAAAAGTCTACCTGATTTTTCTCCTTTAGCTATCCTTTTGAATCCATGTCTTGGGTCCTCCACAAATGCTCCATACTGATTGAATCTGACCTGCAACCCTTTCTCTACAATCTGACCAACACTCATTAAGTTCTTTGTAATTGTAGGTACATAAAGTACTCTGCTCAACAAATTCTGATTACCATCACAAGTTTTCACATTTCCAACTTTAACTACAGAATGCTTTGTATCATCACCGGTTTGGACTTGGTGTTTACCTTTTGGTTCCTCAAGATCAGAGAGTAGTTCCACATTACCAGCCACATGATTTGAGCACCCTGAATCAATATAAAATAAGTGATCATCATTTGTACCTAACTTTGAAGTCATGTTCATGATCAAGAGACAGTTGTTAGTCGGCCGCCGGATCGGAAGTTGTAAAACTGAATCTTTTGTTCACACGCGCGAAAAGTTGTTACACTGACAGTTGTAATCTTTTATATAAAGCAATGAAAAGAGATGCTCAGTGACGATTCGTGGAATCACCAGACTGTCTGTCTGGGTGATTGTCTGAGCGCTGTTGTAGCGTTGTTTGTCTAATTTCTGAGTACTCTGAGTATACTGTGCATATCCGTGTTTGTTGTCTATCGATCTCTGTTGTCATTGTGAGTTTCATCTACATACGGTAGATCGTTGTACTATTGTCTGAGTAAGTCGTTTGCGAGTCTCTATTGGGATTGTTGTGTTAGTTCGCGTATCGTGTTGTTATTCTTTCTTGAAATGGTCTGTCAGTGTTTGGTGGAGTCTGTGTAGCTATGGTAGCTTTTCTGGTATACAGGTTTGTATTGTGTTGTCTTCCGTATTGAGGTCTATGTTCGTACGGCAAAGATTAAGCTATGGTAAGAGCCGTCCTAAGTTGCGTACTGAATCTTCAAAGCACTGTGTGTCTGTAACTGTTGAGTCCTTCTGTGTCTTCGGTTGAGTTTGACTATGAGCACTATTCGGTGAAGGTTGAACTACTACTATTGTTCCTAATGTTACTGCAATGTGTATTCGGAAAAGGGTCCGAGGTAACTCGGTATCATGATACTAATCGTCTGGTACAGTGTGTTCGGCGAACCTTGGAAGAATTAGAATAACGAACCGTAAAGATTGAGAAGGGTATACCAATTCATGATAGAAGTCTTGAATATTAGTATATTGTGGTGTGAAGTCATTTTGGGAAACAAGCATAGGGCCTCTGTTTTTACAGACCCCTTCCACTCCCAAGAACCCAGCAACGTTTAAACGCACTTCTGACAGTTAGAACACAGCGTTTAACACTGGCGCCGTCTGTGGGAAGGTGGCAAGAGATCAGATTGTTGCAAATCAGTTATGGAAACGTGACTGTAAATTGTAAATCGACAGTAATAGTACGTGATTAGTACCAAAAGATGATACATGCTGGTTACTCGATCCGGTGAAACGTATCCAAAGAACCACCAGCCTAGGGTACCTAATTTGCTAAGGACGCCTCAAGGAGGTAAAAGCACAGATAGGTCTAACCCAATTGTCAAGAAATTAAAGAACGTTAGTAAGGATTCCGGTCATATTCCGGTGGAACGAACTAAATCTCTAGCATATTCCGGTGCGATTTCGTCACAATCTGTCGAAGATATAGTAACTCTAGAATCTAACAGGACGCAGTATGAAGTTAATTTAACATCATTGAGTAAAGATTCGAACTTGTTTAGGAATAGAAACGTCTTAGTCAAAGAAATCAGCAAGGGAGAAAAAGCACCCTGTATTGGTGAAAAATCGACACATTCCAATGATATTTCGGTACCAGTTGCTGAAAGATTGCAGTTTTCTGGCGACGGTTTATCATTTTTTGGTGAATCATCAGTCCAGTCACCGCTATTGGGAGTAAGCTTTCCTACATTTGACATCAAGAAGGAAGGTAGCTTGTTCGAAACCGAGATTCAAAACATACTGAATAAGATTATCGACCTGGAAAGTGCACAGGCTGACGATAGAGATTTCGACAATTCAGATATTCAGCCTGGGGGTACAGAAGATAGTCACAATACAACCATCAGCGCCATGAACGGGCAACAACAACAACAACAGCAACAACAACAACCATGCCCACCAAGGCCGACTCCAACCAGAGTAACGTACACTAAATTCGGTGGATTTCCAGGAGATGACCCAGATGCTCATGTATGCACATTTGAGATAAGTTACGCAGTGCTCAACCATCCACCCGATCCGGCGTATAAGGCTATTGTCTTCCAGTCTACATTGTTTAATGAAGCAGCCAGATGGCTTACAGAATATGATATTAACCATTTCGGCACCTATGAAGCAGTAAGGGATGCATTTT
Source organism: Ceratopteris richardii (assembly GCA_020310875.1). NCBI lineage: Eukaryota > Viridiplantae > Streptophyta > Polypodiopsida > Polypodiales > Pteridaceae > Ceratopteris > Ceratopteris richardii. Next base: position 66,769,800 of record CM035432.1, on the reverse strand, counting down.
TGCAAAGATTTAGGCTAAAGAAGAATCTAGCCGAAATTTTTGATTACCTGCAAAACAATAGACAGAAGATAAATCAAACAGTGCAGGAATATGCCACTCTATTCAGAACCCATTTGAGGCAATTACCACCAGCACATGCCAACCTACTGGATGACGTTATCACTCAATGGTTTATCAATGGATTGACTCCGCAACTTAAACAGATTATGACCATACGCTGTGTAGGAGCTATGACGCTAGATGTAGTGATTGCAATGGCTTTGCAGCTGGGAAACAAGGTTGGAGGATTTACAGAAGACTTTGAATGGTTAAAGGCAAATAAAAATGTTGTAGAAGACCCGACCAGACAAATGTTCTGCACCACATGCAAGAATTCAGGGCACACGAGTGCCACTTGTGCACTTAATCAATTGTTTTGTGCTATCTGCAACACGACCGGACATACTACCGAAAACTGTGCATACAACGCCAAAGTGCAGGGAACCGCAATTGTCAATGCTATTATACAGGAACCAGGACAACCAGCCAATCATTATGTACCTCCGCAAATGAGAAACAACCAGCAACAAGGCTATCGAAATTACAGAGGATAGAGAAATAATAACTACAATGCAAATCGCTGGCAGGCTGGACCAGCATAGGAAAATCCCAATTTGCCACCACCGCGCTGCCATTTTTGTGGTGAATTTGGTCATATTAGAAGATTTTGTAAGGATGCAGCTGAGTATGATCAGAGGAAGAAAGAACGACAAAACCCAATGACTAATATGGTACAAATCACACCCGTAGAAACGCAAGCTGCAGTAATTCAGACCCGATTCGGTAAGCAACTACAACCAGTGGTAGAAGTATTTGAACCAGGCATACGTGAACAACAAAGGATGTATGATAAGGCCAGTCAATGGACCACCGCCGAACCTCCAGTGTTTCCAGATCCTATTCCGGTGACCCAGGCTCCGCTAACCAAGGAAGGAACACAAAAACAAGATTCTAATTCAGTAGCAGGCACATCATCTTCAGCAGATACATCCTCTTCAGCCGGCGCATCATCTTCAGAATCCGTGGAAAGCACAATTCAATCACATAAGGCCTGGGAGATTTTATCTAAAGCATCCATTACTCTTCCTCTTGGCCAATTACTTGCACTAGTACCAGGAGTTCGACAACAATTCCAACAAGAGTTCAGTCTTGTACCTTCTTGCATTCCAGCAACAGCGGCAGTGCAATCGGAACTTGATTCTACGGTCGATCATTCGGTTCCTTTAATTACGGTATGGTATAAAAATCATAAAATTACACAGTTACTAATTGATGGAGGATCTAGAGTCAACATTGCTACTGCTGCACTGTGTAAGAAGTTAGGATGGACTGAAATCGAACCAGTTCAGTTCTTTGTCAGAATGGCTGACCAGTCAAGAGTCCATCCAGTAGGACTTGTACGGAATGTACCAATAACTTTGCAGGGTACCACATTTAAGATGACCTTTGTCGTCCTAGAATTACCGGAATCCACCCTTGATTATAATCTTCTTTTTGGCCGTCCTTGGCTGAAGCAAGCTAAGGTCATACAAGATTGGTCTGCACAGGAACTCACTTTCAAAGATAATAATCGTAAATATATTGTAAGACTAGATGCTATACAGCCTTGTGAATTGCATGCTAGACCGTATTTTGCAGAACCAGTTCATATGTTAGATGGGTTGTCAGATGATGAAGAAGAAGAGTTTTTAAAGAACAACATTGACTTAATTTCCCTAGGAACTGTTGATCTACAATTTGTTGTAGATAATTGGAATCCCGCAGTTTGTACGGTGATGCCTGTAACAGAAGAAGATAAGAAGGAAGATACTGCTGCTATAGATGACGCTCAACTGCAACAACTTTTTAAGCCAGCTGACGATACAGAGAAGCCCCGATAATTTTATGTTCTAGAGGATCAGTTGATCACTTATAATTTAGGAGATGAAGACCATCCGCGTCCTGTCAAGATAAAAGAAAACTTACCGGAAACATTTCAAGCAGACCTAATCCAGCTACTCCGAGAGTTCTCCGACGTCTTTGCATGGGATTACAAAGATATGAAGGGTTTGGACCCGCGCATTTATCAACACAGGGTCATGCTGAAGCTGGAAGCAAAACCAATCAAACAACCAAGCTACCGGATGAATCCGAACTATGCATCACACGTAAAGGCAGAACTTGATAGGCTACTCAAAGTCAGATTCATTGTACCAGTAGAGCATGCTGAATGGATCTCACCAATTGTTATTGTGCCTAAAAAGAATAAGCAGCTACGAATATGTGTAGATTACCGGAAACTGGACGCAACTACGGTGCCTGATCCATTTCCGCTACCTTTTCTTGACACAATGCTTGATAGAGTAGCAGGACATGAAATGTATTCATTCCTAGATGGATACAGTGGGTATAATCAAGTTAGAATGGCTGGACAAGATATACCAAAGACCGCCTTCATCACCAATTGGGGCGTTTTTTGCTTGTACCGTAATGTGGTTTGGATTAAGAAATGCCCCAAGTACTTTTCAAAGGTGTATGCAGGAAATATTCTCCCCTTACCTTACCTCGTTTATGCAAGTTTATCTTGATGATTTTTCGTTATTTGGCAAGATAGTAGCACACTTGTTCCATTTACGGTGTTGCTTTGAAAAATGCAGAGAATACAGACTCTGTTTGAACCCAAACAAATCTGTGTTTGCGGTTTCATGTGGAAGGCTACTTGGCCACATCGTATCTGCACAAGGTATACAGGTGGATCCAGATAAAATTACAGCTATGTTAGAAGCACTTGTGCCCACTACACCTAAGGAAGTGATGCGCTTCATGGGCCAAGTAAGATGGCATGGTCGGCACTTACGGTGGCTTGCTCATTTGGCAATACCACTGAACAGATTAATCACCAAGACTCCTCGACAATTTGAGTGGACTCAGAAATGTCAGATAGCATTTGATCGTTTAAAGTGTTTATTAACACAAGTTCCCATCTTACAGCCTCCCGACTGGGATCACCCCTTTCATGTATTTGTTGATGCCTCAGATATAGCAATTGGAAGCATATTAATGCAACAAACGAATAAGTGGTTCAGACCAGTATACTATGCAAGTCGAAGGCTTGCCCCTGCGGAAAAGAATTACTCTATAACTGAAAGGGAATGTCTGGGTTTAGTACACTCTGTCAAGAAGTTCAGGCATTATTTACTTGGCCGCCAATTTACTTTTCATGTAGATCATGATGCACTTGTCTATCTGGTTCGGCAACAGCACTTAGGTGGTCGATTAGCGCGATGGGTTCTGCTTTTACAAGAATTTGATTACGAAGTTATTCATCGGCCTAGCAGTTCACATGCCTTAGCAGATTTCCTTTCTCGCTTAGATTTCGGTGAAGCTCTGGTCGGTGTAGATGACACAACACCGGTAGTTTATGTTTCTGAACCAACTAATGATGAAATTGCAGACCCACCTATGCCATCTACATACTATGATCAGATATTGACCTTTCTTACTGATGGATGCCTCCCTTCTCAGACTTCTACTACAATATGCAGGAAAATTGCAGTTTTCAACTGCCGATTTCGGTTGATTGCTGGGGAATTATACTATATGGATCACACTAGAGTTTTACTTCGTTGTATTCAACCACATGAAGTTAACTCAGTCATTACTTTGGCTCACTCAATTCCTTCCGGTGGCCATTTTGCAACAGATTTAATGCACCAAAAAGTTCTGCAAAGCGGACTTTGGTGGCCTACTATATACAAGAATGTATCACAGTTTGTCAAACAATGTGATAGTTGTCAGAGATCTGGACAACCCCTACAACGTCATCTTTTCCCTCTACAACCTGTCTTGCCATTAGAGCCTTTTTAGAAGTGGGGTCTAGACTTTATCAGACCTATTACACCGCCAGCAATACTTAGCAATAATCGTTATATTCTAACATGTACAGACTATGCAACCAGATGGGCAGAAGCATGGGCTTTAAAATCTGTAACAACTGTTT
>CM035432.1:66718282-66733282 GCA_020310875.1 Ceratopteris richardii | reverse complement strand
GCTTCCTTTGGGTTTTGTGGAATAGGCATGGAATGAATAGCAGTAACCTTTGCAGGGTGAACCGTTATCCCTTCAGTAGATACTATGTGACTAAGAAGAGTGCCCTTGGTGACCAAAAAGTGACATTTAGCAGGATTTTATTTCAAACTTGTTTTGAGACATTGCTCAAAGATTTCTTTTAGATTTTCCAAATGATCATGGAAATCTTGAACTGTTGCTCTTCTATCTGTTCTTGAAAACACTGAAAAGTCATCCATAATAATGAGTAGAAAGGTCATTAACCACTTGCCCAATATTAGATACATTGTTCTATTAAATGAGGTTGGTGCATTTTTCAAGCCAAAAGCCATGCGGGTATAGACATAAGTGCCCCATGGAGTAACGAAGGCTATTTTGTCCCTATCATCAGGAGGGATCACTATCTGATTGTAGCCACTAAAACCATCCAGGAATCTATACAAAGTGTGACCGGATACTTCCTCAAGTCCTTGCTCTGTGAAGGGTTGAGGAAATCCATCTTGAACAGTTACTTTATTCAAGGCATGAAAATCAACGCAAACTCTTATTTTCCCACTATTTTTCTTGGGTATAATAACCATAGAAGAAAGCCACCTGGAATGTTCTACTGGAACAATTATACTTGCTTCTTCTAGTTTAGTAATTTCCAACTTTACCGCCTCTACATACTTTGGATTGAGTCGATATGGCCTACTCCTTGCACGCATGGCTCCTTCAACTCAGGGTATTTGGTGTAATCCAAGCTCCTTTGGTATCCCTATTAGATCCTTATAGGACATGCAAAGACATTTTTGTAAGCAAAAAGTAAAGAAGTTACCTTCTGCAGTAAAGGGGGATAATGCCATAGCCAAGAGGCCAAGTGGACTACTTGAGGTTTCTCTTCATCTCTTAGATTTACTTCTTGAACAAGTGTTTCAGGACTAGTCTTACTGAGAAATCATCCCCACTATATGCAGGAGTGGAATTTAGCTTATACTCTGCAATATGTTCTCCGGTCCATCCTTGAGGTATATTTGAAAAGGGAAGATCTTCTCTGCATTCAGGCTCATAACTTTCCTTCCTTGATATTTCTATATTTGTTGCCCCTTCAATGTTTGTATTCAAGTGCAAATTTTCATTCTCTAACTCCTTGTAAGCTTCACGGCCTTTTTTTGCAACTTCCTCATCTGCAACTTCTTCTTCTATCTCATTGATTTCCACCGTGCAACACTCTGTACTTTCCATCATCCAATTCAATAATGTATCTTCTTCTTGGGGTAAAGAGGGCATTACCTGAGTGTCCACAGTTTACCTAGTAGCTTTCCCTAAGTCGAATCCTTCTTCCAAATGTAGTTGTAGTTGGCTATTGGTGTTTGAAATCCACCGTTTGTTTTTCCCCCAATCTTGCAAAGATTTTGCTTCCCTTAGCCATGCCCTCCCTAGGAGTAAAGGGTAAGAAGTCTCCTGTGGAAGTGCAATAACAAAAAAATCTAGGACAAAGTGACAACCCTGTACTACAATCAGTATCTTTTCAATAATACCAAGTGGTGCAACCCGATGTTGATATGCTAGTGTAACTGTGAATGGTGCCATCTTGGTGGGGTTCAAATTCAGTTTCCTCATTGTGAAATCTGGCATCAAATTGATGCTAGATCCTGCATCTATGATCACACCTATGAGAGCTTCATCCTTTATAAAAATAGATAACCTCGAGCTTTGGTAGTCTACCAGGGGTGCAGGGGAAAAATTAACCATAAAACCATCCATGCTAGGTGGTTGGCTCAAGTGAGCAGAGTGTATAATCTTTAATAGGTCACTCCTTATTTTTTAATCTATCTTTATGACTTCATATAGACTAACATTGTGATGAATACCTTTCAAGATGTGCTCAATGTTTACCTCATGTGTGTCTTCTTGCAGACTTGTTGGTTGGTCCCTTAGTGAAGTAGTCATCCTTTCATAAGCTCCTTCAATATCTGCTTGGCCCTTCGACCCAGTCTTCTTTTCCTCCTCTTTATCCTGGAGTCCTTGTTGTTCCTCTCTACTGATTGCTGCCACTTGTCTGGCTCTAGTCATCATGGGCATTGAAGAAGATGAAACAACATAACATTGAGCGGTCATACCTTCTACCTGTGGGGAGACTGCAATCATGTGAATTGGAGCAAGGGGGCTTCTCGGGCAATCTTTGGTATAGTGATCCTTAGCCTCTGGACAAAGTTGACAAGGAGGTGCATCTTCTGGAAGGGAACACCTATTTTGCATATGGCCATACTCACCACAGTGATAACACATCAATGGCCTATTATATCTAGGCTTCGTTGGAAGATTCTCCTCTCTATTAGGTGCATTTGAAGTACTAGCATAATATGATTCCTGAGCTTGAGGGTTACCTCGTTGTTGTGTACCCTTGACGTAGTAACATTCTCTAGCTTCATGGCCATCCTTTCCAAAAAATTGACAACTTACTCTGTGAGGACAATTAGCGTTGGAATGTCCACTATTGTTACATATTGTACGCCAAATCTGCCTTCTTATATCCTGAGTGGTCTGCAAATCTTCTAACTTGTGACGAAGTTGGGCTACTTCATCCTCAATGCAACGTGGCGGCAGTGGCAAGGCCTTCTCTTCTTGGTGATTTTGGTGCATTCTCAATGTCTCCAATTCTTTCCTCAGTTGCCCAATAGGGTCTAGTTCTGTAGCATAATTTGGTTGTGTATCCCCTTCAAAATGTTGCCTAGCTTCTTCAATGCGTGATGCTACTGCAACAAAATCATTGAGGGTTGCATCCAATCTAAGAGACACACGTAGCTTCTGGTGAGATGACATGGGCAAAGCTTTTTATATCCATTTTCTAACCAAGAGATCACCTGGAGCATGTGGCAGACGTGCAACAAGTTCTTTTGTCCTAGTGTGAAGTTCATGAAAGGATTCACCTGATCTTAGCTTTAGGTTCTCTAGCTGATCTAGAGCTCTTTTCGAGGAGTCACTTGGTCAAAATGTCGAAGGGAATGTCGTCTTTAGAGCCCTCCATGTAACAAAATGGTCATCATCATATTGACTATAACATTTGTCAGCAAGGCCTTCCAATGTGGATGGGAAGAGTATGCATCCTCTCTATTCTGCAGACCTCGTCCATGGCATAGGGAGATGAATCTCCTCACATGATCATCAGCATCCTCATAAGCTTGTCCCTTAAAGGTAGGGAACTTGATATTGAGTCTAGAGAGTAAGTGAGAGAGATCCTCCATTGCCACAGGTGTTTCCTTTGAGGTATCTGAGGAGAAGTCCAATGTTCTCCTATGCTTTTCCTTTCACAGTGGTGTCGCACCCAAATCAATAGATAAATTGAAAGAGGGTAGAGGGGAGCTAGGTTCACTATTCGAAGGTAAAGATGATTTTTTAAGGCTACTCTGTACACGAAGAGGCTCCTTATGTGCATGAGTATGGGTCATGTAACTACTTGCAAGATGCAATAGGGCAAAAACAATGGAAATGGACTATTTACTTCACTCAAAGCCTCTCATAGAGATACAAGGATCCCACCACGTGTGCCAAACTGTAGAGGAGATACTAGGGTAATCTACTTTTAGCAGGAGATGGCAAGATGCACTTCCAATACTTCGCCTACTCAAGGGAGGTTCTCCTTAGGGAAATATACCCTTTAAACATTTCTATGAGCAGGCAAGTCTCAATAGTTGCACAGTAATGTAGACACTAAAAAAGAAGACTAATGACAAATGACAATTGTGAAGGATGGAATCACTCCTAATTCCAATAGATGATTACAATAGGCAGAAGAAATTCTTCAAAAGTTGATGTTTTGTGCTAACATGTCAACCTAGAACTAACGGAAACAATACAAGATATTTGTCTGATCAAATGAACACAAGTAGATGAAGACTTGCACTAATCAGTACACAGGTATGATGATTTTCTCTATGGGAAAGAGCACGGAAATACCACTAGCTCACACTGAATGTCAAAACCAAGCCACCTCTTCATACTAACATGTTATCAACCCTCCACTGGGAAGCCCACACTCTATATCCTCACCATAGAGTGACTTCCTACAGTAGGCTTGTAGCCACAGAGTGCAAAGAGAGGACCAAAAGAGATGCCAGAATCAGCTCTGTACCTGTGTGTGTATATATGTGTATCCAATGACTACTACCCCATTGCTTTTATAGGATCCAATAGGCCAAGAGGGCCTTGCCCATTTCCCACGTTCACTAAATATGCGCCGATTGATTGCCCCAAGATTGGAGGGGTAGATCAATTATGCCACCAATTTTGAATTGGATCCTCAAAAATAGGCAGTCGCCACGAATGGTTAACCAAAAAAATCACTTGGATTGGACGTATCAGTTCATTTATGAGCTCATAAGTAAAGATTGTAGGATCCCCATTATGTGATGCTCGTGATATTGTAATGATCCTCAGAAGCACATCCTTCACATAATTCTTCACATAATTCTTCACATAATTCTTGTTCTAGCTTTTGACCATCTAACCATGAAAGAAATCTTCTGCTGATGTCACGGAAGCTCTAGCATCATCTTTTGCCTATCTTACATATTGAGTGGTGGAAGGTAGTGAGTGGTGTGGGTGTTGTGGGGAGTGGTGGGAGGTGTCGGAGGGTGGAATGGATGCTAGAGTTGACGGTGGGTGGAGTTGGGAGAGGGTGGATTTGGGTGTGGGTGGACTTTGAGGGGGGTGGAGTGGAGTGTGGGTGGGGTTTGAGGGGGGGTGGATTTGGGGTTGGAGTTGAGGGGGGTGGAGTGGAGGGTGGAGTTGAGGATGGGTGGAGTTGGGAGAGGGCGGAGTGGAGTGTGGGTGGAGTTGAGGGGGAGGGGGGGTGGAGTGGAGAGTGGAGTTAGGGTTGGAGTTGAGGGTGGGTGGAGCTGGGAGAGGGTGGAGTGGAGGTTGCCGTGGGTGGAGTTGGGAGAGGGTGGAGTGGAGTGTAGGTGGAGTTTGAGGGGGGGCAAGTGGAGTGTGGGTGGAGTTTGAGGTTGGAGTTGAGGGGGGGTGAAGTGGAGGGTGGAGTTGGGAGACCGTGGAGTGGAGGTTGCCATGGGTGGAGTTGGGAGAGGGTGGAGTGGAGTGTGGGTGGAGTTTGAGGGGGGTGGAGTGGAGTGGAGTTGGAGTTGGAGTTGAGGGGGGATGAAGTGGAGGGTGGAATTGGGAGAAGGTGGAGTGGAGGTTGCCATGGGTGGAGTTGGGAGAGATTGGAGTGGAGGTTGCCATGGGTGGAGTTGGGAGAAGGTGGAATGGAGTGTGGGTGGAGTTGGGAGAGGGTGGAGTGGAGTGTGGGTGGAGTTTGGGGGGGGGGGGGGGGTGGAGTGGAGGGTGGAGTTAGGGTTGGAGTTGAGGGTGGGTGGAGCTAGGAGAGGGTGGAGTGAAGGTTGTCGTGGGTGGAGTTGGGAGAGGGTGGAGTGGAGAGTAGGTGGATTTTGAGGGCGGGGGGGGGGGAGTGGAGTGTGGGTGGATTTTGAGGTTCGAGTTGAGGGGGGGGGGGGGTGAAGTGGAGGGTGGAGTTGGGAGAGGGTGGAGTGGAGGTTGCCGTGGGTGGACTTGGGAGAGGGTGGAATCAGTGTGTGTGGAATTTGAGGGGTGTGGAGTGGAGTGTGGGTGGAGTTTGAGGGGGGGTGGAGTGGAGGGTGGAGTTGGGGTTGGAGTTGAGGGAGGGTGAAGTGGAGGGTGGAGTTGGGAGAGGGTGGAGTGGAGGTTGCCATGGGTGGAGTTGGGAGAGGGTGGAGTCGAGAGAGGGTGGAGTGGAGTGTGGGTGGAGTTTGAGTGGGGGGTGGAGTGGAGGGTGGAGTTGGTGTTGGAGTGGGGCGGGGGGGTGGAGTGGAGGATGGAGTTGAGGGGGGTGGAGTGGAGGGTGGAGTTGATGGATGTTCTCCCTTCTAATCTCTGCTATTCGAGAGGAAGATGAAGCCTTCCTTCTCAGCACCTCTTTTCTACAAGAAATTCCCCTTGGGATAAAGAGCATCCACATCTTCGACCCTGAATCAACTCCTTCCACTCTTAAAATTGATAGTATTCTTTGATTAGTTTGTCTAGAATCGGAGCTTCTTGTGGCGGCATAATTGTTCATATTTCCTCACTATTTCACAAACAACTTTAAAGCCAATTTCAATGCCTTAGATATCATATGTCTATGCAAAAAAATACTAGAGATTTTTCTCAAAATATCATCATTCCTGTGGGCGTGTAGGGGTTGCGGGTGGGTATAGGAGGGGGAGGGGGAGGCGGAGGTTGAGGGTGGGTGTAGGAGGGGTGGGGGGAGGGGGAGGCTGAGGGGGGGGATAGGAGGGGTGGGAGGAGGCGGAGATTGAGGGCGGGAGTAGGAGGGGCAAGTGGGGGTGGTTGCAGGCAGGTGTAGGAGGGCGAGGCAGAGGCTAGGGGCGGGGTAGGACGGGTGGGGGGAGGCGGTGGCTGAGGGCAGAGGTAGGAGGGGCAAATGGGGTGGCAGCAGGCAAGTGTAGGAGGGGAAAGCAGGAGTGGGGGTGCTGTGCGTGGGAGGAAGAGTGGGGGTGCTATAGGTGGGGGCTACCGGGGAGGGAGAGAGGGCGCTGCGGGGGGGGGGGGGGCTGTAGTTGGGGGCTACGGGCAGAAGTAGGAGGGGGTGGTGGGTGGGTGGGAACTAGGCGGGGGGAGGGAGCTGCGGGGGGAGAGAGAGAGAGAGAGAGAGAGAGAGAGAGAGAGAGAGAGAGAGAGAGAGAGAGAGAGGTTGTGGGGCATGTAGGGGTTGCGGGAGAGAGAGAGAGAGAGAGAGTAGAGTTCTCCGTGCTACTTCTGCATACCAACTTTTATGTTCATCAAATGTAATATCTATAGAAACAAGAAATTTTTTGGTTAGAGGATTCCACAATCTCTAACCCATCTACTTTTCATCATAACCAATGAACATATATTTTCCTGCCTTTGGTTCAAGTTTATGTCTTAGTTGTGATGGCACATAGGCATATGCAATTGATCCAAACACTTTACAATGATCTAGTGTTGGTTTCTTACCCCACCAAGCTTCATATGGAGTCATTCCATTTAGAGTTGCACATGGTAATCTATTCACAAGGTATGTAGCTGTATTTACAGCCTTAACCCAAGGATAAGTGGGACAATTTTTCTCCTTCAACATAGCTCTAGAAAACTCAACCAAAGTCCTGCTTCTTCTTTCTGCTACACCATTTTGTTGTGGTGTATACATGTAGGTTATTTCTCTCTTAATACCTGCATTCCAAAGATAATCATTGAACTCTTGGGAGAAGTACTCTCCCCCTTCATAAGACCTCAATCACTTAAGCTTTTGACCTGTGACTCTCTTTGCATATGCATGAAAACGCTTGAAAGCTCCAAACACTTCTGATCTTTCCTTCAAAACATACAGAGTTATCCATCTTGTAGCATCATCAATGAAAAGAACATAATACCTTGAGCCACTAATAGATCCTTCTTTTGTTGGTCCCCATACATCTGTATGAATGAGCTCTAGTACTCCATCATGGTTGAATCCTTTCTTTTGAAATGGTAACCTGTGTGCTTTTTCCATTTGACATGCTTCACATTTACAAACCATATGTTGACTCTGCACATTTGGTAGTCCTAGTACAGACTCATTTGCAACCATAGATTTAATTCCTCTTTCATTGAAATGACCTAATCTCTTATGCCAGAGATCAAGTTCTATAATCACTCCTTCACCATGTGTGAGCAAAGCTTGACTAATGTTCCCTTGTACTCTTAAAGTAAAGATTCTACCTTCTTTCTTACTAGAGACAATCTAATTATATCCATTCTCTAGACTTTCAACAAATACTCCTTCATTTGTAAACCTAACATGGAAACCTTTTTCAACTATTTTTCCCACACTAATCAAGTTTTTAGGTATTGTGGGAACATACAAAACATTGGTTAGCAAATCTGCTCCATTCTTGCATTTCACTTTTCCAATTGAATGTACACTATGTCTTGTATTATCACCTGCTTGAACTGTATGACTAGAAATGCCTTTTTTGAGTTTTGACATCAATTCTATGTTACCTGACAAATGATTAGAACATCCAGAGTCAATGTAGAATACCTTTAGATATTCTTTAAGTGATGTGCTGATTGAATTCATCATTAATGATGTATGACTTTCATTTTGTGTGTCATTTGCATAGTTGTAGTAGGTGGTGTTGTAGGATTGATTCTGTTCCCAACTTCTTCCTCCACCTCTACCATAGCCTCCTCTTTGGCTATGTCTACCTCTTTGAAAATTACTTTGATACCTTCCACCTCTGCCTCTTCTATTGTTGTTTTGATTTTGGTTTGATCCTTGTTGATTATGCCAACAGTCATGATCCAAATGATTGCTCAATCCACAGATCTAGCAAGCCTTCTTATTGTTATTTTGATTACCTCTTCCTCTTCCAAAGCCTCTTGGTCTTCCTCTGCCTGTGCCTCTACCTCTTGCATAATAAACTTGAGAACTTGACTCTTCTTCATCCTTTGCTTTACCTTTATCTCCTTTCTTCTTGTTCTTCATGTACATTGCAAAACTTTGTCCTTTATCTCCATCTTCCTTCAAGTCTTTCTCAAATGTGAGCATCAAACCAAGCAATTGATTCAAATCCGAAAGAAAATGATTCAAAGAAATTTCTATTGACAAGAAAAAAGGTTTCCACCTTTCATGTCCTCTCAAACTTGCAAGTAGTTGATCAATCAAGTAGTTCTTTGTGTATGAAGATAATTTTGAAGTAACCTTTTGATGCCTTTTGTCTTTAAATGCTTCATCTTTCAAACTTTTTGCAATCGGATTGAAAGTCTCTTCATAGTCGATACCATGAGTTTGCTTGAATCCTTTTGCTACTATTCTAGCTTTATGCCTAGCTAGAGAACCATCAGCATTTCTCTTTATTTTAAACACCAATCTATTTGGAACAATCTTCATACCTTCAGCCTTTGGAACTAGCTCCCATGTGTGATTGTCCTTGAGAGCTTTTATCTCTTCTTGCATACCTTCTTGCCATTCTTTTTGTGTACATGCTTCTTCATATGCATCCGGTTCTTTGTCTTTGACCACCTGTGTCATATATGCAAAATGCTTTGCAATAAAGCTATGATAGCTTAGCCTTTGAATTGGATACCTTGCCCTCGAAGACCTCCTTTCATTTCCTTTTGAATATTGCTTCTTCAACCGGTTCAGCTTTACCTTTGGTATAATCCCCTCTTCATACTCTTCTTCACTTGCATTTGAATCAGTATTTTGGGCAACACTTTCAGCTTCAAATATTTCATAACCTAATGTTGGTGATGAGGAATGACTTCTTAGTCTCCCCTTCCATGTTGAGCTTTCTCCAAGCGATGTAGAAGCTTCTGGACCTGACATTTGAGTGCTTGTTTGCTGAAATTCTTCTTGGACAGCACCTCCATCATCTTCGCAATCTTCTTCAAGAATCTTCTCTTTCCCTTTGTCTCCAAACCATGGTCTTAGCTCATCAAATACCACATCTCTTGAGACTCGTAACTCCTTTGTCACTAGATTGTAGCACCTATATCCCTTTTGCTCCAATGAATATCCAATGAAAATACATTTTTCGGACTTTGCCTCCATCTCTGTCCTTAGTTCTTGAGGGATGTGAACATAACACACACATCCAAAAACTTTGAGATATGTAAGGTCAAGTTTCTTACCGGAATAAACCTCCTCAAGAGTTAGATTATGCACTCTAGCCGTTGTGCACTTTTTCATCAAATCAACAGCCGTACTAGCAGCTTAAGCCCAATAGTTTAGTGGCACCTTCATCTCATTGAGCATGCACCTTGCACCTTCTGTGATATGTCTATTTTTCCTTTCAGCTATTCCATTTTGTTGAGGCATGTAACTACATGTAAATTGTCGCTTGATGCCATTTTCATGAAGAAAATCTGAAAATTCTTTAGAGAAATATTCTCTTCCTCCATCGGACCTCAAGGTCTTTATGTAGCAACCTATTTCCTTTTCTACCTGTGCTTTAAGTCTCTTGAACATGGAGAACACATCTGATTTTTGTTTTATGCAAAACATCCATAATTTTCTTGAATGATCATCAATAAAAGTGACAAAATATCTATTACCAGCCAGTGATGGTTGTTGTGATGGTCCCCACACATCTCTGTGTATCAAGTCGAGGACATTCCTTGCCACATAGTTGCTCTTCTTGAATGATTGTCGAGTTTGCTTTCCTAATTGGCATGCTTCACAAAACTCATGTAGTCCAACATCATTGAATCTTGGAAGACCTCTTACCACTTCATGGTTGCTCATGTCCTTGAACTTGGGAATGTTGATATTTCCAAACCTTTTGTGCCACAAATCAATTTCAGCAATCCTCTTGTTTCCAAACTGAATATACATCACCTTTCCATGTGGTTGTTGAATGTCCAAAGTAAACATCCTACCTTCTTTCCTTCCTTGAGCAATGACCTTGAATCCTTCTTTTGGATTCTTTATAAAGCAACCTTTTTCATTGAAAATAACATGATATCCTTTGTCTACCATTTGTCCTACTGAAGTCAAATTCTTTGTAATAGTAGGAACATGAAGAGCATCAGCCAATACCTTCTTATCTCCAAGCTCGATATCTCCAACATGCTCAATTGCATGTTGAGTTTCATCATCGGTCTCCACACATCCTTTTCCACTTGGAGCTTGTAGCTTTGTGAATAAATCTCCTTGGTATGTCATATGGTTGCTGCAACCTAAATCTATGAACTATTTTTTATCATCACTTCTCGATTTGTTGTAGTCATGCTTCATGGCAAGCATGGTTTGCTTGTCTCCTTTACTTGATGTACTCGCATAGTTATTTTGGCTCCTTTGGTTGCCTCCATTTAGCCGTCCATTCTTTTGCCAACAATCATTTGCATAATGTCCTAGTTTACCACAATGATAACATGTTATACCTTTATGAGGATTGTATGAGCCTCGACCTTTTCCTCTATTTCTTCCTCGACCTCTTCCATGTGTGTTGTCATTTGAGTTGTCCTTATTGTCCTTCGAGTTGTGTTGGCTGAAATTTGTGTTGTTGTAGCTTCTTCCTCTTCCTCTTGAGCCTCCTCTTGAGTTCCTTCCTCTACCTCGTCCTGCAAATAACATTTGACTATGGCTATCCTTACCTTCGTTGCCTTCTCCTTGTTGAGCAACCTCTTTAGCCAGAAGATTTGGTATAATCTCGTCGAATGTTGGAAGAGGATCTCTATAAAGAATGTTTGTGATGAGGGGCTTCCACTTTTCTTCACTCCTCCAGCCATTGAGGGCTGTTTGGACGATGTCTTCCTCTTCTATCTTGCATCCAACTAATGCTAGCTGATCTCGAAGCTCCTTGATCCTCAATGTATACTCACTAATGCTTTGGTTTGAGCTTTTCTTCATGTTGTTGAGCTCATTCTTGAGTTGCATCCTCCAAGACCTTGTTGAGATAGCATACACCTTCTCCAATGCTTCCCAAACCTCCTTGGTTGTTTCTAAGCTTTGCACATGACCAATCATAGTGTTAGAAATAACTTGTGAAATGAGGAACATCACCCTTCAATTCCTCTCTTCCCAATCAGCAAATTGTCTTCTTTGTGTCGGAGTAATGTTGGGATCTTGAAGGTCCATCGGTTCTGGATCATATCCACTAACTAAACTCCATAAACCTTTACTTTTAAGGTAATTTTTCATTCTATACCTCCAAGACTGAAAATTATCTTTGTCTAACTTCTCAACTTGTTGTCCTAAATCAGCCATTGAAAACTACCAAGATTGAAGTTTACCTCAAGTATGTTGTGGCGCTCTTTCTTGGCTTCACGAAGCTCCACCTTGATTTGTAGCTTCTCCTTTGCTTCACTTCAGTTCCAATGCTTTGCCTCTTCAAACTCCAATGCTCTGATACTAATTGTTGGAGAATTCCTCTCCTATTCGCAGCGGAAAGTGTAGAAGACCTTCTCAGGATCAAGACTTTTGTCGATATCTGAACCTTCAAATGAAAACTAGTACCAATTGAAAAATACAATGAACTTTAAAATTTAGTCCCTCAAACTAGACACCTAGAGATTTCAAATGAGCTATCAAACACTCAATTTGGAGTAGTTTTGGGTTGTGAAATCTTTGCCTCAAAATAGGCTACCTGTTCACTCAGTTAGGCTAAAAACTAGACTTCACTAAAAACTGAATAACTCACAGACCGTAAAGAATTTGATAAAACAGTTGCAGATAGAGGAATTAGTTGAGATAAGCTTTCCAACGAATATTTAAAATCTAAAATTGGATAGATATATTGAGAGATATGACTCTCACACGTAGACTACCCAAAAATGGGTATGCGACTGGACATACTCTATGAGAGTGAACTGAACAAAATGACTCAAACCAAATGAACTAGCTACAAGGGGACTTCCACCCCTTCTTCCTTTGTTCTTGAGTGTCCTCCCTTGCCTCTTTTATAGCCAAGTGACCAAAAACTCTCATGATGAGTTTGAGAGCTCTTCTCCATAACTTCTCCACTACTTTGGACAGCCACTCCTCTTATAGTTCAGTTTTTGGATTTGATTATCTTTTGATTGATTATCTTTTGGCCTCCACTACTTGCTGAAATAAATGCTTCCATTTTTCATTTTTCTATTTTCTTCTATTTGAAGAAAATCCTTTTTTGCAAAAATATATACGACCTTACTTCTTTATTTTTAACATAATGTACAAAGAACAATAAGAAAGGAGATAAAGGTAAAGCAAAGGATGAAGAAGAGTCAAGCTCTCAAGTTTATTATGCTAGAGGTAGAGGCACTGGCAAAGGAAGAGCAAGAGGTTTTGGAAGAGGAAGAGATAATCAGAATAACAATAAGAAGGCTTGCTGGATCTGTGGATTGAGTAATCATTTGACTCATGACTGTTGGCACAATCAATAAGGATCAAACTAGAATCATAATAACAATAGTAGAGGAAGAGGTGGAGGATATCAAAGTAATTTTCAAAGAGGTAGACAAAGTCAAAGAGGAGGCTATGGTAGAGGTGGAGGAAGAAGTTAGGGATAGAATCAGTCCTACAACACAACCTACTACATTATGCAAATGATACATAGAATGAAAGTCATACATCATTAATGATGAACTCAATCAGCACATCAGATAAAGAAGATCTAAAAGTATTTTACATTGACTCTGGATGTTCTAATCATTTGTCAAGAAACATAGAATTGATGTTAGAATTGGAAAAAATCATTTCTAGTCATACATTTCAAACATGTGATAATACAAGACATAGTATACATTCATTTGGAAAAGTGAAATGCAAGAGTGGAGCAGATTTGCTTACCAATGTTTTGTATGTTCCCACAATATCTAAAAACATGATTAGTGTGGGAAAAATAGTTGAAAAAGTTTTTCAGGTCAGGTTTACAAATGAAGGAGTATTTGTTGAAGATCTAGAGAATGGATATAATCAGATTGTCTCTGGTAAGAAAGAAGGTAGACTCTTTACTTTAAGAGTGCAAGGAAACATTGGTCAAGCTTTGCTCACACTTAGTGAAGGAGTGATTATAGAACTTGATCTCTAGCATAAGAGATTAGGTCATTTCAATGAAAGAGGAATTAAAGCTATGGTTGCAAATCAGTTTGTACCAGGATTACCAAATGTGCAGAGTCAACAAATGATTTATAAATGTGAAGAATGTCAAATGGGTAAAGCACATAGGTTACCATTTCAGAAGAAAGGATTCAAACATGATGGATGACTAGAGCTCATTCATACAGATGTATGGGGACCAACAAAAGAAGGATCTATCAGTGGCTCAAGGTATTATGTTATTTTCATTGATGATGCTACAAGATGGATAACTCTGTATGTTTTGAAGGAAAGATCAGAAGTGTTTGGAGCTTTCAAGCATTTTCATGCATATGTAGAGAGAGTCATATGTCAAAAGCTTAAGAGACTAAGGTCTGATGGAGGGGGAGAATACCTCTCCAAAGAGTTCAATGATTATGTTTGGAATGCAGGTATTGAGAGAGAAATATCTTGTAGGTATACACCACAACAAAATGGTGTAGAAGAAAGAAGAAACAGGACCTTCGTTGAGTTTGCTAGAGCTATGTTGAAGGAGAAGAATTGTCCAAATTATCTTTGGGTTGAGGCTGTAAATATAGCTACATATCTTGTGAATAAATTGCCATGTGCAGCTCTAAATGGAATGACTCCATATGAAGCTTGGTGGGGTAAGAAACCAACACTAGATCATTGTAAAGTGTTTGGATCAATTGCATATGCTTATGTGCCATCACAACTTAGACATAAACTTGAACCAAAGGCAGAAAATATGTGTTCATTGGTTATGATGAAAAGCAGATGGGTTATAGGTTGTGGAATCCTCTAAGCAAACAATTTCATTGTTTCTAGAGATGTTACATTTGATGAACAAAAAAGTTGGTATGCAGATCAAAGTCATACAACTAAAGAATTCGAAGAAGAGGTAAGAAGATGTGAGAAAGGAAAATCAGTTGTGCACGTAAATGAAGATGAAGACTATATGCAAGCAAGTACATCCAGAAGTGCATTAACAAGAAGAAATGAAGAAGCTCCTATATTTGATGAAGAAGTGTATCCAGACACTTATGAAGAATGTGAACCAAGAAGGTCAAGCAGGACTAGAAGGCAACAAGAAAGGTATTCTTATGATACTTCTTACATAACTCGGAAGAACTATGCATATATGGTCAAAGATGATGAAGAACCTTAGAACTATGATGAAGCTAAAGGTAAGAAGTAATGGGAAGAAGCCATGAAGGAAGAATTCAATGCACTAGAGGAGAACAAGACATGGGAATTCGTTTCTAAATCAAATGGTAAGAAGGTAATTGGAAATAAATGGGTTTATAAAGTGAAGAAGCTTGCAAATGGAAGTATAGCTAGATACAAAGTTAGATTGGTGGTGAAAGGCTATGCCCAAACTTATGGCATAGATTATGATGAGACATTCAGTCCTGTAGCTACTATAAGGACAATCA
>CM035432.1:66705782-66708282 GCA_020310875.1 Ceratopteris richardii | reverse complement strand
TACTCCATGTTGAGTATATGTAATCTCCATGCCCAAGAAGTATGATAAGTCTCCCAAGTCACTTATCTTGAACTCCTTTTCCATTTGCCTCTTAAGCTTTTGTATTCCTTCTTCATCTGTACCTGTAAGAATTATATCATCAACATATATGCACATGTATATGAAACCATTTTCACTTGCCTTGACAAGCAAACTACTATCTGCTTTAGACACCTGAAAACCAAGTTCTTTTAGGAACTTCACAAGTCTATAATTCCATGCCCTTGGGGCCTGCTTCAAGCCATACAAAGCTCTCTTGAGCTTGCACACATGATCTGGATACCTTTTATCTCTGAACCCTTGAGGTTGCTCCATAAATACATCATCTGAAATATAACCATTCAGAAA
Source organism: Ceratopteris richardii (assembly GCA_020310875.1). Classification (NCBI taxonomy): domain Eukaryota; kingdom Viridiplantae; phylum Streptophyta; class Polypodiopsida; order Polypodiales; family Pteridaceae; genus Ceratopteris; species Ceratopteris richardii. Next base: position 66,707,895 of record CM035432.1, on the reverse strand, counting down.
AGCATTTTTCACATCAAGTTGACATAGCTTCCAACCTTTACATGCAGCAATAGCAATAAGTGTCCTTATAGTTGTCATCTTTGCCACAGGACTATAGGTCTCATCATAATCAATACCATATGTTTGAGCAAAGCCTTTGACAACAAGTCTAGCTTTGTATCTAGACACACTTCCATCTGCAAACCTTTTTGTCTTGTAGACCCACTTGCATCCAATAATCTTCTGACTATTTGGTTTAGGAACCAAATCCCAAGTTTGATTCTCCAATAGTGCATCATATTCCTCCTGCATAGCATTCTCCCATTTTTCCTTACCTTTTGCCTCTTCATATGTAGAAGGGTCTTCATCTGTATTCACCATATAAGCATAATCTTTTGTGGCTAGAAATGAAGTATCATAACTATACCTTGTAGGTTGCCACCTATTTCTTGTTGACCTTCTGAGTTCTCCACTCCTTGAGGTTTCTGGCTCTTCACATTCAGGATCAAATCTTGGTGTCTCTTCCACTTCAACCTGCACTTCATTATTCTCTTGCTCATCAAATATCTGAACTTTTGATTTACCTTTTCTTTGACTCACTTCTTCTTCATCACCTGTATTGATGTTGATTGTACCTGCATACCAAGTGTTTTGTTCATCAAATGTAACATCTTTAGAAACCATAAATTGCTTTGTAGATGGACTCCACAATCTATAGCCCATCTGCTTGTCATCATAGCCAATGAAAACATACTTTTCAGCTTTAGGTTCCAATTTGTGTCTTAATTGTGATGGCACATATGCATATGCCACACACCCAAAAACTCTGCAATGATCCAAGGTAGGTCTTTTACCCCACCAAGCCTCATATGGTGTCATACCCTGCAAGGCTTTACATGGTAACCTATTGACCAAATAAGTGGCTGTATTTACAGCCTCAGCCCACAAATAATTAGGGCAATTTTTCTCCTTCATCATGGATCTTGCAAACTCAACAAGTGTTCTATTCCTCCTTTCTGCAACACCATTTTGTTGAGGAGAGTACCTGCAAGTAACTTCCCTTTTTATACCTGCATTCCATAAGTAATCACTTAACTCATTAGAGAAATACTCTCCCCCTCCATCTGACCTTAGTCTCTTCAACTTATGACCTGTAATTCTTTTTGCATATGCATGATAGTGTTTAAATGTATTAAACACTTCTGACTTATCTTTGATCACATAGATAGTGATCCACCTAGTAGCATCATCAACATAAATCACATAATACCTTGATCCATTTATACTGAAATCTTTTGATGGTCCCCACACATCTGTGTGTACCAACTCAAGCTTCTCTGAGTGCATAAAACCATGCTTGGAGTAAGAGTTCTTATGAGCCTTACCTAATTGACATGCCTCACATTTGTATGTCATATGTTGACCTGCAACATTAGGCAATCCAAGCACTGAACCATTGTTAACCATATCTTTAATACCTCTTTCATTGAAATGTCCAAGCCTCTTGTGCCAAAGATCTAACTCAGAGATCTTATGACCTCCATATGTGAACATAGCATGACCAATGTTGCCTTGAATCTTCAATGTAAATAATCTTCCTTCCTTTTTCCCTGAAACAATCTGTTTATACCCTTGGCTAGGGTCTTCCACATATACTCCATCATTAGTGAACCTTACTTCATATCCCTTTTCAACAATTTGACCTACACTTATCAAATTCTTAGGGATTGTAGGAACATACAAAACCTTACTCAATAAGGTGCTTCCATCCTTGGCCTTCACTGATCCAATTGACTTCACATTGTGCTTTGTGTTGTCACCTGTTTGAACAACATGATTAAAAACTTTACTTTCCAAATCAGTCATCAAAGATATCTTACCACTCAGGTGATTGCTACACCCTGAGTCAATGTAGAAGACTCTTTGATCTTCACTCTGCCTTTCACAAGTTGCATTCATTATCAATGTTGAATCTTCCTTTTGATCTGAAGCATAATTGTAGTAGGTGTTGTTGTATTGTTGACTTTGGAATCCTCTACCTGCATTTCTTCCAAAGTAATTCCTTCCACCTCTACCTCTGTAATTACCTCTTTGATTTCTGCCACCTCTTCCTCTTGTATTATAATTCTGATTG
>CM035432.1:66683282-66698282 GCA_020310875.1 Ceratopteris richardii | reverse complement strand
CAAAGTCAAAAATACAACAATACCTACTACAATTATGCTTCAGATCAGAAGGAGGATTCAACATTGATAATGAATGCAACTTGTGAAAGGCAAAGCGAAGACCAAAGAGTCTTCTATATTGACTCGGGGTCTAGCAATCACTTGAGTGGCAACATAGCTTTGATGACTGATTTGGAGAATAAGATAATTAATCATGCTGTTCAAACAGGTGACAATACAAAGCACAATGTGAAGTGAATTGGATCAGTGAAGGCCAAAGATGATAGTACTCTCTTGAGTAAGGTTTTGTATGTTCCTCAAATTCCTAAGAATCTAATAAGTGTAGGGCAAATTGTTGAAAAAGGTTATGAAGTCAGGTTCACTAATGAAGGAGTGTTTGTGGAAGACCCTAGCAATGGGTATAAACAAATTGTTTCAGGGAAGAAAGAAAGAAGATTGTTCACATTGAAGATCCAAGGCAATGTTGGTCATGCCTTGTTCACTTATGGAGGACATAAGATCTCTGAGTTAGATCTTTGGCACAAGAGGCTTGGACATTTCAAAGAAAGAGGTATCAAAGATATGGTTAACAATGGTTCAATGCTTGGGTTGCCTAATGTTGCAGGTCAGCATATGACATACAGATGTGAAGCATGTCAATTAGGTAAGGCTCATAATCAGTCTTATTCCAAGCATGGTTTTATGTATTCAAAGAAGCTTGAATCGGTACACACAGATGTGTGGGGACCATCAAAGGATTTGAGTATCAATGGCTCAAGGTATTATGTGATTTATGTTGATGATGCTACTAGATGGATCACTATCTATGTGATCAAAGATAAGTCAGAGGTATTCAATACATTCAAACATTATCATGTGTATGCAGAGAGAATTACAGGTCATAAGTTGAAGAGACTAAGGTCAGATGGAGGGGGAGAGTATTTCTCTAATGAGTTCAGTGATTACTTGTGGAATGCAGGTATACAAAGGGAAATTACTTGCAGGTACTCTCCTCAACAAAATGGTGTAGCAGAAAGGACATCTATCTATCTATCTATCTATCTATCTATCTATCTATCTCTGTCTATCTATCTATCTATCTATCTATCTATCTATCTATCTCTCTGTCTATCTATCTATCTATCTATCTATCTATCTATCTATCTATCTATCTATCTATCTATCTATCTATCTATCTATCTATCTATCTATCTATCTATCTATCTATCTATCTATCTATCTATCTATCTATCTATCTATCTATCTATCTATCTATCTATCTATCTGTCTGTCTGTCTGTCTGTCTGTCTGTCTTGTTGATGCAAGTCAACCATCAATTGATATTTTAGATAAAGACTTTAAGTCAAAGAATGAAGAAAAGATTGGTTTATGAAACTTGAAGATAGTTTATGTTTAGAAGATGAAGAATTGTATACATATGTACATTAGTTTGTAGTTAGCTCACATATACCTTTTGTATGGTCATGAGCTTGTACATATATTCCTATATATAGAAGTAAAATATTGGGGCAAATATGCGAGAGCATGAGATGAGAAGAATTAGAAGTCATTAGGCACTTTAGAAGTGAGGAAGATCTCTTTCTCATCCAGATGTAAAGTTTTCTAAATAGAAGAAAATTTGTGCTCGATAATTTGCTGTGTTCTCCTTCTCTGCTTGATCATTTCAAGAATCCTTTTGTAGATGTCTAATTCCATAGTGAATGAGTCTATGGTTAAATTTTGACAGCCTAATTGTAAACAAGCTAGGACAATTATGTGTAGGAACATTTATATGTGAAGAAGTGTTGAGTGTCATCTGAAATAGGCACAATCTCAATGGTCAAAGAATTAACCAATTCTTAGTGCACACTGTAAAGTTTTGCACAAATGAGGAGTCAATATCTACATTAGAAGGTAAGCCATCTATGGCTAAAAGCATTTGCTTAAATGCTTCCTAGTTTGTGAGATCCATGTGTTCGAAGTTGAAGGTGTCGGAATCGACTATACAGAAGAACAATTTTAGACATAAGTGAACTATTTGATTCATTTCTCAAGATATACTTAATCTTTTGAGATGATGTAACTTGGAGACGGTACGTGATCTTTAGCCAAGACCTTATGCAAAGTTTTATAAAAAACTTTACACATTTGATCAGTCTATGAGTGAGTTATGTGCAACAGACTTTCTAAGAAGTAACTCTCTTCACAGTTAGTTCAAGATTTTGATAATTTAGTATTGATCCTCCAAATTGGTAAAGGTTTTGAGTTATCTTGGTATAGAGATGCTCTAATGTCACATAATCCTAGTAGGAGATGGTTGAACCATGCCTTAAGAGAGAGGATTGTTGGTGCAAACAAGCCTACACACATTGGCTTGAACCCTTGGACTTATGGAAGACTAGCATGGATAAAGGTTTATCAAGGCTTCAATCAAAAGCAAGGCTCATGTGAACATATGCTTATATGTTCTTACTTGTTTACCCCTTGTAAAAGTCTAAGTGACTTGACATTTGTTTGTAACCACTTAAAGTCATCCACCTACCTCATTAGTCGAGGAAAATTTGATTGTTGAGATGGAGAGAATATCTCCCTACTTTTAGAGGAGAGATTCAAGGGAGCCTAACTTTGAATTTCAAATTCAAATGAAGACCAAACTCCTATAAAGGATGTACTGAAAAAGTCGCGGGTTGCACCTTCACTCTAGCTCACTTCCCGAGGCTAAATCTCTTTGTAATTCATTGTGTGTGAAGGTTACTCAATAGCCAACACCACAATACCTCATCTAGCTCTGCTTGGCAAGCTAATGAGATTGTACAAACACATATATCAATAGAAGTATACATTCATCATCTCTGTTTTGTCTGAGTCACCTACTTCAAGTCTGTCAACTTCAAAGAGGCATTGCTCTGGATCTACTGAACCAAATCAAGAGTTCTATAGCTCATTGGAACCAGCTTAAAGTCTACTACAAGCATACAAAATTTCAAAGGATTCCATTCAGCCATTTGGGAGAAAATCAAGTCGAGGTGTACACTGGTATTTGTCTGCAGAGTTCCTGAAAAGTCGGGAGTGATTATAATTTTGCTAAACTTATTTCTCAGTGCATAGTTAGTCAATTGAAGTGATTCCACTTGTGATTGGTAGCTTACTAAGGTACATTGTTACTCCTAAAAGGAATTGTTCCAATTTTAAGTGTGCTGGACACACTGAGTAAAAGTCTGAGCAGGTATCATTACAGGAATAGAAGGTTTTGCTTGATTTGTGAAGTACCAAGTTATCTATTTTGATTTGGTCATTACCCAAATCATTTCCAAAGCACATATATGGTTTCTTTATGTCATTAGGAAGCTAAACTTGTGTACTAAGCATATCTGAAAAGAAAAGAGGGCAGGTGTGAAGCAGGATTTGCAGCACCAACTGATTTCCTGAGTGCATCCATCCATCACTCTCAACAGTGGTATCAGAGCAAAAGAAGGTAATCATGGGTGATGGTTTCCCTTCATTCATTGACAAATTGGACAGAAACAACTATCAAGCTTGGTCATTGAGAATGAAGACCTATCTACAAGGGAGAAGTCTATTTGGATACATATCAGGAGATGAGGAGTTGCCCTCATTCAAGACTAGAGGACTACCTACAAAGGATGAACATGAAAGACTTAACCAATGGTGTGCAAAGGATGCTTTGGCAAGGTCTTATCTCTTAAACTCTATATCTGATTTTCTTTTACCTCATGTAAGGAACTGTAAGACTTCCCAAGAGACTTGGGAAACCTTGTCAAATTACTTTTCTTCCAACACAAGGGCCAGGAAGAATCAATTATGGATAGAGTTCACAACACTTAGGAAGCAGCCCAAGCAATCAGTCTCAGATTATGTGACAAAGATCAAAGATGTGGCAGACCAACTAGCAAGCATTGGAGAGGAAATTGAAGAAGAGCAAATAGTCAGGCAAGTGACAAATGGACTCAAGGCAGATGATAAGTGGGAAAGTTTCACCACTGCAATGGACCTCTACATGGACATGCATACCCCTGATCTCACAACACTCATGGGCCAACTATTTACACATGAAGCAAAGTTCACCAAGGCTGGAGATCAATCAAAAGGTAATAACCCCTCTGCTCTCTTTACTGATAAGAAAGTTAAAGATAAAGGCAAGAAGAAACAGGATGAAGAAGGTTCTACCTCTCAAGCTAATTATGCAGGGAGAGGTAGGTCATCTAGAGGAAGAGGCAGAGGAGGTAAGTCAGGTAGGGGGAGACCCTACAACTCATCACCATGCAACATCTGTGGGTTGTCCAATCATACCACAGATGAATGCTACAAGAACCATAAAAACCAGAGAGGAAGAGGCTACTCAAGAGGTGGATACTCTCAAGGAAGAGGCAGATTCAACCACAATCAAAGCTACAATGGGTACAACAACCAATACAACAACAATTACAACAACAACCACAATGGAAGCTACCAAGGTGGATTCAGAAATAGAAGAGACTACAACAACTACACAGAGGAGCAAGATGACTCCTTATTGATCATGAATATGACCTCAAAGATAGGTACAAATGATGATCATTTATTTTACATTGACTCAGGATGTTCTAACCATGTAGCTGGCAATGTGGCATTGCTTTCTGATTTGGAAGAGCCCAAGGGCAAACATCAGGTACAAACAGGTGATGACACTAAACACTCTGTGGTCAAAATTGGAAATGTGAAGACATGTGATGGTAATCAGAACCTATTAAGCAGGGTACTCTATGTACCAACAATAACTAAGAATCTGATGAGTGTTGGTCAGATTGTGGAGAAAGGTTTGCAGGTCAGATTCACACAACATGGAGCATATGTGGAGGACCCAAAACAAGGATTTAGAAGGATAGCCAAAGGGGAGAAATCAGGTAGATTATTTACATTTGAGCTAGAAGATACAAAAAATATTGCTTTGTATAATTATAAGGATCAGACACTCTCAGAGTTAGAGATATGGCATAAAAGACTAGGGCACATAGGTGAAAGGACTATCAAGCAAATGTGCAGGGATCAGTGTGTGCTTGGGATACCTAATGTATCCAAGCAACACATGATTTACAAATGTGGATCATGTCAATTTGGTAAGTCTCACAGATTACCCTACTCAAGAAAAGGTTTCATGCATGAAGACTACCTAGACTTGGTACACACAGATGTTTGGGGACCTAGCAAGGACCCTTCCATTTCTGGTTCAAGGTATTATGTGTCCTTCATTGATGACTATAGCAGATGGACCATTTTGTACTTTATGAAGCATAAAGATGAAGTGTTTAATTGTTTCAAAAGGTATCTTGCACTTGTTGAGAATCAAACAGGTAGAAGCTTGAAGAGGCTAAGGTCAGATGGTGGAGGAGAATACTTCTCCAATGAGTTTGAAGATTTCTTGCAGGAAAGAGGCATCAAGAGAGAGATCACTACAAGGTACTCACCAGAACAAAATGGGGTAGCAGAAAGAAGGAATAGACTTATAGTGGAAACAGCTAGGTCTATGCTCAATGAGAAAAAGTTGCCAAATTACCTATGGGCAGAGAGTGTGTCCACTGCCACCTATCTCATCAATAGGTTGCCATCCAAATCACTTGATGGCATGACACCATATGAAGCATGGCATGGTAAGAGACCCTCTCTAGATCATTGCAAAATCTTTGGATGTGTAGCATATGTGCATATTCCCTCACAGGTAAGAGGAAAGCTAGACCCAAAGGCAGAGAAATGTATCTTCATTGGTTATGATTTGAACCAAAAAGGATACAGATTTTACAACCCCACAAACAAAGGGTTCAAGGTAAGCAGAGATGTCATATTTGATGAGAATGACTCATGGTATGAGAATGAATGCAGGAAAGTGAGTCTACCTTATGACATGGAGGAAGATTTTCCAAAACTCACCAAGGAAGAGCCAACTCAGCAAGAAGATTCAAGCTCAGATGATGATACCATCAACCTTGAAGAGTTCAAGGCTTGGAAGTCCAAAGGAAAGATGAAAATGAAGCAATTGGAGGACAAGGCAGAGACTTCTACTCAAGCTATGAGAAGATCTCAGAGAGAGAAGAAGAAACCTATCAGATTTGGGTATGACACATCACTTGTAACTAAACATTCTGTATATCTTGCAAAAGACTTGTTGAATGAAGAACCAGGTACCTATGAAGAAGCAATTACAAAGCCAGAATGGAGAGAAGCCATGGATGAGGAGATAGAAGCCCTCCAAGAGAGTGATACTTGGGACTTGGTACCCAAGAAGGATACTATGAAGGTAATAGGATCCAGATGGATCTACAAATTGAAGAAGAATTCAGATGGAACTATTAACAGGTACAAAGCTAGGTTGGTAGCCAAGGGTTTTGCACAAACCCAAGGCATTGATTATGAGGAGACATTTTCTCCTGTGGCCAAGATGCCAACTATCAGAATATTGGTGAGTGTAGCTGCATCCAAGAATTGGAACATGTATCAATTGGATGTGAAGAATGCATTCCTAAATGGATGGATATCTGAAGAAGTCTACATGTCACAACCACCTGGCTATGAAGATCCAAGAAAGGTACATTATGTTTGTAAATTGAAGAAGGCTCTGTATGGTTTGAAGCAGGCACCTAGAGCATGGAACTACAGATTGACCACCTACCTCCAAGACCAAGGATTTGTGATGAGCAAAGCAGACACTTCTCTATTCATAAAGAGAAGTAGTACAGAGGTAATCTACTTATGTGTCTATGTTGATGACATCATCATTACAGGTAATGATGTCAATGGGATTAGACACATTAAGGGTCAGATGATGAAAGAATTCAAGATTAGTGATCTTGGATTACTAAAATATTTTCTAGGTCTTGAATTGATCTACACAAACTCAGGTATATACATTACTCAAAAGAAGTATGTACAGGATATGGTCAAGAAGTTTGGTTTGCAGGATGCTAAGGTATCTACTACTCCAATGGAGGTTAACCAAAAGCTTAGTGCTCATGAAGGAGAAGAACTCAAAGACATTACAGGATATCAAAGTATAGTGGGTAGTTTGAACTATGCTACCTTGACAAGAATTGACATAGCATATGGAGTAAGTGTGCTTAGTCAATTCATGCACAAACCTAGAGTACCTCACCTAGAGGCAGCCAAGAAGATCTTGAAGTACCTCAAGGGAACTCAAAGTCATGGTTTGTATTTTCCTTACACATCAGACATTGATATTAAAGTCTACTCAGATGCAGATTGGGCAGGATGCAAGGATGATAGGAGGAGCACCTCAGGGTACATTTGTTTTGCAGGAGATAAGCCTATCTCTTGGTCAGCTAAGAAGCAACCTACAGTGGCATTGTCATCCACTGAAGCAGAGTATAGAGGTCTTGCAAATGCTACTCAAGAAGCTATATGGTTGAAGCTTCTTTATACAGAGTTAGGTCCATTCACAAGACCACCTATTATATTTGGAGATAACACTAGCTCTCTTCACCTTGCAGCAAATCCAATTTATCATGCCAGAACCAAACACATAGAGGTTCATTACCACTATGTGAGAGAGAAATTGTTAAGTAAAGAGATTCAATTGACATATGTTCCTACTAATATGCAATGTGCAGATTTACTTACCAAGGCATTGGATGGAAACAAGCTAGGAAGATTCAAATCTATGATTGGATTGCAGGAAGTAATTGAAGAATGAAGAAGAAGACTTAAGCCAAAGTGTTTGGCTTGAGGGGGAGCTGTTGGTGCAAACAAGCCTACACACATTGGCTTGAACCCTTGGACTTATGGAAGACTAGCATGGATAAAGGTTTATCAAGGCTTCAATCAAAAGCAAGGCTCATGTGAACATATGCTTATATGTTCTTACTTGTTTACCCCTTGTAAAAGTCTAAGTGACTTGACATTTGTTTGTAACCACTTAAAGTCATCCACCTACCTCATTAGTCGAGGAAAATTTGATTGTTGAGATGGAGAGAATATCTCCCTACTTTTAGAGGAGAGATTCAAGGGAGCCTAACTTTGAATTTCAAATTCAAATGAAGACCAAACTCCTATAAAGGATGTACTGAAAAAGTCGCGGGTTGCACCTTCACTCTAGCTCACTTCCCGAGGCTAAATCTCTTTGTAATTCATTGTGTGTGAAGGTTACTCAATAGCCAACACCACAATACCTCATCTAGCTCTGCTTGGCAAGCTAATGAGATTGTACAAACACATATATCAATAGAAGTATACATTCATCATCTCTGTTTTGTCTGAGTCACCTACTTCAAGTCTGTCAACTTCAAAGAGGCATTGCTCTGGATCTACTGAACCAAATCAAGAGTTCTATAGCTCATGGAAACCAGCTTAAAGTCTACTACAAGCATACAAAATTTCAAAGGATTCCATTCAGCCATTTGGGAGAAAATCAAGTCGAGGTGTACACTGGTATTTGTCTGCAGAGTTCTTGAAAAGTCGGGAGTGATTATAATTTTGCTAAACTTATTTCTCAGTGCATAGTTAGTCAATTGAAGTGATTCCACTTGTGATTGGTAGCTTACTAAGGTACATTGTTACTCCTAAAAGGAATTGTTCCAATTTTAAGTGTGCTGGACACACTGAGTAAAAGTCTGAGCAGGTATCATTACAGGAATAGAAGGTTTTGCTTGATTTGTGAAGTACCAAGTTATCTGTTTTGATTTGGTCATTACCCAAATCATTTCCAAAGCACATATATGGTTTCTTTATGTCATTAGGAAGCTAAACTTGTGTACTAAGCATATCTGAAAAGAAAAGAGGGCAGGTGTGAAGCAGGATTTGCAGCACCAACTGATTTCCTGAGTGCATCCATCCATCACTCTCAACAAGGATTAGGAAGTAATCCTCAACCATGGCTTTTGGGGCAAGTGGTTAGCCCATCGCACTCTTAACCAGGAGGTTGTGAGTTCAATTCCCAACATTGGTATCAGAGCCTAGTTGAGAAATTGGGCGAGACGGAGGTTCGCGCCTCATTCGTGGGCACTTGGAAAAAGCGCTTATCCGTGGTGAGTGTGAAACTGGCCTTGGATGAAGGCGCATGGGCATTTGGGCACCCACGGAGGGTGGGATAGGTCCAAATTTGGTCCATGTGCTGGAGTTTGAGGTTGGTGGAAGCGCTCATGCATGGAAAGTGGGTCCAAGAAGGGTCCATAAGTGAGCATTGAGGACAATGCTCAGTCTAAGGGGGAAGGAATGTCACATAATCCTAGTAGGAGATGGTTGAACCATGCCTTAAGAGAGAGGATTAGGAAGTAATCCTCAACCATGGCTTTTGGGGCAAGTGGTTAGCCCATCGCACTCTTAACCAGGAGGTTGTGAGTTCAATTCCCAACATCTAACATCAAGGATAGCTTGTTCTTTTGGAGATTAACACTCTCCATCATATCTATCTATGTACCTGTCTATCTATCTATCTATTTATCTATCTATCTATCTCTCCATCTATCTATCTATCTATCTATCTATCTATCTATCTATCTATCTATCTATCTATCTATCTATCTATCTATCTATCTATCCATCCACTTGTGAGGCTCTCCTCGAAAGAAGACATGTGAATGATGTGTGTGCCACTCTCCTCCCATCCTTTTATATCCTCTTGTATCTAAAATAGTAGTGATCTGGAATGGTCTAGCATCGCCATGTGGCCATCATGTAACACTCATCCCCACTAACCATTAAATACCTTAGGATATACCCCCGAGCTTAGGACATTGGCTAACTAGCCCTCGTCCCACACACACATGGAATGGTCTTTGTAGACCAATGTTTGACACTCTCTCCCCCTTCTAAAGATCATTGTCCTCAATGATCAATGAGGGAAAGTACTTGCGAACCAGAGCTGCTGATTCCCAAGTAGAGTCAGTAAGTGGTAATCCTCTCTAGGCTACCAAATACTCGTGGATGACACGATTCCTTAACCGTTTCTGTCTCATATCTAGTATTCTGTCTGGAGAATGATCTGCTCTATCAGTTTCCTGCAAAAAAATGATACCTTGTATTAGATTATCCTCCCTAGAGGTACACTTTCTTAGTTTACTGACATGAAACATTGGATGGACTCTGTAATCTAGAGGAAGCTCTAATCGGTATGCAACATCACTCAACTTCTTTACTATCTTCCAAGGTCCACAATACCTTGGTGATAGCTTACTACATTTCCCTCTAGACAATGAAGTAGATCTAGCCGGTACCTGAAGGAAGACTCGGTCTCCTTCCTCAAAGGATCTAGGAGATCTTTTCCTATCAGGATACTCTTTGGCTCTATCAACTGCTTGCTGCATTTTGGATTTAGCTATGTCAAGGTTTGCTTGGAGATTCGCTAAGAACTCAGAAGCACTAGGACATTTCTTAGGCATTCCTATGGTACTGGGAGTAGTGAGATTCATGCCATAGTTCATCTCAAAAGGAGACATCCCAGTCACCTTGTGAGGCCTATTGTTATAAGCAAACTCTACTAGTGGCAAATAACTATCTGAATCTGTCTATCTTTCAGACACATATGCCCATAACATATCCTCTAGAATTTGGTTGACCCTCTCGATCTGACCATCTGTTTGTGGATGATCACCACTTCTCATTTTTAGTGACACTTTCAGTTTGTCAAATACAAACTTCCAGAAGTGTCTTGTAAATCTAAGATCCCGATCTGAGACTATGGATGTTGGTAACCCATGCAATCTGAAGACATTTTGGATAAAAAACTCTGCTACCTGTGGAGCTTCTATCGTCTCTTGCATGGGTATGAAATGAGCCATCTTGCTCAGTCTATCTACCACAACTAGGATTGTATTCCACTTCCTTTGGGTCCGCGGTAACCCCACTATGAAGTCCATGGATATACTATCCCAATTATGATCTGGAACTTGTAAAGGATGTAAAAGACCTGGTGTCGTTACCCTTTCTGCTTTGCTGACTTGGCACATAAAGCATTGTTGAACATAAGTATGGATATCTCTGGCTAATCCAGGCCACCAAAATGTTCTTCTAACAAGTTGTATTGTCTTCTCAACACCAGGATGTCCTCTGCAGGGAACATCATGGTTATCATGCATGACTTTCTTTTGCAAATCCCCAGAATCTGGCACACAAACCTTTCCTTTCTGCTTCACTATTCCATTCTCCTGTGAAAAATTAGAATACGAAATGGACTTGTTTGCTTTAGTAGAAGAAGAAACAACTGGAACTGTTCCGTCTCCTAAAATAGAGTCATGACTAATGGCTCTAACTATCTGTAACAAATGTGGATCTTCCACCTGTGCTTCCTTAATTTCTTGAAGCAATGAGATTTCTAAAACTGTAAAGCTCATTTGATACATTATACAAGATAATGCATCAGCTACTATATTTTCTTTGCCTCTTCTATACAAGATTTCCATGTGAAATTCCTGCATGAGCTCAGCCCAAGGAGCCTGTCGGCCTTGAAGATCTAGCTGACTACAAAAATACTTGAGTGTATGATGATCTGTGAATACCTTAAAGTCCACACTATAAAGATAGTGTCTCCAAACTGTAAGTGCATACACCACAGCATACAACTCTTGTTCATGCACCAGCCACTTGTGATGTGCATTACTTAACTTCTTACTTTCAAAAGCTATTGGCCCGCCATCTTGACTCAAGACTGCTCCTATGGCTATGCTGCTAGCATCCGTTTCTAACTCAAATGGTTTCTGAGGATCCACCACTTTGAGTATAGGAGCCTCTGAAACAACTTATTTCAGAGTATCAAAACTCTCTTGCTGCTCTTGCTTCCATGCAAATGGAATTTTGCCTTGAAGCAAGTTCATCATAGGTGTTGCTATCGATGAATATGAAGAGATGAGTTTCCAATAGAAACCGGAAAGTCCTAAGAATGACCGTAACTGCCCCTCATCCTGAGGAGTAGGCCATGCTAAAATGACTGATGCCTTCTTGGGATCCATCTGAACCCATCGGCTGAAATCACATACCCTAGATACTCTATCCTCGAAAGAAACAATTGTGTCTTCTTTGGATTTACATACAACTGATTTTCTTTTAAAATATTCAACAAAGATCTTAAATGATTTTCATGCTCATGCACAGTCCCACTATACACTAGCAAATCATCCACAAAATCAACAACACACTTTCCTATGAAAGGTTGTAAGATATCTCATTCATTAACATCATAGATGTAGCTGGAGCATTTGTCAAACCAAAGGGGCATGACCAAATACTCATAATGACCAAAAGAGGTCTTGAAAGTTGTCTTATGTACATCATGATCTTTTACTCTAATCTGATGATAGCCACTCTTTAAATCTATCTTATTAAACACAATGGCTCCACCTAGAGCATCCAAAAGATCATCAATTCGGGGCATAGGATATCTATGTTTGATAGTGATCTTATTGAGTGCTCAATAATCGACACACATCCTGTAAGATCCATCCTTCTTCTTCACAAGAAGAACAGGTGCGGCAAAGGGTGAATACGTGGGTCTAATCAGCCCTTTTTGAAGATACTCGTCCACAACCTTAGGGACTTCATTTTCCTCTTGCAAACTCATTCGAAATGGTGGCCGAGCGGTCGGACTCGCTCTTGATACCAACTCGATTCTATGCTCTATATTCCTGCAAGGAGGCAAACCTGATGGTAATTCCTTTAAAAACAACTCTTGGAGTTCGGCCCTCACTTTGGCTGAAAGTGCTGGAGCATTCCAACTTGAGTCTCCATGACTGCATGAATCCATCTCAACATACGACAAATACATGAAATAAAGAAAATAGATATACTTACAATCAATTTTGAGCAACTTGGTAGCAGTCACCAATCGCGTCTCTTGGAGATCTGGTTCTCCAGGGATCAGTTATCTCCTTACCTCATGCTCAAACTGATACACATGCGAAGCAAAATCAATGACTGGTTTCTTCCTCGCATGTCACTTCTTACTAAGAACTATGTTGAATCGAGCTAATCTTGCTATCTCAAAGTCCAATCTGTCCTCATAGGACTGGATTTGAATAGGAAGGTCAACTACTTGTCTATCCCAAGTCTCAGTTCCCTTCTCGTCGGCTAGCTCTATGGTATAAGTATAATCTGACTGTACTGTGTCTAAGCATAATCTCTTGACTAATCGGGAACTAATAACATTACGAGTTAAACCTGTGTGAAAGAGTACCTTGACAGGCTGTCCTACCACGACTCCTCTCATGACAATAAGCTTAGTATATGGGAACCGGTATCCTTTTTGTGCCACTGGCGAAAGCACAACATCTAGCACAGTTGGAACCTTTTTAGTGACCGTCATGGCCACTATGGGAGATGATAATGGAGATGGGGAATCCCAAAACTCATCCTCACTCCCACCCGCTGCCTGAGTCGGATTTATGACTATGGTGGCTGCTATCTTTTTCCTTTTAGGACAATCTTTATACAAGTGTTGCCCTAAGCAACCATAGCACAAACCCTCTTTCATTGCCTTCTCTTTCTGTTGAGGGGTAAGAATAGATCGGTTATATGCCCTCTCAGCCAGAGCATACACTTTTCTCTTTCCTCCTCAGACTCTCTGAATCATGTGCACCGGCTTAGCCTCCCTAGAAGGTTGTCCACTGACCGAATGAGGAGTCAAAGTATGGAAATGTCCACTAACCCTAGTCCATGGGGATCTCTGGCCCTGGGAACCTATGCTCCTGTGGCCGTCCTCATAAACCAAGGCCATCTCTGTGGCATGTGCCAAAGGCTGGCACCGTTCCTTTCTCACTAAAGGTCAGATAGTTTCTCTGAGTCCCAAACCAAACTTGTGGACTTGAAGAAATTCTAGAATGGTATCAGGTACTTTAAGAAGCACCTCTCTATACCTATCAGTGTATTCTTGAACTCATTGATTCTTTTGACTGATGAAGAACCAGGTGTCTAGTGCTCTAGACCTTTCATGAAGTGGTACAAAATTGTTATAAAATAGGATTTTAAATTGATCCCATGTCGTGGGCTCCTTATCCTGCTCTATCTTATGCCACCACCTATGTGCGACGTCCATAAGGTTATAAGTGGCCTGCTGAATCTTGTGCCTATCATGAGTGATATGACATAGGCGAAAGCATTGTTCCCACTTGCTGAGCCACTACTCAATGGCATCAGCAGTCCTAGTGCTAGTTGAGCCATGATATCTTGGCGGCTTAAGATCCTTAAGTTGCCATCTGGCTTCTCTAACTAAGACGCGATCTCTAGGGACTTCTGAAGTTTGATGCTCATCTGGAGCATCTACCTCCATCTCTGGAAAATCAGAATCGAGCAACTCTTTTTCTTTCTTGGAACCATGCACGTGTTCCAAGATATCCTAAAGAGAACTCTCTAAGAATGAAATTCTATTATTCATAGCTTGAATTGGATCAACTTGAGGTTCTGGCATAAGGGTATCTGTCCTAGCAAGTGATGAAGGTTCGGGTTCCATGCTAGGACTAAAGGCAAGTAACTTTTCTTTTGGTTTTCTCTCTCTTTTTTTTTAAATAGACTAAACAAACGTAAATACTAGTGGCAAGTGGAAAAAGAACGAATCAAAGCCTTTGTTTAACAGAAAAAGACAAAACAAAGGAACTTTAATATGTTTCCTAAACATCAATGCACATGCATGCTAATATTTTAGAAATTTTAGCAGCCTTACGGTGTCATTTTAAAATCCAAAATAATTTCGAAAAGCGTCAAGCATTCAACAAAATCAAATCATTAGTGCCGACAGGCACGATCTTTTTATCTTCTCAACGAACACTTGCAATTAAAAACTTTTCCAAGTATGATGTTGGGCTCTATAGGCCCTCAATCAATATATATATTTCTCTTGTCGTCAATACCTATTGATACCTACCACCTATAAGAAAAGCTCAAGCACCAATCATATATATCTAGTTATGTCATTCTACATGTATGCAATAATGCTTCTAATAAGCACAATCAACAAAAATAATCAACCAAATATTGACTAAATACTTATCTCATATTCTTTTGATATTCGTGAAGCATCCAATTGAAGAA
>CM035432.1:66673282-66678282 GCA_020310875.1 Ceratopteris richardii | reverse complement strand
ATAATCAACACATGTTTGTGTAGAAGGATTTAGTTTAATTCTTCTTGTACATTGAGTTCTATGTCATTTTATATGACTATGAAAGTTAGTTGACAGTTACGACTTTTCTGGCGCACATTTGACTGATCTTCTGAAGGTCAGATCTCGAAGCATGGTGTAAAGTTTTTGGTAAGCAATAGCTCGTTTGAAAGCTACTATCCTCAACTACATTTGGTCAAAAGATCTTTGAGAAACGGGACGCATACTCAGAGAAATCAGTTTAAGAGTGAAGGTATGTCAAATCGATGAAGTACATTTCCAGTTTTCAGACATAGTGCAAAAGTTGGAGCAAAATCAGAAGATTTTGAAGTTATTACTTGAAAGTTTTGTTTGTTATGTGTTGCTTAACATTAGCAAGAACTTCTCTTAGCAAGTGATCAAAAGATTTGGCAAAGATTAAGCTAGTACAGGTCAGATTGAAAGTTTAAAGAAGAGGCGCAGATTTCTGTGAAGTGAAATTTTGTTTTTCACTAAGTCCAGAGATGAAGACTCATAATGTGAGTGTTGCTAAGCTAATGGTGGTTATGGAGGTCTTCTAATACCACATTAGTTTAGTTCTTGTGGTGTTTCACACACCAACAAGTGGTATCAGAGCAGATAAGGTCCTCGAGAGTAAAGGGAGAGCAGATACAAGAAGAATTGAAGAGTTCTTTATCAAAGAAGGAGGAAGCTGAGGTGTTCAACAACAAAAGTCATCAGAAGATTGTTTCGAAGTTACTTCCAAGAGTAAAGGTCTACAAAAGGTACCATTCTTTAACCTTACACTTACAGGTTGAAGCAGAAGCAAGGATACCATGGCAGATCATGTGTCCATTGACAAATTGGACAGAGATAACTATCCTGCTTGGGTAATGAGGATGGAGGCCTTACTTATGAGTAAGGACCTAATGGTATATGTGACAGGTGAAGAGGAGAAGCCTAAATTTGAAGATGAAAGTCATCCAAGAAAGGAAGAGCTAGAAGCTTTGAAGTTATGGCAGAAGAGAGATGCAAGTGCAAGAGCTTATATATATAACACTATTACAGATCATTTGTTACCACACATCAGAGGTCTAGAAACAGCTGAAGATATTTGGAATGCTTTGGAAGACCATTTCCAAAACACCACTAAAGCTAGGAAAGCTAGCTTATGGTCAGAGTTCACCACATTCAAGAAAAAGCAAAGTCAGAGCATTAGTGATTATGTCACTAAGATGAAGGACTTGGCAGATAGCCTTGGATCCATTGATGAGGATATTGAAGATCATAGGCTGATAGCACAATTACTTGCAAGGTTAAGAGGTGATGAGAGATGGAAGCCTTTTGTACTTTCAACAGAACTCTCATTAAACCATTATGTGCCAGAATTAAATCAATTACTTGGATTGATGCTCACATTTGAGCAAGACTTGAAGTCAGATGGAGACAAAGGTCAAAGTTCTGCAATGTATGTGAAGAATAAAAAGAAAGGAGATAAAAGCAAGGCAAAGGATGAAGAAGAGTCAACAACTCAAGCAAATTATGCAAGAGGAAAAGGTTTTGGCAGAGGTAAAGGTCGAGGAAATGGAAGAGGTAGAGGTAATCAGAATAATAACAAGAAGACATGTTGGATTTGTGGATTGAGCAATCATCTAGCATATGATTGTTGGCACAATCAACAAGGAGCAAGTCAAAATCAGAATAACAATGGCAGAGGAAGAGGTGGAAGGTTTCAGAATCAATTTCAAAGAGGAAGACAAAATTCAAGAGGAAGTTTTGGTAGAGGTGGTGGAAGAAATTGGAATCAGAACCAATCATACAACACTACATATTACAATTATGCAAATGATACACAGAATGACAACCATACAACATTGATGATGAATTCAATTAGTTCATCAGAGAAGGAGGAGCTCAAGGTATTCTATATTGACTCTGGTTGTTCAAATCATTTATCAGGTAATATAGAATTATTGTCAGAATTGGAAGAAGGCAATTCAAGTCATACAGTACAAACAGGTGACAATACAAAACATAATGTGCATTCAATTGGAAAGGTGAAGTGCAGGAGTGGAGCTGATTTATTAACAAATGTTTTGTATGTTCCAACAATACCAAAGAATCTGATTAGTGTTGGAAAAATAGTGGAAAAAGGTTTTCAAGTCAGATTTACAAATGAAGGGGTATTTGTTGAAGATCCAGAGGATGCATACAAACCCATTGTTTGTGGTAAGAAGGAAGGTAGACTTTTTACTCTCAAAGTGCAAGGAAATGTTGGTCAAGCCCTAATCACACATGGTGATGAAGTAATTACAGAGTTAGATCTTTGGCATAAAAGATTGGGACATTTCAATGAAAGAGGAATCAAAACTATGGTGGAGAATCAATCTGTATTGGGACTACCAAATGTGAAGAATCAACATATGATATACAAGTGTGAAGCTTGTCAGATGGGAAAAGCTCATAGACAACCATTTCAGAAGAAAGGTTTCAAGCATGATGGTTTGCTTGAACTCATACATACAGATGTATGGGGGCCAACAAAAGAAGGTTCAATAAATGGATCTAGGTATTATGTTTTGTTTATTGATGATGCTACAAGGTGGATAACCCTTTATGTTCTAAAGGAAAGGTCAGAAGTCTTTGGAGCCTTCAAACATTTTCATGCTTATGCAGAAAGAGTTACAGGTCAAAAACTCAAGAGGCTAAGGTCTGATGGAGGGGGAGAATACTTCTCCCAAGAGTTTAATGATTATCTTTGGAATGCAGGTATCAAGAGAGAGATAACTTGCAGGTATACACCTCAACACAATGGGGTGGCAGAAAGGAGGAATAGAACATTGGTTGAATTTGCAAGAGCAATGCTAAAGGAAAAGAATTGTCCTAATTATCTTTGGGCTGAGGCTGTAAATACAGCCACATACCTTGTGAATAGGCTACCATGTGGAGTTTTGAATGGTATGACCCCTTATGAAGCTTGGTGGGGTAAGAAACCAACACTTGACCATTGTAAAGTGTTTGGATCAATTGCCTATGCTTATGTGCCATCACAACTCAGACATAAGCTTGAACCTAAGGCAGAAAAATATGTGTTTATTGGGTATGATGAAAAGCAAATGGGTTATAGGCTATGGAGTCCTTTAACTAAACATTTTATTGTTTCCAGAGATGTGACCTTTGATGAACAGAAGAGTTGGTATGCAGATAAAGAATGTGATCTTGAAACATTTGAAGAAGAGATAAGAAGGAGTGCAAGAGGTAAGTCACATATGCAGATAGATGGTGATGAAGAACATATGCAAGCAAGCACATCAAGGATCATATAGAAGGAATGAAGATGGACCAATATTTGATGAAGAAGTACATCCAGATATACATGAAGAGTGTGAACCAAGAAGGTCAACAAGAATGAGGAAGCAACCTACAAGGTATTCCTATGACACTTCTTACTTGACTCAGAAAAATTATGCTTACATGGTTAAGGAAGATGAAGAACCTCAAAGCTATGATGAAGCAAAGGGTAAGAGACAATGGGAAGTAGCAATGAAGGAAGAGTTTGATGCTCTTGAAGAGAACAAAACTTGGGAACTTGTTCCAAAGCCTAATGGTAAGAAAGTGATTGGAAACAAATGGGTTTACAAAGTTAAGAAGCATGCAGATGGAACTATAGCCAGATACAAAGCTAGATTGGTGGTTAAAGGGTATGCTCAAACATTTGGCATAGATTATGATGAAACATTCAGTCCTGTAGCAAAGATGTCAACCATAAGGACAATCATTGCCATTGCAGCATCAAAAGGATGGACATTGAGTCAATTGGACATTAAGAATGCATTTTTGAATGGATATATATCAGATGAGGTTTACATGGAGCAACCTCAAGGGTTTGCAGATCATAAGTTTCCAAATTATGTTTGCAGGTTGAGAAGAGCCCTTTATGGTTTGAAGCAAGCTCCAAGAGCTTGGAATTATAGACTTGTAAAGTATCTTAATGATCTTGGATATCAAAGTTCAAAGGCAGATGCAAGTTTACTTATCAAAAGAACAGATGAAGGTATGATCTACATTTGTATATATGTAGATGACATTATAATTACAGGTACCTCAAATGAAGGAATCAAGGAGGTGAAGAAGCTACTTGAGAAGGAATTCAAGATAAGTGATCTAGGAAAATTGTCATATTTTCTTGGAATGGAAATCACTTATGCAGAACATGGCATATATGTATCACAAGAAAGGTATCTCTTGAATCTTCTAAAGAAGTTTAACATGGAGAATTGCAGAGAGGCATCTACACCATTAGAGGTCAATCACAAACTCAGTAGATATGATGGAGCAGAATTCAAAGACATGAGGAAGTATCAATCTTTAGTGGGAAGTTTGATTTATGCAACTCTAACAAGGCCTGATCTTAGTTATGCAGTTGGTGTTCTTTCTCAATTCATGCATTGTCCAAAGGATCCACATTGGATTGCAGGTCAAAGAGTCCTTAGATATATCAAAGGGACTTTGAAAGAAGGATTGTATTATCCTTTTACATCAGATATAAGATTGAGAGCCTATAGTGACTCAGATTGGGCAGGAAGTCAAGATGACAGAAGGTCTACTCATGGCTACATGATATACATTGGAGATAAGCTTGTGAGTTGGTGTTCAAAGAAACAACACACAGTGGCCTTATCATCAACAGAAGCTGAATACAAAGGACTTGTGGAAGCAGCAAAAGAAATCATATGGATGCAGACATTATTCAAAAGCTTGGGAATTGATCAAGGTATACCCATCATTCATGGAGATAACATGAGTTCATTATATCTTGCAGCAAATCCTGTATTTCATGCAAGGACAAAGCACATAGAGATACAGTATCATTTCCTTAGAGAAAAGGTAATGGAGAAAGAGATTGAAGTGGTGTACACTTCTACAAAAGATCAGATTGCAGATATTATGACAAAAAGCTTGGATGGAGTAAAGACAAGTAAGTTCAAGGAGATGGCAGGAAT
>CM035432.1:66663282-66668282 GCA_020310875.1 Ceratopteris richardii | reverse complement strand
TTACAACTGAGTGATGAGAGCTAACTCAAACTCACTTTTCTCTATCTCATGACTTCTATCTCCCTCAATTCTTGCTTCTAACTATTGTCACATATGCTCTCATACATGCCCCGACTTTTCTCAAAGTATTTATAGATAATTTGTACATGATTCTTACTGAACAAAAGATCTAAGTCATCTATGACTATGCTAATGTACATATGTGTACACTTCTCTTGTCCTCTGAATGTAATCTTCTTCTACACTTTAGAAATTGATTCTTCCTTCATCATTTGATCTTCCATGCCTTCAATTGGTGATTGGTCTGCACCAACAGCTCCCCCTGAATCATCAATTGAGGTTTTCTCTATCTTCTTTATACTTGCCATGTCTTTGAACTTTTGTAACTTAGGTCCATCCAGACTCTTTGTCATCATATCTGCCACTTGTTCTTTTGTTGGAGTGTACATCACTTCAATCTCTTTATCTAGTACCTTTTCCCTCAAGAAATGATACTGAATCTCTATATGCTTAGTCCTGGCATGAAAAACAGGGTTAGCTGCCAAATACAAAGAACTCATATTGTCTCCAAAAATTATTGGAGTACTATGATCAGTCTCAAAACTTTTCATCAAGGTCTTCAACCATATGACTTCCTTTGCAGCTTCTACCATTCCCTTATACTCAGCTTCTGTAGATGATAAAGCAACTGCGTGTTGCTTCTTTGAACACCAAGAAACTAATTTATCTCCAACATAACATAGATATCCATGAGTAGATCTTCTATCATCTGAGTCACCTGCCCAATCTGCATCACTAAACACTTTAATTCTTGTGTCAGAAGTGAAACCATAGTACAAACCTTCACTTAGGGTTCCCTTGATATATCTGAGTACCCTTTGGGCTGCAATCCAATGATTCTTCTTTGGACAATGCATAAATTGTGACAACACACCTACTGCATATGATAGATCTGGCCTTGTCAAGGTAGCATAGATTAAACTACCTACCAAACTCTGATATTTCTTCATATCATTGAACTCTTCACCTCCATACCTGCTTAACTTATGATTTACCTCCAATGGTGTGGTTGAGGTCTTGCAATCTTCCATGTTAAACTTGACTAGAAGATTCTTCAAGTATCTCTCTTGTGAAACATATACTCCATGTTGAGTATACACAATCTGCATTCCTAGAAAATAAGATAAGTTTCCCAAATCACTTATCTTAAACTCCTTCTCTATTTGTCTTTTGAGTTCATTGATTCCTTGAGCATCTGTTCCTGTAACAATAATATCATCAACATAAATGCACATGTAAATGTATCCATTTTCACTTGCCTTCACTAGCAAGCTACTATCTGCCTTTGATGCTTGAAACCCACATTCATTCAAGAACTTGACCAATCTGTAATTCCAAGCTCTTGGAGCTTGCTTCAACCCATATAAAGCTCTCTTGAGCTTACACACATAATCTGATCCAATTGATTCCATGAAGCCTTCTGGTTGCTCCATATATACTTCATCTGCAATGTATCCATTTAGAAATGCATTTTTCACATCCAATTGTGATAATTTCCATCCCTTGCAAGCAGCAATAGCAATCAATGTTCTAATTGTAGACATCTTAGCAACAGGACTAAAGGTTTCATCATAATCTACCCCATAAGTTTGGGCATAACCTTTGACCACAAGTCTAGCCTTATATCTAGACACCTTACCATCTGCAAACCTCTTTGTTTTATATACCCACTTGCATCCAATGACCTTCTGATTCTTTGGTCTTGGTACTAATTCCCAAGTTTCATTTTCAAGTAGAGCATCATACTCTTCTTGCATTGCCTTCTCCCAATTCTGTTTACCTTTGGCTTCTTCATAAGTAGTTGGATCTTCTTCTGTTTTCACAATGTAAGCATAATCTCTTGTTGTTAGGAAAGATGTATCATAGCTATACCTTATAGGTTCTTTCCTTTCCCTTGTAGATCTTCTAATTTCTGCACTTCTTGAAGTTTCAGCCTCATTTGACTCTGGATCAAATCTTGGCCCTTCTTCTACATGATCCTGCACTCTACATCTAGAGTCAACTTCATCAACAATTTCTTCACATACTTTTACCTTTGCCTTTCCTTTTCTTTGAATTTCTTCAACACCTGTATACTCATTTAGTGATCCTGTATACCACATGTTTTGCTCATCAAATGTCACATCTTTAGTAACAAGAAATTGCTTTGTGGATGGACTCCACAATCTGTAACCCATTTGTCTATCATCATATCCAATAAACACATACTTCTCTGCTTTTGGTTCTAGCTTATGTCTTAATTGTGAAGGAACATAAGCATATGCAATACATCCAAATACTTTACAATGATCAAGACTAGGTTTCTTACCCCACCATGCTTCATAAGGGGTTCCTCCATCCAAAGCTTTGCAAGGCAACCTATTCACAAGATATGTTGCAGTGTTAATAGCTTCTGCCCATAAGTAATTTGGACAATTCTTTTCCTTCATCATGGCTCTTGCAAACTCTACAAGAGTCCTATTCCTCCTTTCTGCTACTCCATTCTGTTGAGGGGAGTACCTGCAAGTTATTTCTCTTTTGATACCTGCATTCCACAAATAATCATCAAACTCTTTAGAGAAATACTCTCCCCCTCCATCTGATCTTAACCTCTTGAGCTTTTGCCCTGTGATCCTTTCTGCATAAACATGAAAATGTTTGAATGTCTTGAAGACTTCTGATTTGTCCTTGATTACATACAAAGTAATCCACCTAGTTGCATCATCAACAAACAACACATAATATCTGGATCCATTTATGCTATAGTCCCTTGAGGGTCCCCATACATTTGTATGAACCAATTCAAGCATATTTGAATACTTGTACCCTGATTTGTTATAAGAACCTTTATGTGCTTTACCTAATTGACAAGCTTCACACTTGTACACCATATGTTGCCCCTCAATGTTTGGCAATCCAAGCACTACCTGATTCTTTGACATTTCCTTTATAGCTCTCTCATTGAAATGACCTAGCCTTTTATGCCATAGGTCTAGTTCAGACACCTTTTGACCTCCATAGGTAAACAATGCATGTCCCACATTACCTTGGACTTTGAGAGTAAATAATCTTCCTTCCTTTTTACCTGCAATTATGGTTCTATATCCCTGATTTGGATCTTGTACATAGACACCATCATTTGTGAATCTTACTTCATATCCTTTCTCCACAATTTGCCCTACACTTATCAAATTTTTAGGAATAGTAGGAACATAAAGTACCTTGCTCAGAAGTGTACTTCCACTCTTTGTCTTCACTGATCCAATGCTCTCCACTTTATGTTTGGTATTGTCACCTGTTTGAACTGTATGTCCATTCACCCTTGCTTCCATATCAGTCATCAAAGATAGATTTCCACTCAGATGGTTGCTACACCCTGAGTCAATATAAAACACTCTTTGATCTTCTCCCATTGATTCATGAGTTGCATTCAAGATAAGAGTCATGTCATCCTTCTGATCTGATGCATAATTGTAATAATTATTGTTGTAGGACTGAGATTGGAAGTTTCTTCCACCTCCTCTACCATATGATGTCCTACCTCCTCTTCCTCTGAAATAGCCTCTTTGGCTTCTGCCTCCTCTACCTCTTTGACTATAATTCTGATTATTGCTTCCACCATTTTGATTGTTATACCAACAATCATTTGCCAAATGATTTGTTCTGCCACAAATCCAACAAGCTTTAGCATTATCTTTGTTCTTACCTCCTCTTCCTTTACCTCTGAAATTTGTCTTCCCTTTTGTGAAGTTAGCTTGATTTGAATTCCCTTCATCATCATTTGATTGCTTTCCCTTGCCATTCTTTTTCTTGTCTTTGGAGTACATAGCTTGACTTGTACTTCTATCATTGTCTCCTTTAAGATCCTGCTCAAAGGTTAGCATGTGTCCTAGCAATTGATTAAGATCAGGAGTAAAGTGATCAAGTGACAATTCTATAGACAATATAAAAGGCTTCCACTTCTCATCACCTCTTAGACCTGTAAGTATTTGTCTTACCAACTTTTCCTCTTCAATGTCTTCATCCACTGCTCCCAAGCTATCTGCAATATCTTTCATCCTTGCCACATAATTTGAAATTGATTGTGAGCTCTTCTTCTTGAAGGTTGTGAACTCAGCCCATAATGAGGACTTCCTTGACTTAGTTGTATTTTGGAAATGCTCTTCCAAGGCATTCCAAACATCTGTAGCACTTTCCAAACCTCTAATATGAGGTAGAAGGTAATCATTTACAGCCATGTAGATGATGCTCCTTGCTTGAGCATCCTTTCTCATCCAAGTCTTCAACATTGCAAGTTCTTCCCTAGTAGGAATGCTAGGATCTGCAAACTCTGGTTTTTCTTCATCTCCTGTAATAAATGATATAAGATCTTTGCTCATGAGGTGTGCTTCCATCCTCATGGACCATGCTGGATAGTTCTCCCTATCTAGCTTATCAATCTGCAAGCTTTCTCCCATCTTGTATCCACCTGTGTATTGAAAACTTCAAGCTTTACAAACAATGTATGTACCTTTACTTCGAATTAAACTCCTTTTGCCTTTCTTGATGTCAAATAGTCTTCTCCTCGAGCTTTGACTCCAAGCTTTCACTTCTTAATCCTTCAAGTGTTGAATTTCTTGAATCTGTAACAGTCGGGATTCTTCTTCCTTCAAATTGATATCTCCTGCTCTGATACCACTGATGGAGAATGTTAATCTCCAAAAGAATAACTTATTCTTGTGATTAGAGCACCTCTATACCAAGAATAAGTCAAAACTTTCCACTCATTTAGAGGATCAACTATTAATTACCAAAAAATTAACAAATCTGTGAAGAAGATGATACACAAAAAAGTCTGCTGCATTGTTCATTCACATTGGCCTATCAAATCTATAAAGTTTTTGATGAAACTTTGTACGAATCATCTCCTAGAGATTGCGCATCTACTCCAAGTTGAATCACTTCAAAAGGTTAAGTATAAC
>CM035432.1:66655782-66658282 GCA_020310875.1 Ceratopteris richardii | reverse complement strand
AGCTTGCTTCAAACCATAAAGTGCTCTTCTTAATCTGCAAACATAATTTGGAAACTTATGATCTGCAAACCCTTGAGGTTGCTCCATGTAAACCTCATCTGATATATATCCATTCAAAAATGCATTCTTAATGTCCAATTGACTCAATGTCCATCCTCTTGATGCTGCAATGGCAATGATTGTCCTTATGGTTGACATCTTTGCTACAGGACTGAATGTCTCATCATAATCTATGCCAAAAGTTTGAGCATAGCCTTTAACCACCAATCTCGCTTTGTACCTGGCTATAGTTCCATCTGCATGCTTCTTAACTTTGTAAACCCATTTATTTCCAATCACTTTCTTACCATTAGGTTTTGGGACAAGTTCCCAAGTTTTGTTCTCTTCAAGTGCATCAAACTCTTCCTTCATTGCTACTTCCCATTGTCTTTTACCCTTTGCTTCATCATAGCTTTGAGGTTCTTCATCTTCCTTAACCATGTAAGCATAATTTTTCTGAGTCAAGTAAGAAGTATCATAGGAATACCTTGTAGGTTGCTTCCTCATTCTGGTTGACCTTCTTGGTTCACACTCTTCATGTATATCTGGATGTACTTCTTCATCAAATATTGGTCCATCTTCATCCCTTCTATATGATCCAACTCTTGATGTGCTTGCTTGCATATGTTCTTCATCACCATCTATCTGCATATGTGACTTACCTCTTGCACTCCTTCTTATCTCTTCTTCAAATGTTTCAAGATCACATTCTTTATCTGCATACCAACTCTTCTGTTCATCAAAGGTCACATCTCTGGAAACAATAAAATGTTTAGTCAAAGGACTCCATAGTCTATAACCCATTTGCTTTTCATCATACCCAATAAACACATATTTTTCTGCCTTTGGTTCAAGCTTATGTCTAAGTTGTGATGGCACATAAGCATAGGCAATTGACCCAAACACTTTACAATGGTCAAGTGTTGGTTTCTTACCCCACCAAGCTTCATAAGGGGTCATACCATTCAAAGCTCCACATGGTAGCCTATTCACAAGGTATGTGGCTGTATTTACAGCCTCAGCCCAAAGATAATTAGGGCAATTCTTTTCTTTTAGCATTGCTCTTGCAAATTCAACCAATGTTCTATTTCTCCTTTCTGCCACCCCATTATGTTGAGGTGTATACCTGCAAGTTATCTCTCTCTTGATACCTGCATTCCAAAGATAGTCATTAAACTCTTGAGAGAAGTATTCTCCCCCTCCATCAGACCTTAGCCTCTTGAGTTTTTGACCTGTAACTCTTTCTGCATAAGCATGAAAATGTTTGAAGGCTCCAAAAACTTTTGATCTTTCCTTTAGAACATAAAGGGTTATCCACCTTGTAGCATCATCAATAAACAAAACATAATATCTAGATCCATTTATTGAACCTTCTTTTGTTGGCCCCCATACATCTGTATGTATGAGTTCAAGCAAACCATCATGCTTGAAACCTTTCTTCTGAAATGGTTGTCTATGAGCTTTTCCCATTTGACAAGCTTCACACTTGTATATCATATGTTGATTCTTCACATTTGGTAGTCCCAATACAGATTGATTCTCCACCATAGTTTTGATTCCTCTTTCATTGAAGTGTCCCAATCTCTTATGCCAAAGATCTAACTCTGTAATTACTTCATCACCATGTGTGATTAGGGCTTGACCAACATTTCCTTGTAATTTGAGAGTAAAAAGTCTACCTTCCTTCTTACCACAAACAATGGGTTTGTATGCATCCTCTGGATCTTCAACAAATACCCCTTCATTTGTAAATCTGACTTGAAAACCTTTCTCCACTATTTGTCCAACACTAATCAGATTCTTTGGTATTGTTGGAACATACAAAACATTTGTTAATAAACCAGCTCCACTCCTGCACTTCACTTTTCCAATTGAATGCACATTATGTTTTGTATTGTCACCTGTTTGTACTGTATGACTTGAATTTCCTTCTTCCAATTCTGACAACAATTCTATATTACCTGACAAATGAGTTGAACAACCAGAATCAATATAGAATACCTTGAGATCCTCCTTCTCTGATGAACTAATTGAATTCATCATCAATGTTGTATGGTTGTCATTCTGTGTATCATTTGCATAATTATAATATGTGGTGTTGTATGATTGATTCTGATTCCAATTTCTTCCACCACCTCTACCAAAACTTCCTCTTGAATTCTGTCTTCCTCTTTGAAATTGATTCTGAAACCTTCCACCTCTTCCTCTGCCATTGTTATTCTGATTTTGACTTACTCCTTGTTGATTGTGCCAACAATCATATGCTAGATGATTGCTCAATCCACAAATCCAACATGTCTTCTTGTTATTGTTCTGATTACCTCTACCTCTTCCATTTCCTCGACCTTTACCTTTTGCCAAAACCTCTTCCTCTTGCATAATTTGGTTGAGTTGTTGACTCTTCTTCATCCTTTACCTTGCCTTTATCTCCTTTCTTTTTATTCTTCACATACATTGCAGA
>CM035432.1:66275782-66635782 GCA_020310875.1 Ceratopteris richardii | reverse complement strand
AATCTTCACCAAATTATCAGAAAATTGATTATTCTGAAAATTTCAGTTTCTTCAGAAAAGTCTGCTGCAGATTAGTCACTCATTGACTAATCAATCCTGTAAAGTTTTTTATAAAACTTTGCACAACACTTTGCCTTAAGGTTGCGCAACTTTGCCAAGTTAAATCTCTTAAAAAGATTAAGTACACACTGAGAAATGTGTGAAACACTTTACCTATGTCTGAAAGTGCTTCTCTGCAATGGCGACTTTGACACCTGCAACTTCTTAGCAATGGTTCTCCCAAAGTAAATCCCGTTTGATCAAGATCTTTTAGCCATAGATAGCTTACCTTCCAACTTAAATTTCAAGTCCTCATTTGTGTAAAACTTTACACTGTAGACTGAGCAATGATCATTTCATTGAAGATAAAATATGCGCCAGATTTCTCGACTGTTAGAACATTCTTACATATGAATGTTCCTAATCAAAATTCTCACAGCCTGATTACAATTAACCTCTCAAATTTTAGCCATAGATGGATTAACTATGGACTTAGATACGTGCAAAAGGATTCTTCAAAAGATTAAACACAGAGGGAGCAGACAGTAAAATATCGGGCGCAAAATTTTTCTATTTCTCAGAAAACTTACATCTAAGTGAGGATGGACAATTCACTCACTCTTCATGTGTCTAATGACACTAATTTCTCTCTTCCTATTCTCAAATCTCTTCTGCTCTACTTGCCCGACATTTTCAAACATATTTATAGATGAATATATACAAGTGTATGACTTAAACAAGAGTATAAGTCAGCTAATGTACATATGTGTACATATCTTTGAGTTTTCTGAAAATGTCCTTCCTTCAACCATCTGACTTTGTTTCCTTCTTGACTCCTTGACTTCATTTCTCCATAATCCTTCAATTGATGATTGTCATGCACCAACAGCTCCCCCTCAATCATTAATTGAGGTTCTTTTCTATCTTCTTTACTCCAGCCACATCCTTGAATCTTTGTAGTTTTGGTCCATCTAGACTTTTAGTCATCATATCTGCAACTTGATCTTTTGTAGGAGTGTGTATGACTTCAATCTCTTTCTCAATGACCTTCTCTCTCAGAAAATGATACTGTATTTCAATATGCTTAGTTCTAGCATGAAATACAGGATTAGCTGCCAAGTATAATGAACTCATATTGTCTCCACAAATAATAGGAGTACTCTGAATCACATCAAAAACTTTCAAAAGTGTCTTTAGCCATATTACCTCTTTTGCAGCTTCCACCATACCTTTATATTCTGCCTCTGTGGATGACAAAGCAACTGTATGTTGCTTCTTGGAACACCATGAAATCAATTTGTCTCCTACATAGCACAAGTATCCATGTGTTGATCTTCTATCATCCACATTACCTGCCCAATCTGCATCACTATATATCTTGATTCTTGTATCTGAAGTAAACCCATAGTACAACCCTTCTTTGAGTGTACCCTTGATGTACCTAAGTACTCTTTGTCCTGCAATCCAATGTTCCTTTCTAGGACAATGCATGAATTGTGAAAGCACACCAACTGCATATGACAAGTCAGGCCTTGTCAATGTAGCATAAATCAAGCTACCAACCAAACTTTGATAGAGTTTCATATCTCTGAACTCTTCTCCTCCAAACCTAGACAATTTATGGTTCACTTCCAAAGGTGTAGGTGCAACCCTGCAATCTTCCATTTTAAATTTGGTTAGCAAATTTTTAAGATACCTTTCTTGGGTCACATATACTCCATGTTGAGTATAAGAGATCTCCATTCCCAAGAAGAATGATAGGTTCCCCAAATCACTGATTTTGAACTCTTTCTCCATCTGCTTTTTGATCATTTGTATCCCCTTATCATCTGTTCCTGTAAGTATTATGTCATCAACATAAATACACACATAAATAAACCCATCTTCACTTGCTTTGACTAGCAAGCTACTATCTGCCTTTGATGCTTGAAATCCAAGATCATTCAAGAATTTTACAAGCCTATAATTCCAAGCCCTTGGGGCTTGCTTCAACCCATACAAAGCTCTCTTGAGCTTACACACATAATTTGGACTCACTTGATCTTTGAATCCATCTGGTTGCTCCATGTAGACTTCATCTGAAATGTAACCATTCAAGAAAGCATTTTTAACATCTAATTGAGACAACTTCCAACCTTTACAAGCAACAATTGCAATGAGTGTCCTGATGGTTGTCATCTTTGCCACAGGACTATAAGTTTCATCATAGTCCACTCCATATGTCTGTGCATACCCTTTCACAACAAGTCTAGCTTTGTACCTAGACACACTTCCATCTGCAAATCTTTTAGTCTTGTAAACCCACTTACATCCAATGATCTTCTGACTATTAGGTTTAGGAACCAAATCCCATGTTTGATTCTCTATCAATGCATCATACTCCTCTTGCATAGCATCTTCCCAATTCTTCTTCCCTTTGGCTTCTTCATATGTAGAAGGGTCTTCATCTGCTTTTACCAAATAAGCATAATCTTTAGTAGTCAAGAATGAAGTGTCATAGCTATACCTTGTAGGTTGCCATTTGTGCCTAGATGATCTCCTAACTTCTGCACTTCTTGAGGTCTCTGGTTCATCACATTCTGGATCAAACCTTGGCCTCTCTTCAACTTCAATCTGCACTTCATTACTCTCACTTTCATCAAGTAATTGAATCTTTGCTTTACCTTTTCTTTGATCCACTACTTCTTCAACATCTGCATGTACATTATATTTACCTGTATACCAAGTACCTTGCTCATCAAATGTAACATCCTTGGATACAATAAATTGCTTTGTGGATGGACTCCACAACCTGTATCCCATTTGCTTATCATCATAACCAATGAATACATATTTTTCTGCCTTAGGCTCCAACTTATGCCTCAATTGAGATGGCACATATGCATATGCCAAGCATCCAAATATTCTGCAATGATCCAAGGTAGGTTTCTTACCCCACCAAGCTTCATATGGTGTCATACCCTGCAAAGCTTTACAAGGCAATCTATTAACCAAATATGTAGCTGTATTAACAGCCTCAGCCCACAAATAATTTGGGCAATTCTTCTCTTTCATCATGGACCTTGCAAACTCAACAAGAGTCCTATTTCTTCTTTCTGCTACCCCATTTTGTTGAGGAGAATACCTGCAAGTAACTTCTCTCTTTATACCTGCATTCCACAAATAATCATTGAACTCATTTGAAAAATACTCTCCCCCTCCATCTGACCTTAGTCTCTTCAATTTTTGACCTGTAATCCTTTCTGCATATGCATGATAGTGTTTAAATGTATTAAACACTTCTGACTTTTCCTTAATCACATAAATTGTGATCCACCTGGTAGCATCATCAACATATATGACATAATATCTTGAACCATTTATACTAAAGTCCTTTGAAGGACCCCACACATCTGTATGCACCAATTCAAGTCTTTCTGAATACATAAATCCATGCTTGGAATAGGATTGCTTATGAGCCTTACCTAATTGACATGCCTCACATCTGTATGTCATGTGTTGACCTGCAATGTTAGGCATTCCAAGCACTGAATCATTGTTAATCATTTCTTTGATACCTCTTTCATTAAAGTGTCCAAGTCTTTTGTGCCAAAGATCCAATTCTGACACCTTCTGCTCTCCATATGTGAACATAGCATGTCCAACATTTCCTTGTACCTTCAATGTGAAAAGCCTTCCTTCTTTCTTTCCTGCAATAACTTGTTTATACCCTTGACTAGGGTCTTCCACATAAACTCCATCATTGGTGAACCTTACCTCATAACCTTTTTCCACAATTTGACCTACACTGATCAAATTCTTTGGAATTGTGGGAACATAAAGTACCTTACTCAGAAGAGTGCTCCCATCCTTAGCTTTGACTGAACCAATTGACTTTACCTTATGCTTTGTATTATCACCTGTCTGCACTGTATGATTAATTGCATTATGATCTAGGTCAGTCATCAAAGCAATATTTCCACTTAAATGATTACTACATCCTGAATCAATATAGAACACTCTCATGTCCTCATGTGAGGTTTCACATGTATTCATAATGAGAGTCGAATCCTCCTTTTGATCTGATGCATAGTTGTAGTAGGTGTTATTATAGGATTGATTTTGGAAGCTTCTTCCACCACCTCTTCCAAAAGAATTCCTACCACCTCTACCTCTGAAGTTTCCTCTCTGAAATCTACCTCCTTTTCCTCTTTGATTAAAGTTCTGATAATTACCATTGTTTTGATTATTATGCCAACAATCATGAGATAGATGATTGGTCTTACCACATATCCAACAAGCTCTTGCATTATCTTTGTTGTTTCTGCCTCTTCCTCTACTTCTGCCATTTCCTCTTCCTCTTATGAAGTTTGCTTGGTTTGATGTACCTTCTTCTTCACCTGATTGTTGCTTCCCTTTGTTGGCTTTCTTCTTGTCTTTAGAATACATTGCATGACCTGTACTCTTATCAACATCTCCTTTGATATCATTCTCAAAAGTTAGCATATGACCTAACAATTGATTCAAATCAGGAGTAAAATGATCTAATGAAAGTTCTGTAGATAAAATGAAAGGCTTCCATTTCTCATCTCCTCTTAGTCCTGTGAGTATTTGTCTTACCAATTTGTCTTCTTCAATATCTTCATCAACTGCACCTAAAGAATCTGCAATGTCCTTCATCTTTGTCACATAATCAGAAATTGATTGTGAGGCCTTCTTCTTGAAGGTAGTAAACTCTGCCCATAGTGAAGCCTTCCTTGATTTGGTTGTATTTTGGAAATGCTCTTCCAAAGCATTCCAAATATCACAAGCACTTTCAAGTCCTCTAATGTGAGGAAGCAAATAGTCATTGACTGCCATGTAGATGATGCTTCTTGCTTGAGCATCCTTCTTCATCCAATTCTTCAAATCTGCAAGCTCCTCCCTAGTTGGAACACTAGGATCTCTGAATTCTGGCTTTTCTTCATCTCCTGTAATGTATCCTATCAGATCCTTGCTCATAAGGTGAGCTTCCATCCTCATAGACCATGCAGGATAGTTCTCTCTATCCAATTTTTCAATTTGGAGACTATCTCCCATCTTTACTTCACCTGTAGCTTCAAATCTTTAACCTTTACAGATAATAAATGTACCTTTACTTCGAATGTTGCTCCTTCTGATCCTTTTGATGCTCTTTGTATGTCTTCCTTTGATCTTTCTTCAACCTTTACCCTTCTGCACCTTCAAAATGTAAAGTTTTGTATTTCTGCAATAGTCGGAGTCTTCTTCACTTCAATTTTGACACAACCTGCTCTGATACCACTGCTGGAGAGTGTTAATCTCCAAAAGAACAAGTTAACCTTGAATTTAGATCACCTCTATATCAAGATCAACTTTAGACTCCACCTAATTTAGAGAATCTTCACCAAATTATCAGAAAATTGATTATTCTGAAAATTTCAGTTTCTTCAGAAAAGTCTGCTGCAGATTAGTCACTCATTGACTAATCAATCCTGTAAAGTTTTTGATAAAACTTTGCACAACACTTCGCCTTAAGGTTGCGCAACTTTGCCAAGTTAAATCTCTTAAAAAGATTAAGTACACACTGAGAAATGTGTGAAACACTTTACCTATGTCTGAAAGTGCTTCTCTGCAATGGCGACTTTGACACCTGCAACTTCTTAGCAATGGTTCTCCCAAAGTAAATCCCGTTTGATCAAGATCTTTTAGCCATAGATAGCTTACCTTCCAACTTAAATTTCAAGTCCTCATTTGTGTAAAACTTTACACTGTAGACTGAGCAATGATCATTTCATTGAAGATAAAATATGCGCCAGATTTCTCGACTGTTAGAACATTCTTACATATGAATGTTCCTAATCAAAATTCTCACAGCCTGATTACAATTAACCTCTCAAATTTTAGCCATAGATGGATTAACTATGGACTTAGATACGTGCAAAAGGATTCTTCAAAAGATTAAACACAGAGGGAGCAGACAGTAAAATATCGGGCGCAAAATTTTTCTATTTCTCAGAAAACTTACATCTAAGTGAGGATGGACAATTCACTCACTCTTCATGTGTCTAATGATACTAATTTCTCTCTTCCTATTCTCAAATCTCTTCTGCTCTACTTGCCCGACATTTTCAAACATATTTATAGATGAATATATACAAGTGTATGACTTAAACAAGAGTATAAGTCAGCTAATGTACATATGTGTACATATCTTTGAGTTTTCTGAAAATGTCCTTCCTTCAACCATCTGACTTTGTTTCCTTCTTGACTCCTTGACTTCATTTCTCCATAATCCTTCAATTGATGATTGTCATGCACCAACAGTGTGCATCATTCTTTTTTGTGGCCTTGGCCTCTACCCATTTGGTAAGATAATCTATCGCAACAATAATGTATTCAATGTGTGTTCCTTTTGCAGGGGGGGTTAATGGGTCCTACAAAGTCTATAACCCACTTAGAAAATGCACGTCCACCCATCATGGGTTTCAATGGCATTTCATCTTTGCGAGTAGGAAATTGAGTTCTTTGGAACACATCATATCTCTTAACATAGGTATGTGCATCCATGTGAAGAGTGGGCCACCATAATCATGCAAAGAGGATGGCTTTGATTATCCTATCGGGGCCAAAATGACCTCCTGCAACACCTTGGTGTGCAGTCTCTAGTACACTCAAATAATCGCTTTCATGAACACACTATCTTAGGTACTCATCTCGTCCTCGTTTGTATAGATTTTTGCCAATAAGTAAATAGTCTCGAGCTTCCTACTCCTGACTTTGTTGTCATGCTAAAGTCATTCCTTGAGGGAATGTTTTCGTCCTCAAGTACGTCACTAAGGGTTCACTCCATTCTGGTGTGAGAGACACGTGATATAACGTAGCATGCTTTAGTGGTGGTCTTTCACAACAAATAGGGCATTCTTTACACAACTTGTAGACATCTGCTTCCATCGAAGGCCAATATACTCCTAATCTATGCAGATTCTGCATTGTACGATGTTTTGAATGATGTTGCTTTAATGCACCCACATGTGCCAATTGCAACCAATTTGCATGGTCTGATTCATCTACACAACAAGCAAGAATCTTTTGATTATCCTGTTTATATATACTTCCTGCTATGATTTGATATCTTTGTGACTTGGTAATCTCTCCTTCCTTGATCCTTATCCTAGGATTCTTGAGTCCATATGTGAGAATAGGGACAATAGGCTTAGCCCATTCTGGAACTATTTCAAGGTTAAACAAATATGCGTCAGGTAATTCATCCACTATTCCTTGAGGAGCTTCTCCTGTGGTTAATCTTGAAAGGTGGTCAGCTCTGAGATGTGTCTTTCCCTTCCTGACTACAATTCAAAGTCAAACTCCATGAGCAATAGAAATCAACGTATCAGTCGTTCTGTATTACATGGCTTATTAACTAGGTACAATAATGCTTGATGATCTGTAAAGAACTTATTTTCCAACAGATAATGCCTGAATTTCTTTACTGCATAGATCATTCCTAATCCTTCTCGTTCTATAGTAGTGTAATTTCTTTCTGCTGCATTCAACTGTCTACTCGCGTAAGCTATGGGGAGATCTATGTTTCCTTCATTCGTGGGTTGTGCCAACACACATCCTATGGCATAGTTGGATGCATCCACATGTACATGGAATGGCTTGCTCCAATCTCGGGTTGTCAATATAGATGCTAATCACAAACGTCGTTTAAGTTCATTGAATGAGTTCTCACACTCATCTGTCCATTCAAACTTGGTCAAAAGAGAGTACAATGGCTTGGCTATGATTGCATACATGTGTATGAATCGTCTATAATAACCACAATGGCCCATAAATGTCTGTACCTCCTTTACGTTGTTTGGTCTAGGTAGATCTGCAATTACTTTCACTTTTTCCTCATCTATAGAGATTCCATTCTTTGACATAATGTGTCCTAAAATTTTGCCTTTTCTGACCATGAAAACACATTTTTCTGGGTTCAAACAAACCTGGTATTCTTGACATTTGTCAAATACTTGCCTTAGTTCTGGGATATGTGTCTGCCTCATATTCGAATGTGCACATATGTCATCGACATAAACTTCCAAATTCTTGCGTAAGAATTCCTTAAAAACATGACACATGAGTCACTGGAAAGTGGTGGGTGTATTTGTCAGCCCAAATGGCATTACACGAAATGCAAATATGCCCCATTCTGTGGCAAAAGCTGTCTTGTGTTGATCTTCTGGAGCAATGGCTACTTGATTATAGCCTGAGAACCCATCAAGAAAGCTGTAAACTTCCTTGCCTGCAACTCTTTCCAATAAATGTTCCATGATAGGAAGAGGATAACTGTCTCTAATCCTGGCGGCATTAACTTTTTTAAGGTTAATACACATGCACAATTTTCCATTCTTCTTGGGCACAACCACAATGGGGGATACCCATTCGATATGCTCAATTTCATAAATGAATCCTGCTTCTATCAAATGATCTATTTCCTCTTTAATCTTCGTAGCGTAGTTATCATTGTACGTGTATGGTTTCTGTTTCATAGGTTTTGCATCTCGAGTCATAGGGATTCTATGGGAACATATATCCGAGTCTACTCCTTTCAAGTCTTTGTAACTCCAGGCGAACATATCTCTATATTCGCGCAATAGGGCAACTAACTCTTCCTCTTCTTCATTCGTCAAATCATGCCCTATGTATGTACATTTTTCTTCTTCTCCTTCTATGGTTACTATGACTTTTTTGGTTTTCTCTCGGTTATCATATACTTCTCCAACGTCAGCTTTTCTTTTAGCCATTTGTACCATGATTCTTCTATCTTCTATTTCATACTTCTTAAAATTTTTGGGAACCTCCATGAGTTGTTCTTCTTCCTCTGACATGGTTTCTTTCTTCTTTCTTTTCTTACCTTCACTTTTGGCAGTCACTTGTGTGGTTAACCTCACCTCATTCATAATTTCTTCGTGTCTCTGAGGTGAGCTTCTACTTCGTAGAAATATTCCTGATCTAATGCAAATGGAGGCTCCATAAAAATTGACTCTAGATCGAAGTTGCTTGCGTCCTCGAATGCATCAGTGCTTGGTTCGCATTCTTCCATAATGAAATCACACATGATTGGCTCTATTGTGAAGATTGAGATGTCATAGCCATCCTCCTCGTAGTGGGGTGTCCATTGTTCTTCATTGATGGCTACATCCATTGTTGCTAAAATTTTTGCCCATCCATGAGGCTCAAATTCCTCATCTATAAATACTACAGGTGCATAAGCTAGGTCTTGAAGAGTTTGTTGATGTTGTTCTGAACCTAAAGTTTTGGCTTCTAACCGTTCTTCCTCCTATTTGGCTACTTTACACATCCATAGATGAGTATGCTCGTGCAACCATGAGGGATCTGATTCCAATGAGTGTACCGATTCTGTTTCTACCTGTCTTATGGATGGTGTTCCATTGTAATGGGGGTACATCTCGATGGGAATAGTCTTGAAGATTGACTTTAGTAGTCACTCCTAAATGTTGCAAGTACAAAGAATTATTTCCCCAATCTTGTACAATTTGCAACTGACGCAGGAATGGTCGTCCTAAAATCATCTCGTAAGCATGATTTTTCCCAAAATCACAAATGGCAAAAGTATGCTCAAACTCCACACCACAAGTGGTGAAAGATATACCTTCTAGTAAGCCTAATCGTTTCTCTATATGTCTGTCAGCCATTTGTAGCTTCATCCTAGTAGGTCTTAACTGGCTTACCCCAATGTTTCCATATAGCAGTTGTAGCGATGGCTACTCCGGCTCCTAAATCTAAGATGGCTTTCGTGGTGTAGCCCTGATGGGTTATTGGAAGATAAGTGTTACCTTCCTCTCGTTCGCTTACATCTCCATTCTACGGGTATCTCTAGTACCTTCTTGTGTGATCCTATCTGTGGGTGCTCTCAAGCTAATAGACTTGGCTTCCCAAGGTCCTGCGAACTGAGGTAATTCTTGCAAAGAATTGGATTTGAAACCTGTGTGTTCACTCAGTTGCTCTTCCTCTACATCATCATAGATAGAGGGAATGTCTTGGGGAAATTGTTCTTGCAAGTCGTCTATTTCTTGAATAGGAGGATGGGTTCCTTGCTCTTTTCTCCACTTCTCTTCTTGGATTTCTCTCAGAAACTCATGTGAATACCTATGTATGGAAGACAGGTTGTCTTCAACTTCTGTATTTGGTACTTGAGACAGTGATGGTACATTCTTTTCTTGTGTCTCTGAGACAATAGGGTTCCTATGTTGATTCTTTTTCTCCTTGCTATCAATCAAGTATTCTAACCTCTCCATTAGTCCTTGAAAGTGTAACTCAGGTTTTGCCATGTTATTCCAATTACGATAATGAGAGGCTTCGAACATGGTTTGTGCTAGTTCTACCATCTTCATGCAAAGTTTAGTTCTCTCAATTTCTAAATCTGCTCTCGGATAGTTCTGACTCCTCTCAATTATTTGGGGTCCTTCCTTCAATCTAGCCTGATATGCACAAAACATCATATCTAGGTTTTTTGGTATGGGTTCCACTAGAGCCGATCCCGATCTCTGAGCTAGGTTCTCTTGATTCGATTCTTGAGAAGTCGATTCTAGAATTTTGGCTCTAGATTCCTTTAAAATTCCTTCCAACTCAGTTATCTTTTTACTCCATTTTCTCTTAATCCTTTCTCTGGAATCTTTCCATGATTTTGCCTTTTTATTACTAGACTCTCCAACTTCGCTAGTTTTGGCTAATTTCTCAGGGTTAAGCTATTGATTCTATAAGAGCGTCTGGGCTCTTGTTATAGCTTGGATAGGCACGTATGTAGGGTTGGATCCATCTGCGTTATGTACAATACCTATCACGTTGATTGGTGTCACGTTTGAAGCATTCGTAGGGTTCTTGGGACAATCTTTGATGATATGCTCTTTACCACAATCGGCACAAAATCCTTGTATGTTATAGTATTGTGACTCTCCTGCTACAGGAGGATGTGGACAATCCTTTATGAAATGATCTCCTTGGCACCTAAAGCATGGTCCTCTAGGACCCTGTGGTCTTTGTTGTCTCAATTGGGGCCGTGGATTAGGGTTTGTGTACATTACATTAGTATAATTGGGTTCCCAACTGGGTTCCAATGGTGGACTTGTGAAGAGAGATGGTGGATGCAATCCAAAGATGAGTAGGTGCCGCTACAACCAGCTTCACACCAGCCAACTGAGACTTCAGAGTTGATTAGTAAACCCTTTGAGCTTTCTAAATCCACCAAAATATCAGCCAAGTACTTTGGAACATGTATCCCAAAAGTTTAAGTCAAGACCGACAAGTTGCGAAATGACTAGCTCCCAAAACTTGCTATTTTTGGACATACACCTGCTAGAAAAAATGAACAGTGCTCTCAACCTGGAAGGAATTAGAAAAATTCCTTTTGGGCATAGCAAATAGACTTAGCAAGCTTCCTATTCCAAGTTAAAACACTTCAAATGATGGACTGAGCACTGAGAACAAGTTTCATCAAGTTCTGGAACATTCCCACAATTCTCGGGGCTCTGCAGAGATAGACCAGTAAGCAGTAAAATGCAGATATCTCCAAAAGTATAAATCCAATGACCTTGAAAATTTATAGGTAGAAACTAGACAGTGAGAGCTATCCAACGCACTTTAAAACACTGAAAAAGGTTCAGTAAAACTCGAGATATGACCTTCTGAAGTTACTGCTCTGAGTGAGTATAGCAGAGAACAAAACAGAGAGGTAGATGATAATAAATGTATAGATTCACATATGATTACAACCACATTGGCAATGAATCTTTGCACAATGGGAGTAGAATGATAGAGCTATGGAGTAAGCTCTTCAATCTCTACAAAATGACATGAAGTGGTCATGTACAAGGCTTGCTAATCGCCTCTTCCTTCTTGCTCCTTTTATAGCAATTCTTGGAGGGAGTTTTGAATTCGAATTCGAATGGCTCCACCTAAAAGTGATCCCCAAAGTTAGGAGAGATTCCCTCAGCTCAAAAATTCGTGATTTTGGTAGTTGGAGCCACGAATTTGCTTTTACATCATGGACGAGGTAAGCCATCCTTTTACTTTTTTCTTTTTCCATTTACAAGAGATAAAATGTACTCTTTTACAAGAGGTGTTCACATGACTACTCATGTGACTTACAAATGAGGATAATATCAAGCATATCAAGCATGTAGGCTTGGGCAAAATGCACCAACAGCTCCCCCTCAAGCCTAACATGCTTGGCCTCCAAATAAGTCTTCAATTGTCCTTGATTTCCTGCAAACCAATCATCAACTTGAATCTACTTAATTTCGTACCATCAAGAGCTTTCGTCAACATGTCTGCACATTGCATATCTGTAGAGACGTAGGATAGTTGAATATCCTTGCTCATTAGCTTCTCCCTTACATAATGGTAGTGGACTTCAATATGCTTGGTTCTAGCATGGTATACCGGATTAGCTGCTAGATGTAGTGAGCTTGTGTTGTCACCAAAAATGTGAGGTGTTGAAGAATGAAGTCCAAGATCTGTGTACAAAGATTTTAACCACATGATTTCTTGAGTTGCATTAGCCAAACCTCTATATTCAGCTTCAGTAGAAGATAATGCCACGGTTGGTTGCTTCTTCGATGACCAAGAAATGATTTTTGAACCTGCAAATGATATATACCCTGATGTGCTTCTTCTATCATCTTTAGATCCGGCCCAATCTGCATCTGAGTAGACCTTTAGCTCAATATCTGAAGTATATGAATAGAACAAACCTTCATTCATGGTCCCCTTTAGGTACTTGAGGACTCGCTTGGCCGCTTCCATATGTGGTCTTCTCGGCTTATGCATAAACTGACTCAATATGCTAACACTATAGCATATATCCACCCTTGTGAGTGTTGCATAGTTCAAACTTCCAACCAAGCTTTGATAGCTTGTGATGTCTTCAATTGGCTCTCCTTCATAAGCACTAAGCTTATGATTTTGCTCCATAGGTGTACCTGCACACTTTGTATTTTCCATCTTGAACTTGACGAGCATGTCATGGACATACTTCCTTTGTGTGATGTATATACCTGAATCTGTGTAGATCAACTCCAATCCAAGAAAATAAGTGAGTGGTCCGAGGTCACTTATTTTGAACTCCTCCTTCATTTGACTCTTTACCTGTTTGATTCCTTCAAGATCATTGCCTGTGATAATAATATCATCAACATACACACATAAATAGATCACTTCAGATCCATTCCTCTTTATGAACAAAGAGGTATCCGCCTTGCTAGCTTTGAATCCTTGGTCCTGCAAATAAGTAACCAATCTGAAATTCCAAGCTCTTGGAGCTTGCTTCAATCCATACAAAGCTTTCTTTAGTTTGCATACATAGTTAGGATGATGTGCATCCTCATATCCAGGAGGTTGTGCCATATACACTTCCTCAGAAATCCATCCATTCAAGAAAGCATTCTTTACATCAAGTTGATAAAGATTCCAATTTCTAGATGCAGCAAGACTAATGAGAACCCTAATTGTAGGCATTTTTGCAACAGGAGAGAAAGTCTCCTCATAATCAATACCATGGGTTTGAGCAAACCCTTTAGCAACTAACCTTGCTTTGTGTCTATTTATACTTCCATCTGGATTCTTCTTGATTTTGTATATCCATCGAGATCCGATTATCTTCATAGATGGCTTGTTAGGTACAAGCTCCCAAGTGTCATTCTCCTTCAAGGCTTCCATTTCTTCATCCATTGCATCTCTCCAAGCTTTCTTGCTTTGTGCTTCTTCAAATGTGGTAGGTTCTTCATTGGTTGAATCCTTTGCAATGTAGATTGAGTGCTTGGTGACCAAAGAAGTATCATAACCAAACCTCTCTGGTTTCTTCTTCTCCCTCGAAGACCTTCTAAGTGGTTGATGTGAGCTCTCGGGTCCATATGTAGCATCCTGCATCTTTGCTTTACCTTTGTTCTTCCATAGCTTTAGTCTTTCCAAGTCTTCTAGGTCAATCTCCAAATCACTTTCTTCAATCTGCTTTGGCTCCTTTGGTTGAAGTGATGGAAAATCTTCATCCAAGTCATATGGCAGCTTCACTTTCCTGTCATCATCAAACCATGATTTGTTTTCATCAAAAATTACATCTCTACTCACAGAAAATCCTTTATTGGTTGGATTGTACAATCTATATCCTTTTTGGTTTTGATCATAACCAATGAATACACACTTCTCTGCCTTGGGATCCAATTTCCCTCTTACTTGAGAAGGAATGTGAGCATAGGCTAAGCATCCAAAGATTTTACAATGCTCTAGACTAGGTCTTCTTCCATTCCACACTTCATATGGAGTGGTTCCATCTAGTGACTTAGATGGAAGTCTATTTATGAGATATGTGGCTGTCGACACAGCCTCTGCCCATAGGTAGTTCGGCAATCCCTTTTCGTTGAGCATGGACCTTGCAGCTTCGACGATAGCTCTATTTCTCCTCTCTGCTACACCATTGAGTTCAGGTGTATACCTTGTAGTGACTTCCCTTTTAATGCCTCTTTCATGCAAGAAGGCATCAAATTCAGAAGAGAAGTATTCTCCTCCACCATCTGATCTGAGTCTTTTCAAAGTCCTACCTGTTTGATTTTCAACAAGAGCAATATACTTCTTAAAGCAATTAAACACTTCATCCTTGTGCTTCATGAAAAACAGAATGGTCCACCTGCTACAATCATCTATGAAAGACACA
The DNA here is from genome assembly GCA_020310875.1 of Ceratopteris richardii. Classification (NCBI taxonomy): domain Eukaryota; kingdom Viridiplantae; phylum Streptophyta; class Polypodiopsida; order Polypodiales; family Pteridaceae; genus Ceratopteris; species Ceratopteris richardii. The sequence goes on along the minus strand of CM035432.1, from coordinate 66,621,048 downwards.
TAATATCTTGAGCCTGATATAGATGGCTCCTTACTTGGACCCCACACATCCGTGTGCACTAGATCCAAAGGATTTTGATACATATATCCTTTCTTATTGAAAGGTTGTCTATGAGCCTTGCCGAGTTGACAAGCTTCACACTTATAAATCATGTGTTGCCTTGTGATATTAGGCAAACCAAGTACACTTTGGTCCCTGCAAATCTGTTTGAGTGTCCTCTCACCAATGTGAGCAAGCCTTTTGTGCCATATCTCCAACTCTGTTAGAGTTTGAGATCCATAGCTAAACAAAGCTATGTTCTTTGTATCTTCCACTTCAAAAGTGAAAAGCCTTCCTGTCTTTTCTCCTTTGGCAATCCTTCGAAAGCCTTGCCTTGGGTCTTCAACATATGCTCCAAATCGATTGAATCTAACCTGCAATCCTTTTTCAACAATCTGTCCAACACTTATTAAATTTTTGGTAATTGTAGGGACATACAAGACTTTGCTTAAGAGGTTCATATTCCCATCTGATGTCTTCACATTACCTATCTTCTCCACTGAGTGCTTTGTGTCATCTCCTGTCTGCACTTCATGCTTGTTATGAGGATCTTCCAAATCAGAAAGTAAAGCCACATTTCCTGCTACATGGTTCGAGCATCCCGAATCAATGTAAAATATGTGATCATCATCCTTACCCTTCTTCGTTGATAGATTCATAATCAATAATGAATCTTCTTGACTTTGGTCCTCTGCATAGTTATTGTAATCTCTTCTTCCTCTATGGCCACTTTGATAGTTGTTGTTGTTGTTGTAATTGTTGTTGTAGTAATTGTTGTTGTAGCCTCCATTGTACCTGCCTCTATTTGATCCATAGCCACCTCTATTGAATCCTCTTCCTCTTGAGTTCCTTGGATTCCTGAAACATTCTTCAGTAGTATGGTTAGATAAGCCACATATGTTGCAAGGTTGAGATGATTGGAATCTCCCCCTGCCTTGCTTTCCACTTCTGCCTCTTCCTCTAGCTCGTCCTCTACCTGCAAAGTTTGCTTGGAAAGAGCTTCCTTCATCTTCATTCTTTCTATTCTTTGACTTGTCCTTGACCTTAGCTTTATCAGAATATAAGGCAGAAGTTTGATTACCTCTTGAGGACTCACCACCTTTGCTAATCTTTGCTTCATGAGTGAAGAGTTGGCCCATGAGTGTGTTGAGGTCGGGTACATGCATATCCATGTATAAATCCATGGCTGTTGTGAATGACTCCCACTTGTCGTCTGCTTTGATTCCATTCATGATTTGTCTTATGATTTGCTCCTCTTCAATTACCTCTCCAATGCTTCCAAGTTGGTCGGAAATCTCCTTCATCTTTGTGACATAATCAGTCACATTTTGCTTCGGGCTTTTCTTCATTGTTGTGAACTCCATCCACAATTGGTTCTTCCTTGCTCGAGTGTTGGAAGAGAAGAAAGAAGCAAGTGCATTCCAGGTTTCTCTTGATGTCTTGCATCCCTTGACATGAGGTAAAAGAAAATCAGAGATTGAGTTTAGAATATAGGACCTTGCAAGTGCATCCTTCAAACACCAATTCGAAAGTCCTTCCACTTCTTCATGTGATGGTTGCCCTTTGTTCCTCATGGTTGGCATTGCTTCATCTCCGGATATGAATCCATATAGATTCCTCCCTTGAAGGTAAGCCTCCATCCTTAGAGACCATGTCGGATAGTTGTTTCGATCCAATTTGTCAATTGTTGATGGAAATCCATCTCCCATGTTGCTTGACTATGCTCTGATACCACTGTGAAGAGAGATGGTGGATGCAATCCAAAGATGAGTAGGTGCCGCTACAACCAGCTTCACACCAGCCAACTGAGACTTCAGAGTTGATTAGTAAACCCTTTGAGCTTCCTAAATCCACCAAAATATCAGCCAAGTACTTTGGAACATGTATCCCAAAAGTTTAAGTCAAGACCGACAAGTTGCGAAATGACTAGCTCCCAAAACTTGCTATTTTTGGACATACACCTGCTGGAAAAAATGAACAGTGCTCTCAACCTGGAAGGAATTAGAAAAATTCCTTTTGGGCATAGCAAATAGACTTAGCAAGCTTCCTATTCCAAGTTAAAACACTTCAAATGATGGACTGAGCACTGAGAACAAGTTTCATCAAGTTCTGGAACATTCCCACAATTCTCGGGGCTCTGCAGAGATAGACCAGTAAGCAGTAAAATGCAGATATCTCCAAAAGTATAAATCCAATGACCTTGAAAATTTATAGGTAGAAACTAGACAGTGAGAGCTATCCAACGCACTTTAAAACACTGAAAAAGGTTCAGTAAAACTCGAGATATGACCTTCTGAAGTTACTGCTCTGAGTGAGTATAGCAGAGAACAAAACAGAGAGGTAGATGATAATAAATGTATAGATTCACATATGATTACAACCACATTGGCAATGAATCTTTGCACAATGGGAGTAGAATGATAGAGCTATGGAGTAAGCTCTTCAATCTCTACAAAATGACATGAAGTGGTCACGTACAAGGCTTGCTAATCGCCTCTTCCTTCTTGCTCCTTTTATAGCAATTCTTGGAGGGAGTTTTGAATTCGAATTCGAATGGCTCCACCTAAAAGTGATCCCCAAAGTTAGGAGAGATTCCCTCAGCTCAAAAATTCGTGATTTTGGTAGTTGGAGCCACGAATTTGCTTTTACATCATGGATGAGGTAAGCCATCCTTTTACTTTTTTCTTTTTCCATTTACAAGAGATAAAATGTACTCTTTTACAAGAGGTGTTCACATGACTACTCATGTGACTTACAAATGAGGATAATATCAAGCATATCAAGCATGTAGGCTTGGGCAAAATGCACCAACAGGACTATCGTATTGATATGTTTCCACATGTTCTGGTGACTCTAAATAATATGCAGGTGGACTATCTACATGGGCAGAGTCAAAACTGTTAGAATTAGGGTCACTTTCAGTAATTAAGGGTGAAGAGGGAACTAAAGCCCTATTGAGGTTCTCTTCTAGAGCAGCATATTTGACTGAGATGACATTCGCTGGTGGGGGTGGCTGCTGAGCTAAAATAGGTTGAGGTCTCTGTTGAGCGTGATAAGGATAGTTCTGAGGAGGCCTATAATAATGAGGCTGAGCATTGTATTGACCCTGATACTACCTGGTTGTGGGTATGTTTGCAGGTAGTTCTGTCGTACTGCTTGTTTGTTGTATGGGCATCTTGAGCCATGTGGTTCGTGTATCGTCTCTCAATCGTATAGTACTGGCCACTAGGGTTGGCTTGCAGTTGTGTTGCATTGGGACACATATTTGCCATATGATCACCACTAGAGGTGTAACAACGCTTGTTGGTTGTTAACCTAGGCATCTGTTTACTTGAAACTTTTAGTTTCTAGGCCACTTTTTCTGCTAGGTCCTCTATCGAGCTAGTTAGTTTTGAGGATGCTAGAGATGAGCAATGTAGACTTTGGAGAGTTCCAACTCATCTCCTAAGTTGTGCTCACTCTAAATTGCCTCTGTTGCAATGGTTGGAACCAAGTTAAAGCCGTGTTCTTTAACGTTAGTCCAAAGGCATTTTATTGTGTGAACATGTCTTCTACTTGTTCTGCTCGTAGCACTTGCTTAAATTCCGCAACATGGTCATAGGGATCTCCTGTCCCATCAAAGTAGGTTTTCATGGACTTCACTAACTGAGTGGGTCTCAGTACTATGGGATGTTCACATGGTCTAGGTAGAGGAAAATCGTCTCTACCACCTGGTATTCTCGGTTCTCTTTGTCTTTGCACTCTATCGATGCCCATGGTGGTTCTATCTCTCCCTATGGGATGAGTGAAACTTACTTCTGGTCTCTCTTTGTTCTTGTCTTTTTGATTACCATGGGCTGAGGATGTTCCTGCCCCCTGATGGCTCGTGTTTACATTTGCTCGCGATGGAGGGAATACTAAATCACCTCTCCATGTGTAGGTATTTCTCACATGGTCTCGCACTACAAACACTCGTTCCGAAGAATCATCCAGATATATGACCTTTCCAGGTGTATTTAGGTCCTTGAATTCATAGATCATGATAGAGCCTACCTCACTAGGTTGTTCCATTCTGTACCTCCAAAATGCTTCCTCAGTTTCCTTATTCAAGAACAACTCTATACTTCTATTATCCTGAGGGATCCAATCTGGAGTACTCTTGCTAGTACAGATTTCCCTCTAGGTGTCCTAGGTTCTTCTCTTACTAGTTCTTTTCCTTGGGCTCTCGCTTCCGTCTCTGGTTGAACTACACCAAACTCATTGGTATTATTTGGCTGCGTACTTATGATGTACATTGTTCCTTCCTTGTCTATGTATGTGTCTCTCTCAAATTTCACCACTGGACGTTCCAATCCAATGGGTTGATCCGGATTACGCATTTGCACCACATGTCTTCGCAAACTATCCTCATAGATGTGATCACCTAAGCGGTTGGTTCGGACAAATTCTAATTGAGTTCTATAAGGTCCTTCGGGTCTTTCCAGATATGCTATGTTTAACCCTCCTTCTGGTCTTTCTGTGTTAAAAGCCATTTCCGATTCACTAGTGTCTGAGCTCAACTTGTAAGGGTAGCTATTCAATTGTTGAGCCCATGAACATGCAGTAGTTCCTACACTTTCTTCTCATGATCTAAGGCTTCGTCGGTCTGACTTACCTATATGCTTGCCTAATCTAAGGTTCATGAATTTACTTCCTGGCACTCTCTGATCATCAATGTTGCTTTGTTCTTTATTGCTTGTTTCTTTTTAAATTCCTTTAAATTCTTGTCTCAATGTATGCGTCAGGATTCGACTTTTCGTTTTACTTTTGAGTTCTCGTTCCGTCAGACTTAAATTCTTTCCTTTAGGCTTTCGTATCGCAAACTTTTTACCTTAGTCTTGGACTTGAAAAATTAAGTCTCTTAAACTTGATCGTTCCTATCGTCTTTAATCCACAATGCTAAACATTTATCCTAAGCCAATAATTGACTGAGGGGGTTGATTATTCGTCCAACCTCGAGTCAGCTGCTTTGAGTGCTCTGATGCCCAAGAAGTCGCACTTCCCAAACCCTGTGTCCTTCATTGCCTTGCCTTGGTTGTCCTTGATAGCCCTTGCTAGACCTGTAAAAATTCAATGTTTAGACCACCTTTTAAATGGGTGCTCAAGCACTTTGATATATACACCTTTTAGGATCCTTTCTTTCCTTAAGCCCAACTTTAATATCCCCCTTTCTTTTCTAGTTTACAAATGGTCAACTTCAAATTATCCTCTCTAAAAATCAATGTCTAAAAATTATCCTCTCAAATTATAAAGCTCAAAAAACGGACTTCGGATGAAAAAGATATAAGCGTTCAGACTCTCAGGGGTAAAAAATGGTGAACAGGTTTTTTCCTCAAATATGAGCTAAGGGGTCTCCTATGAGTCTCATCACCCAAAAATTTGCTTAAAATAGCCCCAAATTTGCCCAAAAATTGAAACCCTAACTTTTGCGTTTCGGGTGGACAATCACGATGGTCTGGGACAATCGTGATGGTTTGGGACCGTCGCGATGGCTCAGGTGAACCGTCGCAATGGCGTGCTACAATCGCGATGGTTCGAGGGTGCGAGGCGTCGTGATGGTCTTATGTGAATTGTCACGATGGTCTCAAGTGAACCGTCGCGATGGTCTAATCGGCGAGCAATCACGATTGCGTCAGTCAACAGTCAATGCAACCGTCGTGATGGCATGAGCCCATCGCGATGGCATGAGCCCATCGCGATGGCGTGAGCCCATCGTGATGGCGTGAGCCCATCGCGATGGCGTGAGCCCATCGCGATGGTCATGAGGCGTGATGGCTTGAGCCAATCGCGATGGTCCAACTTTCGAGGCATCGCGATGATGTACCTGGTATCATCACAATGGCGTGACTAGCGAACAATCACGATGGTCTATCTTGACACATGGAAGGATCGATGCAATGGCGTGAGCCAATCGTGATGGTGTGTTGTAGACGGGATCATCGCGATGGTCAGTGATCATCGCGATGGTTCAAGTGAACTGTCGGAATGGTGTGAGACCCTCGCGATCGTCCGGCCGAGCCGTCGCGATGGCGTGAGCCAATCACGATGGTGTGACACAACCGTGATGGCGTGAGCTCGTCGCGATGGTCCACCAGATCAATGATTTTGCAAATGCATTTGTGGATTCGTGCAAGCCCTAGTGTTGCCTACCTCTTGGTGAACTCGCATACCAAAATTACCGAACTTGGCAGACCATCGTGATGGTTTAACACACACAGCAGAAATCTGATAGAAAGTAGATTTTTTACCTTTTGGAAGCTTTCGTGGTGCACTAGAGCACTGTACCTGCAAGAAAATCAAAAACACACAAGTACATGCAAGCACAAAAGCTCTCTCTCTCTCTCTCGCATGCACAAATGAGGGAAAATGAGGAGAATGGGTGGATATGGTGAATTTTCTGATTTTTTTGGAGTGGAAGAAGATGATGCGGTGGTGAAGGAGTCTAGAGGAGATGAAAAACAGAAAAAAACTAATTAAAAACAACAACAAAAACTGAAATTTTTACCTTCCAATGCCACTTCTTGCTATACTCTTACCATCACACATTCGTCCTAGACTCGATCCCCGGAAACGGCGCCAAATTTGGTGTTGCTCTGGCACAATGGTGAGAACCATGTTATGAAGCTCCACCTCCTTAATGTCAATCTGCGGAAGAGATAGGAGTGATATGAAGATCATGAATGTGAGATGTAACGAGAGTGAAGGTGAGAAGCATAGAGATGCACACACACATGAAGAGACAAGGAAGATACAATGGAAGGTAGAAAATTAGACTCTATTACTCAAGATCTCAATTACAAGCTTAGGCTCACTCTAGCTCATACAAGTCTACACTAGCTCTCCTCAAAAATGAGCTTTCTCGCTCTTTTTATAGATTCTAGACTAGTTTTGACCGATTTCACATCTAGTGATCGGCATAGTTAAAAAATAGGTTCTGGGTGCTATTTGAAAGGGTAAACGACATCTAAAAATAACCAAAATTGGTAGGCTCGTTCTACCTAAGCTTCTCAAGCTTGAGGACTCCTCGGCTTGCACAAAATGGAGCTAGAAATTACAAAAAGGTTTTTTTTTCTATGTTACATATTGTACAAGAGTGATGAAAATCAGTATTGGAAGTTTTTGAAAAGTATTTGTTTGAAAAATAATATGTCTGGCTCCCCACTACTTTGTTGTGCTCTGTCTTTACATGCTTCCTCGACGTCTGTGCCTCTCGCTACTGCCAACAACAACCAAAGCAAGGAATAGCTGATTATGTAAGCAAGATGAAAGATGTGGCTGACCAGCTTGCAAGCATTGGAGAGGAGATAGAAGAAGAGCATATAGTAAGGTAGATCATTAATGGCATCAAAGCTGATGATAAGTGGGAGTCCTTCACCACAGCAATGGACCTTTACATGGATATGCAAATACTTGACCTCAACACCTTGATGGGGCAACTCTTCACCCATGAGACAAAGCTCAACAAAAATGGTGACAACCCTAGAGGTAGCCAATCTTCTGCCCTCTATACAGATAAGAATAAAAGTAAGGATAAAAGTAAAAGCAAGAAGAATGAATAAGAGACTAGTACCTCTCAAGCTAATTATGCAGGTAGAAGAAGAGGTGCTAGAGGAAGGGGTAGAGGAGGAAAGCAAGGCAAGAGGAGATCCTACAATAATCCACCTTGCAACATTTTTGGTCTTACCAACCACACCACAAAAGAATGCTTCAAGAACACAAGGAATCAAAGGGGAAGAGGCTTCCATAGAGGTAGCTATGGACAATCAGAGGCAGGTACAACAATGGAGGAAGCAACTACAATCATAACTACAATCAAAGCTACAACAACAACAATCATCAAGGAGGTTTTAGAGGAAGAAGAGATTACAATAACTATACAGAAGACCAAGAAGATTCTCTACTCATCCTGAATATGACATCCAAGTAAGGTAAAGATGATGAACATCTTTTCTATATTGATTCAGGTTGTTCCAATGATGTGGCTGGAAATGTAGCTTTATTATCTGACCTTGAAGAACCCAAAGGGAAGCATGAAGTACAAACAGATGATGGCACTAAACACTCAGTTAAGAACATTGGAAATGTCAAGATTTCTAATGGTAACATGAACCTCTTAAGCAAAGTTCTGTATGTGCCAACTATAACCAAAAACCTAATTAGTGTTGCACAGATTGTTGAGAAGGGCTTATAGGTTAGATTCACTAAGCATGGAGCATATGTGGGAGACCCTCAACGAGGATTCAAAAGGATTGCTAAAGGTGAGAAATTTGGTAGATTATTCATGTTTGAGATTGAAGACACTAGGAACATAGCACTTTTCAATTACAAGGATAAAACCTTATCTGAGCTAGAGATATGGCACAAAAGGCTAGGACACATAGGAGAAAGAACTCTGAAGCAACTTTGCAGGGATCATCGTGTGCTTGGCATTCCCAATGTGACCAAGCAGCATATGATATACAGATGTGGAGCATGCCAATTTGGCAAAGCTCATAGGCAACCCTTGAACAAGAAGGGATATATGCACAAAGAATATTTGGAACTTGTACACACTGATGTGTGAGGTACTAACAAAGATCCATCAATCTCAGGTTCAAGGTACTATGTTTCATTCATTGATGATTACAGTATATGGAAAATATTTTATTTCATGTAGCATAAGGATGAAGTATTTACATGTTTATAAGAGTACTTGGGTATAGTCGAGAACCAAATAGGAAGAAGCTTAAAAAGGATCAGGTCTGATGGAGGTGGTGAGTATTTTTCACATGAATTTGATTCATTTTTACAGGACAGAGATATAAAGAGGGAAATAACAACAAGACATACTTTTGAATTGAATGGAGTAGGAGAAAGAAGGAACGGGTTAATAGTTGGAGCTGCTAGGTCAATCTTGAATGAGAAAAAGTTACCTAATTACCTATGGGCAGAGGTTGTTTCCACAGCCACCTACTTGGTTAATAGGCTCCCATCCAAATCCTTGGATGGTATGACACCCTATGAAGCATGGAATGGTAGGAGACCCTCATTGAACCATTGCAAAATATTTGAGTGCATTACTTATGCACACATTCCCTCACAGATTAGAGGGAAGCTTGACCCTAAAGCTGAAAAGTGTATATTCATTGGGTATGATCAAAACCAAAAGGGCTACCGGCTATACAATCCCACTAACAAAGCATTTATAGTTAGTAGAGATGTAGTGTTTGATGAAATTAATTCATGGTGTTGATGAAATTAATTCATGGTTTGAAGATGATTGCAGGAAGGTCAAGTTACCTTATGATTTGGAAAATGATTTTCAAAACCTCACTCATGAAGATCAACAATTACCAGAAGACATCAATTTAGAGGATGAAGAGCAAATGGATTTCAAGGCATGGAAGTCAATAGGCGAGACCAAAGTCAAGCAATTGTAAGACATACCACAACCAAGCACTCAGGAGATCTCAAAGAAAAAGCAAAAAGCCCATAAGGTATGGTTATGATACATCATTAGTCACCAAACATTTTCTGTATATCACTACAGACTCTATGAGAGAAGAACCTTCTTCATTTGAAGAGGCTAGTAAGAGGAAAGAATGGAGAGAAGCCATGCAAGAAGAAGTAGATGCACTTTAGGAAAACCATACTTGGGACCTAGTTCCCAAGAACCCAAGAATGAAGGTAATAGGATCCAAGTGGATATATAAAATTAAGAAGAACTCACATGGTTCTATAAACAGGTGCAAAACAAGGTTGGTGGCAAGGGGATTTGCCCAAACTCATGGAGTGGACTATGAAGAAACTTTTTCAGATGTGGCAAAGATGCCAACAATTAGGGTTTTGGTAAGCATTGCTGCCTCTAAGAATTGGAATCTATATCAGTTAGATGCCAAGAATACATTCTTAAATGGATGGATATCCGAGGAAGTGTATATGGCACAACCACCAGGTTTTGAAGATGAAGATAAAACAAGTTATGTATGCAAGCTAAGGAAGGCACTTTATGGCCTAAATCAAGCTCCTAGAGCTTGGAACCATAGGCTTGTGGCTTATTTGGAGGACCAAGGCTTTGTGGCTAGTAAGGTAGATTCTTCTTTATTTATAAAGAATACCAACTCAGAGATGATCTACTTATGTGTCTATGTGGATGACATTATCATTACAGGGAATGATGCTAATGGCATCAAGCAGGTTAAGGCTCAACTAATGGAAGAATTTAAAATTAGTGATCTTGATTTATTAACTCACTTTCTTGGCTTAGAGCTTGTATACACAGAGTCTGGTATATTTATTACTCAAGAAAGTATACACATGATATGTTGATAAAGTTCAAGATGGGGAATACCAAAATTGCAGGTACACCAATGGAACTCAACCATAAGCTTAGTTCTCATGAAGGAGAAATTCTTAAGGATGTTACAGGTTACCAAAATCTTGTAGGGAGCCTCAACTATGCTACCCTAACAAGAGTAGACATTGCTTATGGAGTAAGTACATTGAGTCAGTTTATGCATGCACCAAGGAAGCCTCACATGGAAGTTGCCAAAAGGTTCCTAAAGTATCTAAAGGGTACTATGAATGAAGGATTGTTTTATCCCTTCACTTCTAACTTAGATATAAAGATGTATTGTGATGAAGATTGGGCTAGCTTCAAGGATGATAGAAGGAGCACTTCAGGGTACCTATCTTTTGCAGGTTCAAAGCTTATATCATGGTCATCTAAGAAGCAACCAACTGAGGCCTTATCATCCACAGAAGAAGAATACAGAGGTTCAACAAATGCAACTCAAGAAGCTATGTGTCTTAAGCAACTATATGCAGATTTGGGGATACACTCTTGTACTCCAATGATCTTTGGAGATAACACTAGTTCACTTCATTTGGCTGCTAATCCTATATACCATGCAAGGACTAAGCACATTAAAGTGCACTATCATTATGTAAGGGAGAAATTTCTTAGCAAGGATATTCAACTATCCTATGTATCAACTCATTTACAATGTGCATATATACTCACAAAGTCTTTGGATGGAACCAAGATGAGCAGATTCAAATTGATGATTGGTTTGCAAGAAATCAAGGAGGAATGAAACCCCAACATGTTAGTCTTGAGGGGGAGCTATTGGTACAATTAAGACCAAGCTCACATACTTGGTTAATTAGCACATCTCTTATGGAACCCAATGTGATCAATCTCTTGTAAAAATCATTCACAATTACCTTTGTAAAAGTGTCCTACAATCACGAGGAAGTTAGGAAGCATCAAATATCAAAGTTTTTGGTTGTTCAGTAATGAGAGAATATATCCTATACTTTAGGATTCACTTTTAGGTAGACATATTTGAATTTGAATTCAAATTTTGGCTCCAATTACAATTATAAAACGAGGATGACATGGCCAACGGGATATCTCAACTTTTGGCGATCATTAGAGAAGACATACTATGATTTGAGGAGCTTACTCTATAGCTCACTCATACCCCTCACATTGTGCAATGTATCATTGCCAGTGACATTGTATTTGTACATGTGTTAATATATACTTTCTATCATATTTTCACCTCACCTCTCTATCATGACCATATCAGAACAATGATTTTCTCAGAGCTTGTTCTCACTGCATGATTGATCAATTGTCATGATTTAAAGCATGGTAGATTTTGCATACTTTCTAGTACATGACTACAAAGTTTTGTTAGCATTGCTTCTCTGAATTGTGAGATATGAATGCATCATTACTCTATGGTTTGTTGATTGTTGCACTCCGAAAATGTCAGGAATATAGTGTGATTTGATAAACACCATTCTCTGCGTGTAGTCTATCATTTTTTATGAAATCACTCATGATTGGTAGCTGTCTAAGCTAATTAGAGTTTGCCAAAAGGAATGAAGATACTTGCTGCTGTGATCAGAGAATTTTTCAAAACATTGAACGGGTGTAGGAACAAGAATAGCAAGGTTTTTGGTCTTGGATCAATCTCTACCTATCTGTTTTGATCCATTGATTAGTGGATCATTATCCAAGCAACATATGTGATTATTTATGATCATTAGCTAGCTAAAGAGGCCCACTACAATGTCCAACAATCATTCTTGGTGGGAGTGAAGTAGGTTTAAGCAACACCACCTCATCTCTGAAGACTATCCACCATCTCCTCCAACACGAGCATGAAGCCAGAGGTGAAACAGCTCAAGCAACAAATGGAATAAGGGGAATGAGACACATAGATTCACAATGAATATCTTCACCTAAACGATGCATTTACTTCCCTACTTGAGAGCCTTGGTGGCTTCCCACATGAGTGCCATTTCGCACTCATGTGAGATCCCATATGGCAAGATAGCTAAGGGAGTGTTCATATCTCCCTTTGTCAAAGCTCTCACATAACAAATGCATATCTGAATGGATGGATATATATGGATCAATCCCCTAGGTTTGAAGATTCGCATTTCCTTTAACATATGTGCAAGTTGAGGAAAGCTCTATATGGTGTAAAGCAAGCTCTAAGAGCTTGGAATCATAACTGTATGACATATTTACAAGATAAGAGTTTCATTGTTAGCAAAGCAGATCCTTCACTCTTCATCAAGATGACTCATGGAGAAGTCATATACCTTTGTGTATATGTAGATTATATAAAAATCACAAGTAATGATGCTGAAGGTGACAAGATGATTAAGCTACAAGAGGATAAAGCTATAGATGAAGGACGAATTCAAGATTAGTGATCTAGGGTAGCTTACATATTCCCATCCCATGTATCTCATGCAAAAGAAATATATCAAGGACATGCTAGCTAACTTCAAGATGGAGAATTTTAAGATTGCACGTACACCCATGGAGGTAAATTCAAAGGTGAGTGCTCATGAGATGGGCTAATTGAAGACATAACAAGCTACCAAAACTTGGTGGGAAGCTTGAATTGTGCAACATGAACTAGGGTAGAAATTGTCTATAGTGTAAGTGCTCTAAGTAAATTCATGCATACTCCTAGGAAGCCACACATAGAAATAGCTCAAAACATATTCAACTATCTAAAAGGAACCATAATTGAAGGCTTATTCTACGGATGTACATTTGATATACATATAAAGCTATTCTCTTATGCAATTTGGGTACCATCAAAAGATGATAGGAGGAGTACTTCAAGATGTCTTCCATTTGCATGAACAAAAATTATTTCATGCTCATCCAAGAAGCAACCCACTATTGCTCTTTCATCTACTGAAGCTAAATATAGAGGATTGGTAAATGCAACTTAGGAAGCCATGTGGATTAAGACTTTAAACTCAGATTTAGGTAGTATTTCACTCATCGTATCTATGGAGACAACATAAGCTCTCTTCATCTTGCAACAAATTCAATCATGATAGGACCAAACACATTGAGGTCCATTATGATTATGTAAGGGATAAAATCACAATCCAAGAAATTGAACTCTCATATGTATCAATTCAACAACAATGTGCATATATGATGACCAAAGCATTGGATGGAATGAAACTAAACATATTCAAAGCTATGATTGGACTTCGAGAAATATCAACATATTGGAGATTCAAGCATCTTAGGCTTGAGTGGGAGCTCTTGGTGCATGAAGCTAAGCTAAGTGCTTGACTTATGCATTAGGACTTCACATAGTGTTTGAGGCACAAGCTCATACATATATATGTGTATTACGGATGTTCTACTATCTATAGTCGTCTCATGAATGCTCTACCTAAAATCATCTCATATGCATGGTTCTTGCCAAATTCACATATGGAGAAAGTGTGCTCAAACTCCACAAGTGGTAAGAGTTATTCCTTCCAACAGTCCCAAAAGTTTCTCAATGTGGCCATCTACCATTTGCAACTTCATTATCATGGGTCTGAGAGTTGGATTGCCCCAATGCTTCCCTAAGGAGGTAGTAGCAATAGAAATACGTGCATCGGAGTCTAAGATGTCTTTCATTGTGTGACCCTGATAGGTGATAGGTGTTGGAGAATTCCTCTCTTATGCACAACGAAAAGTGTAGAAGATCTTCTTAGGATCAAGACTTTTACCTATAGCTGAACCTTAAAATGAAAAATGATATCAATTGAAGAAAACAATGAGCTTGTGGCTTTAGTCATGAAATCTAGACACTAATAGCTTTCAAATGAGCTATCAAACATTCAATTTGGATTTTTTTTGGCAACTCTTTGCCTCAAGATAGGCTGCATGTCCACTCAATCAGGCTAAAAATTGGTCTTCACTAAAAACCTAATAACTCAAAGGGCATGAAGAATTTGACAAAATTGTTTTAGATAGAGAAGGTACACAGGATAAGATTTCCAATGAATATTTGAACTCTAGGAATGGTTACATACATAAAGAGATATAACTTGCAATCACGCTACCTAGAAATGGTGAGTGGCTTGACATAGTATGTGAGACTGTAGAAAATGAAAGGACTAAAACCAAATGAATTACCTACAAGGGGACTTCAGTACCTTCTTCCTCTATCCTTGAGTTTCCTCCCTTGCCTCTTTTTTAGCCAAGTGACCACAAGCTCTCATGATGACTTCGTGAGCTCTTCTCCATAACTCCTTTACTACTTTGAGCAGCCACTCTCCTTGTTTGGTTCAATTTTTGGATTGATTCTCTTTTGATTGAATCTCTTTTGGCCTCCACTACTTGCTAGAGTGAATGCTTCCATTTTTCATTTTTTGATTTTCCTCTTATTTGAAAAAAATCCTTTTTGCAAAGTATATACAACCTTGCTTCTTTATTTTTTAACACTCCCCTCAAGCTCACATGTTAGCTTGCACCTTCAACCACATCTTGAAAATTGATTTCATCCTTGAATCTCTTTATCGTAGAAGCATCTAAGGACTTTGTAAACATTTTTGCAAGTTGGTCATTTGTTCTAATAAAGTTTATATCCACACCCTTGCTCAAAAAATTTCTCACACATCATTATAATGCACTTCTATGTGCTTACTTCGTGCATGGAACATTTGATTGTTTGTCAACTGAATGCTTGACATGTTGTCACCATAAATTGGAATGGTGTCTACCTACACATCAAGATTAGTCAAGAGATTCTTAATCCACATGGCTTCACAAGTTGCAAAGGCTAATCCTCTATATTCAGCTTTTGTAGATGATATTGCAATAGTGGGTTGCTTCTTTGAGCTCCATGTGATAGATTTTCTACCTATCATGAACACATAACCTGAAGTGGATCTTCTGTCTTCCTTTGAACCAGCCCAATCACAATCACTAAAGCCCTTTCCCTATAATTCTTCATCATATCCATAAAAGAAGGCACGATTGACTATGTGCTTCACATATCTTAGGACTCGTCTAGCTGAGTTTAAATTTCCACTTGTTGGAGTTCGCATAAATTGAGAAAGTACTCCAATGATATAACACAAATCTAGTCTTGTGATTGTAGCATAGGTCAATTAACCTATACTACTCCTATGTGTAGTTACATCATGTAACTTCTCTCCATCATTTGAGCATAACTTCACATTTGTGTCCATAGGTTGAGTGAGTGGTTTGCATTCACTCATTCCAAATCTGAAAAGAACATGCAACAGGTACTTTCTTTGCATCAAGTAGATGCCATCTTTCCCATAGAACGTCTCAATGCCTAAAAAATATTTTACCTCACCAAGATCTAAAATTTTAAACTCCTTACCGAGTCCTCTTTTATTCGTGCAACATTACTTCCTGTTATGATGAGATCATCAACATATATGTAGATGTATACCTACTTGCCTCCTTCTTTCTTCATGTAGAGAGAAGGATCTACACTATTTGGACTATAACCACACCTTGTGATGTACTCAACCAATCTTTGATTCCAAGCACATGGTGCTTACTTCAACCCATACAAAGATTTTTTCAATTCGCAACACAAAATCTAGATGCTTTTTATCTTCAAATCCAATCGGTTGACTCATGTATACCTCTTATTGAAGTTGTCCATTGAGAAAAGCATTTTTTATGTCAATTTGGTACAATGGCCATCTCCTTGCTTCATTCACTACAATCAAGGTTCTAATTTTTCCCATCTTTGCAATCGGGTTGAAAGTCTCTGCATAGTCAATGTGGTGAGTTTGCTCGAGTCCTTTTGCTACTAGTCTAGCTTTATGCCTAGCTAGAGAACCATCATCATTTCTCTTTACTTTAAACACCCATTTATTCGGAACAATCTTCATACCTTCAGCCTTTGGAACTAGCTCCCATGTGTGATTATCCTTGAGAGCTTTTATTTCTTCTTGCATAGCTTGTTGCCATTCTTTTTGTGTACATGCTCCTTCATATGCATCCGGTTATTTGTCTTTAACCACCTATGTCATATATGCAAAATTTTTTTCAATAAAACTATCATATCTCACCCCTTGAATTGGATAACTTGCTCTTGAAGACCTCCTTTCATTTCCTTTTGAATATTGCTTCTTCAACAAGTTCAGCTTTACCTTTGGTGTAATCGCCTCTTCATAATCTTCTTCACTTGCATTTGAATCACTATTTTGGAACACACTTTTAGCTTCAAATCTTTCATAACCTGATGTTGGTGATGAGGAGTGACTCCTTAGTATCCCCTTCCATGTTGAGCATTCTCCATGTGATGTAGAAGCTTCTAGACCTGACATTTGAGTGCTTGTTTGATGAAATTCTTCTTGGATAGCACCTCCATCATCTTCATAATCTTCTTCAAGAATCTTCTCTTTCCCTTTGTCTCCAAACCATGGTCTTAGCTCATCACATACCACATCTTGTGAGAATTGTAGCTCCTTTGTTACCAGATTGTAGCACCTATATCCTTTTTGCTCTGATGAATATCCAATGAGAATACATTTTTTCGACTTTAGCTCCATCTTTATCCTTAGTTCTTGAGGAATGTGAACAAGCACACACATCCAAAAACTTTGAGATGTGTAAGATCAGGTTTCTTACAGGAAAAAAAACTCCTCAAGAGTTAAACTATGCACTCCAACTATTGTTCACTTGTTCATCAAATAAACAGCCATGCTAGCTGCTTCAGCCCAATATTTTAGTGGCACCTTCATCTTGTTGAGTATGCATCTTGCAACTTTTGTGATATGTCTATTTTTCCTTTCAGCAATTCCATTTTGTTGAGGTGTGTACCTACATGTAAATTGTCATTTGATGCCATTTTCATAAAGAAAATCTAAAATTTCTTTGGAGAAATATTCTCCTCCTCCATAAAACCTCAAAGTCTTTATGTATTGTCTTCTTTCCTTTTCTACCTATGTTCTAAATCTCTTGAACATAGGGAACACATATGATTTTTGTTTTATGCAGAACATCCATACTTTTCTTGAATGATCATCAATAAAAGTGACAAAATATCTATTACCAGCAATCGATGGTTTTTGTGATTGTCCCCATACATCTTTGTGTATCAAGTCGAGGGCAACATACTTGTGCTTCTTGAATGGTTGTCGAGTTTGCTTTGCTAGTTGGCATGCTTCACAAATCTCATGCAGTCTAGCATCATTGAATCTCCAAAGACCTCTTACCACTTGATGGTTGCTCATGTCCTTGAGCTTGGGAATGTTGATATGTCCAAATCTTTTGTGCCACAAATTCATTTCAACAATTTTCTTATTTCCATAATCAATATACATCATCATTCCATGTGGTTGTTGAATGTCCAAAGTGAACATCCTACCTTCTTTCCTTCCTTGAGTGATGTCCTTAAATTCTTCTTTTGGATTCTTTATAAAGCAGCCTTTTTCATTGGAGATAACATGATATCCTTTCTCTACCATTTGTCCTACTGAAATCAAATTCTTTGCAATAGTAGGAACATGAAGAACATCAATCAATACCTTCTTGTCTCCAAGCTTGATTTCTCTAACATTTTCAATTGTGTTTCATCACCAATCTCTACACATGATTTTCCACTTGGAGCTTGTAGATTTGTGAATAAATCTCCTTGTCACATCATATGATTGTTGCAACATGAATCTATATCTCAAAGCTCCTTGATCTTCAATGTATACTCACTAATGCTTTGGTTTGAGCTTTTCTTCATGTTTTTGAGCTAATTCTTGAATTGCATCTTTCGAGACCTTATTGAGGTAGCATACACCTTCCCCAATGATTCCCTAACCTCCTTGGCTATCTCTACTCTTTGCACATGACCAATCTTAGTGTTAGAAATAACTTGTGAAATCAAGAATATCACCCTTTGATTCCTCTCTTCCCAATCTCCTAATTGTCTCCTTTGTGTTGGAGTAATGTTGGGATTTTGAAGGTCCACTGGTTGTGGATCATCTCCGATAACTAGACTCCATAAAACTTTAAATTTGAGGTAATTTCTCATTCTATACCTCTAAGATTGAAAATCATCTTTATCTTACTTCTCAACTTGTTGTTCTAAATCAGCCATTCAAGACTTCCAAGTTTGAAGTTTACCTCAATATGTTGTGGCGCTTTATCTTGACTTTACGAAACTCCCCCTTGATTTGTAGCTTTCCCTTTGCTTTACTTCAGTTCCAATGCTTTGCCTCTTCAAGCACCAATGCTCTATTATTCAGCTCTGATACCAAGTGTTGGAGAATTCCTCTCCTATGTGTAGTGAAAAGTGTAGAAGACCTTCTCAGGATCAAGACTTTTACCTTCAGCTGAACCTTAGAATGAAAACTTGTATCATTTGAAGAATAGAATGTGTTTTTGGCTTTGTTCATGAAAACTAGACACTAATAGCTTTATAATGAGCTATCAAATACTCAATTTGGAGTATTTTTGGTTTGGCAACTCTTTGCCTCAAATCAAGCTTTATGTCCACTGAGTGAGGCTGAAAACTGGTCTTCACTAAAAACTTATAACTCAAAGAGCATGATGAATTTCAAAAAAAAAAAAATGTACACAAGATAAAATTTCCAACGAATATTTAAACTCTAGAAACGGATACATACGTTGAGAGATATGACTCTCACAATCAGGCTACCTAGAAATGGTGAGTGACTAGACAGTATGTGAGACTGTAGAAAACGAAATGACTAAAACCAAATGAAGTACCTACAAGGGGACTTTAGCGCCTTTTTCCTCTATCCTTGAGTGTCCTCCCTTGCCCCTTTTGTTGCCAAGTGACCACAAGCTCTCATGATGACTTCGTGAGCTCTTCTCCATAACTCCTCCACCACTTTGAGTAGCCACTCTTCTCGTTTGGTTTAGTTTTTGGATTGATTCTCTTTTCATTGAATCTCTTTTGGACTCCACTACTTTCTAAAGTAAATGCTTCCATTTTTCATTTTTGTATTTGTCTCATATTTAAAGAAAATCCTTTTTGCAAAATGTATACAACCTTGCCTCTTTATTTTTTAACAATAGGGGGATAGGTATTTCCTTCTTCTCCTTCACTCATGTCTCCTACCTTATCCAAGGGTATCTATAGTACTGTCTTATGTGATCCTACCTAGGAATGCATTTAAGTACTTTTGGACCTTGACTGGATATGTGTTTCTGCAATTTTGGTTGAATTTCGAGTAACTCCTCCAAAGTGAGATGGCACTACAATCTGGTGTTCTTCACTACATCTATGTTTCTAAGGACAATCAAGGTTTTGTTTCTTACTATGATTGTGGGTGCTCTCATATAAATAGAATTAGATTCCCATGGGCATGTGAAATGGGGCAATGTTTTCAAGGAATCGGACTCAAAGGCTGAATGTTCACTAGGTTGAGCATCCTCTTGTTCTCCATAGATAGATGGAATCATCTACTAGCTCAATGGAAGGAGGATTCTCACTTTCCTTGGCCCATTTTTCCTTGTGAATTTCTCTCAAGAATTCTTGTGAATATTGATTCACTAACAAAGGGATTCCAAATGTGATGGAGTAGATTTTCTTAATTTGGCTATTATTTTCTCTAGTCGCTCTAGCAATCCATCAAAGTGCACTTGTGCTTTGGCTGAGTTAGTGAAATTGAAAAGACGACTGGTCTCAAACATGGTTTAAGACAATTCTGCCATTTTTGCACAGATCTTAGTTCTTTCAATCTCTAGGTCCATTCTAGGGTAACATTTATCATGTTTTGTCACATTTGGACCTTCTTGGATTCTGGCTTGATATGCTTCAAACATCATATCTAGGTCTTTTGGAGTAGGATCCGCTAAGATCAATCCTGATCTCGGTGGTGGTTCTACGGGGTGCGTTTTGTGTAATGAGGATGGTGGGTTGTGGGGGTGCATTTGAGATGTGATTTGTATCAATTGAGCTTTAGTTTCCTTTAGGCTCTCTTCGAGTTCACTCATTTTATTAGTACGTTTTCATTTCATTCTTTCTTGGATATCTTTCCAAGCTCTCATTCTTTATTTTTGTGCTCTCAATCTCACTATTATATGGGATCTTCTATTGACCTATGCCTTGGTTCTACTGTAGGTCCTGAGCTCTAGTCACTACTTGCATTGGGGCTATTGTGATTGTACTTCCACTAGATCTACCATTAAGCCAATAACATTAATAGGTGTGATTTTTTGTGTATGGATTGGATTTTTAGGGAAATCCCTTAGAAGATGCTCCTTACCACATTTGAGACAAAAGCCTTGAATGGTTACTGCTTGTGGATGTCTTGGTGCAGGGATTGGGTACTCTCTAATGAAATGATCTCCCTAACATCTATAGCATGGTCCTTGGGGTCCTTGGCATCTCATTATTATTGGTTGTGGCATCAGGTCAAGATTAGTGTACATTACATTTGAATATTCTAGCTCTAGGTTTTCATAAGGATAGATCTTGTTATGCTCTAGTGAATCCATGTAGTAAGCAAGTAGACTATCTACATGCGTTGATTCAAAACTATGAGCATTTGAATCACTTTCAGAAATCAAGGGAGATGCTCGCACTAATGCTCTAGTCAAATTTTCTTCTATTGATGCATACTTGATTGGAATCACATTGGCAGGGGGAGGAGGCTGTTGATGCCACACTGTTTGAGGTCTCTATAGAGCTTGATATTGTGGTCAGTAGGGCTATTGTGGCCTAAAGTATTGTTGAAGTTGCTACAGATTTGGATATCTCTCATGTTGTCAATATGGTTGTGGATAGTTTTGTCTAACGACCTGTTTGTTATAAGGGCAGTCTTGCGTACTCTGGTTTGTTTATCTCCTCTCAATAGTACAATATTGGCCATTAGGATTTCCTTAAGGTTGATCCATAATGGGACAAGCATTAGCCATGTGGTCTCCACCACAATTGTAACAATGTTTCACTAAGACCATCCTAGGTGCATGTTTAATTGAGACTCCTAATTCCTATGCTATTTTCTTTACCAACTCCTCTATGGAAGTGGAAGGCTTAGGAGAGAAGCTAGTAGCATCGTCAAAATCTTTATAGATCTTGGAAAGCTCTAGTTCATCCCCTAGGTTGTCCTCAATGTTAGTGCACATACAAACACATTGTTCTATTGTTCTAGGCTCCTTCAGGTACACATGATTGTAGTGTGGATGTTGAGAGCAGTATGGGCACCCAAGGACTGACTAGACAAGGAAGCCAGGGCACCCAAGGATTGACTAGACAAGGAAGCCAACGGAGAGAGTCAGAACAAGGTGAAGGAGTAAGTAGACAAAGCAGTCGACGCAAATCTGGCAGATAGGCCCTTCAATTTTTCCAAATCTACATCTTTTAACAATGATTCTTATCACTAACAATCATTGTAAATACCATTTCATATTTTTGTAGCTCCATTTTGTGCAAGCCAAGGAGTCCTTGAGCTTGAGGAGCCTTAGAAGTACCTACATATCAATTTTCATATTTTTTAGACTCCGTTTAAGCCTTCAAATTGGCCCTGGAACCTAATTTTTAACTAGGCCGGACACTAGGTCTGGACAGGGCCAAAACCTAGTCAAAAACTATAAAAAGAGCTAGAGAGCTCATTTTTGAGGTTAGATTGTAATTGAAACGAACTGGTAAGAGCATTTTGAAAGTAATCTAAAAGCTCCATTGATTCTCACTCTTTGTCTTACCGTGTGTGCGCGTGTGTGTGTATGTGTGTGCATGCTAGTGTGCTTCTCACTCACGCACTTGTGCCGCCACTTGCTCGAGGTCTTCATACCATCCTCACGTCTTCCCGGATTGACATTAAAGGAGGTGCTACTCATCATAGAGCTACACCAAATTTTGGCGCCGTTGCCGGGGATCGAGCTTTGAGGACGAGCGTGTGATGGTAAGACGTAGAGATGACGCGTTGGAGTTGTAGGTATTTTCTTCACTCTCATCGATTTTCTTTTACTTTCTTTACCATCTTCATTTCCATCATCATCATCACCACCTACCACCTCCATATCCATCATCGCGAAAATTTCAGTTTTTTGACTATATCCCCACCTCCACCTCATTTCCCTCATTTCACTTGTGAGAGAGAGCGAGAGAGCGAATTTGCATGTGCTGTTTTTTGCATGTTTTCTGAGCTGTCTTGCAGGTACAGGTCACATCACCATCTCCAGCTTTCCGCGTAGGTACGGAACTCGACGAAACTGTCTCGCAGTCGCCGCCTTCTGTCCATCGCGATTGACAGAAATCTTCACTTGTTGGTACATCTGAGTGCACCACAGTGGACTAGAGACCCTGCACACCACATTCCCTCTAAAATTTTTGAAAATCTTGCAAAATTTCAGTCCATCGCGATTGACAGCCCTGTCCATTGCGATTGACTCAACCCCCTGTCCATCGCGATCGACTGAAGTCTTTGTCCATCGCGACTGACTGCCTGTCCATCGCGATTGACTCAACCCCCTGTCCATCGCGATCGACTGAAGTCTCTGTCCATCGCGACCGACTGCCTGTCCATCGCGATTGACTCAACCCCCTGTCCATCGCGATCGACTGAAGTCTCTGTCCATCGCGACCGACTGCCTGTCCATCGCGATTGACTCAACCCCCTGTCCATCGCGATTGACTGAAGTCCCTGTCCATCGCGATTGACTGCCTGTCCATCGCGATTGATTGAATTGGGTGTCCATCGCGACCGACTGAACTCTCTGTCCATCGCGATTGACTGAGTGTCCATCGCGATTGACAGCCCTATCCATCGCGATTGACAGCCAATTTTAGCCAAATTTTTTAGGGTTTGTTAATTGAAAAGTTGGGCTAATTTTGGGCACAAATATTAGGCTCTTGAGCACATGGGGAAGCCTTAGGAAAACAACTTGGGGAAAACCTGTTGCACAGTGATCCTGTTGAACCCTGTCGTAACCCTAGAACCCTGAACGGTCACAACTTTTTCATACGAGATCCATTTTTTGAGCTCTAGGGCTTGTTGGAAAGCTCGTAGCATATACTACACACCCTCAACTGTTTTTTATAAAGATAATGCATTGATTTTTAGATAGGGTATTTTGAAGTTGACCATACCCAGGGGGATCAAAGTCAGGGGTCCTTAGGTTGTTTTCTTGAAAATCACTATGAAAGTTTGTGTTTGTGCTACATGAATGAAAATAATTGGTTCTGTCTTTGGAATGTAAATTTCAAAGCTAACTTTGAAACTCTTGCAGAGCATCGAGAGGCGTTCTAAGCAAGTGTAAGTGCGAGCTTGGGAACACATTTCCTGGGCACTCAAGGGCAACCGAGCAGGAAACAAAAGGTTGAACACTTTTAACCCCCTCTGTCAATTCATGGCTTAGGCTAAGAACGACGAGAGGTAGGAGTAAGTCAGAGCGACGATAGGCAGTCATCAAGTTGAAGACTACCTAAAAACTCAAGTTCAAGATAAAAATCTAATCTCTGTACGGTCGATAACATAAAGGAAAAGAACCTAACGTGGACGATCAATTGCAAGTGCAAAACAACATTCAAACATTCCTGACGACGTGATATCAGACAAGAACTCAAACGCGACAAAATAACTAAAAAGAATCAAGTGACTGGTACCAATTGATCGGCAACGAGGTTGTACTCTGGGCAAAAAATTGGGCTAATCAGTTAGGCATATGAACCTTAGATCAGGAAGACACCTAGCAAGAGAGAGACAAAGCCTTAGGTCTTCAGAGGCTAGTGTTAACCACACTGCTAGGTCTTGGGCCCAGCAGTTGAGCCACCACTCGTATCACCCTAGCTCAGAGACCAGTGAGTCAGAGATGTCTCAAGGCATGGACAGACCTACGGGAAGTTCAGGTGTGCCTTACTTGTACAGGGTAGAAGGCCCTTACAAAACACAGCTGGAATATCTTAGGACCAACCGACTAGGTGCTAGCATCTATGAGGACGGCTTAGGAAGATCTGTGGTCCAGATTAAAAACCCTGATCAATCCATTGGACTAGAACACCCAGCTGTCAAGTTTGAAAATGGTGCATACCTGGACAAAGAAGGAACTATATATGTAGTCACTAGTCACCCTGATAGGACAGATGACTTTGGGAACGTAATCTCAGAAGCGGACTTAGGGGACCTGGAACAAGGAAACATGGGTGCGGAACCTAGAACCCCTCGAGGTAAATCAGTTCTCACTAGGATTATCACGCCTGAATGGGTCCCCCAAGACAACAAGAGCATAGAGTTGCTCCTCAATCGAGAAACTGATGAAGCCTTTTGGAGGTATAAGTCTAATCAGCCAACAGACATAGGAAATATCATGATCTATGAGTTTAAGGATCTGGATAGCCCAGGCAGAGTGACCTACTTAGATCATGCTTCAGAACGGATCTTTGTGGTGACAGAAAATGATAGGCATGCTTACACTTGGAAGGGTGAATTTATTTTCCCTCAACCAAGATCAAATGTATCCTATGGTCACCCTGGGGCTGGAACTTCCCAAGCTCATGGTACGCAAAGAGACAGAAGTAGAGATAGACCAGAAGTAAGTTTTGCCAACCCAGTGGGCAGAGAAAGAACGAGAACAGAGACGAATAGGGTAGAACCTGAGATGCATAGAGCCCACAGGAACCAAAGAAATGTAGATGGATTCCCTCTGCCGAGGCCTAGAGAGCACACAAGAACTTTGAGACCCACCCAGCTAGTTAAGTCCATGAAGAATTACTTTGACGGCACAGGAGATCCCTATGATCATGTGGCGGAGTTCAAGCAAGTCTTGAGAGCTGAACAAGTGGAAGATCTGTTCACGCAGTACAATGCCTTCGGTCTAACCCTTAGGAACACAGCACTTACATGGTTTCAGCCATTAGATGAGCATCAGTTCAGGAGCATAGACCAACTCCTAGAGGCATTTATTGTAGAGTTCTCTAAGAGCGGCATAAGGCACAATACCTCCTCATTGATTCACAGCTTCAAACAGACCCCCCAAGAGACTGTCAGATTGGCCGGAAGAAGATTTAGACAATATCTTGAAAGGTGCCCTATTTCGGAACTACCCACATCTGCTAAACAAGTAGCCTTATTCCTTGATGGATTGCTGAGTACGAAATTGAGATCCTATGTGTATCTGAAGGACCCTAGGACCATAGAAGAATGTGTACGCATGTGCATTGACATTGAAGATAACCTAGGGGAAGAGCTAGAGCTTTCCAAAATCTACAAAGATTCAGATAGTGCATCTAGTCACTCTTCCACGCAATCCACATCAATTGAGGAACTTGCCGAAAAGGTAGCTCAGAAATTAGGTGTAACTAGCAAACAAATCCCAAGGTTTGCCCCAGCGAAGAGGTGCTATACATGCGGTGGTGACCACATGGCAAACGTGTGTCCCATTATGGCTCAACCCCAGGTCAATCCTAATAGCCAATATTGCACCATAGAACGGAAGTACACAAACCACACTGCACAAGATTGCCCATACAACAAGCAGGCTGTTAGGCAACCCTACCCTCAGCCCTACCAACAAGGCAGATACCAGAACCAGTACCCTCCACCACCACAATATGCTAGACCCCAACAAACCTACCAACCACAATATCAGGCCCAACAGAGACCCCAACCGGTGCTAGCTCAACAGCCTCCAAACCCCGCTAACGTGATTCCAGTAAAGTATGCTGTGGCAGAAGAAAACCTGAATAGGGCCATAGTACCAGTAACCCCATTGATCTCAGAAAGTGACCCGAGTGACCATAGCTTTGATTCTACACATGTTGATAGTCCCCAAGCCTACTACATGCAGTCTCCAGAACATGGTGAGTCCTATTATAGTGAAGAACTAAGTGAACCTAGTTGGGAGTCGGATTACACGAACGTCATGTATGCAAACCCCAACCCTAGGCCTCAACCTAGGCAGGTACGACCACCATTTCCTAGAGGACCATGCTACCGATGTCAAGGAGATCACTTCGTTCGTGATTGCCCCTTACCTCCACCTACACAAACTCAGTCCGTGACAATCCAAGGCTTTTGCCAAGATTGTGGAAAAGAGCATCTTTTACGAGATTGCCCAAAGAACCCCAATAATATGCCAAAAATCACTCCTATCAATGTGATTGGTTTGGTTGTAGGTTCCTCAGGAAGCGTCACTTCCACTGCACCAGTGCAGGTAGTCACTAGGGCTCAAGCATTGCAGCAAAACCAAGAGGTAGACCAGGAAAAGAGCCCAACAGCTAGTGAAACTGAGAGCATAACCAAGAAAAGGACTAGAGTTTGGAGAGATAGCCGCGAACGTATGAAAAGGCAATGGGCGAAAAAGATGAGTGAGCTTGAGGAAAGCATAAGAGAAACCAAAGCGAGGATAACTGAACTCACAGCTCTAACTCCCTCTCACATTACCCCACCTCCATCCAACCCACCACCTCCCCCACCGCCTCATCAAATCCCACCACCCCCTAGAGTCGGATCAGTCCTAGCTGACCCCACTCCCGAGGACCTTAATATGATGCTTAAAGCATATCAGGCCAGAATCCAAGAAGGGCCAACCATAACCGATCATGAAAAGTGCTACCCTAGAGCCGAGCTAGAGCTTGAACGAACTAAGATTTGTGCCAAAATGGTGGAATTGGCTCAGACCATGTTTGAGGCCAGCCACCTATTTAACATTTCTAGTTCAGCTAAGACGCAGTTACACTTTGATGGACTGCTGGAAAGAATAAAGAAGTTAATTGCACAATCAGAGAAGGAACCTGCCCCTCAACGAAAGGAGAGGGCAAGAGAACGGATAAGCCAGCCTCTTCAGGAAGCCCATGTGCCTCCTCAAGAAGCTTATCTTCCCCCCCCAAAAGTCACATGAGCCTCCCCCGAAAGCTTATGTACCTCCACAGGTGACCCACATTCCTTCTCAGAGAGCGTATGAGCCTGTTCGGAAAAGTAATAGAATAAGTAATCCTCCCCAAGAAGCTTGTGCTCCAGCCATCTATGGGAACAAGGAGAGAGCCAACGATAGAATAAGCCCTCCTTCCCAGGTTGCTTACGTGCCTAATTCTACGGAGCCAGACACTTCTTCTTCTATGAATCGGTTTGCACCAGACTTCCTACGAGAGATTCAAGAAGATAAATGGGATAACGAAAGTGAAGTCGCTCCTCCTTTTGAACTTGTGGATGATGCACACGATCAATTCCCACAAGACATCCCATCTATTTACGGGGAACATGAGAGTGCTCAGTCTCACGAGAGATTGGACTTCGAGTCTAACTCCATACAAGAGCTACCTCACTTCACAGGCCCATGGGAAGCAAAGTCCACATGTATGAGAGCACCGACAGTCATGGTAAGGAACGACGACTCAGTTCTACCAAGAAACACGGAGGTAGTAACAAACACCAAAGTGCGACGCGATCTCACTTTGGAAGATCTGCCTGAGGATAGACCAAACGCGCGGAAATATGCAGCCAGTCGAGTCACTGAAGTTGCAAAACCACGTTCCCAGGTAGGATCCCATAGGACAGTGCCAGAAATTCCCTTGGATAAGATAGGGGATATGTGTGAAGGTGAAGAAGGGAACACCTATCTTCCCATTACCTACCAGGACTACACCACTAAGGCAATTTTGGACTCAGGTGCAGGAGTTGCAATTGCCACCACGTCCCTTTGGAAACGTTGGGGCAAGCCAGCACTCAGGCCAACGAGAATGAAATTGCAGATGGCCGATGGTCATATTGAGAGACTCCTAGGATTGCTCGAAGGAATAACTCTCACCACTTGTGGTGTCGAGTTTGAGCATAGCTTTGCTATATGTGACTTCAGCAAAAATCATGCTTATGAGATGATTTTAGGAAGACCATTTATGCGACAGTTGCAAGTGGTACAGGATTGGGGAACCAACTCCTTGTACCTGCAGCACTTAGGTGTTACGACCAAAGTCAATCTCAAAGATTACTCTCACAGAGATGTCCCTCCTATCCAATGGAATCCCATCCATAGAGCCAAAGATGACACAGAATCGGTGCATTCCATAGGGTCTGGATCCTCATGGATGCATGAAGACACCCACTTATGGATGTGCAAGGTAGCAATAGAAGAAGAGAAGAGAGAGAAAGCCAGAGAGGTAGGTGCGAAAGAAACCCATAGATCAATCCAAGACCCAGCCTATGCACCTGTAGTTTTTCCAGACGAAGAATTTGAACCTCACGGTTGGGCAGAAATCTTAGCAACAATGGACGTAGCCATCAACGAAGAACAATGGACACCTCACTGTGATGAGGATGGCTATGATATTTCAGTCTTCTCCATAGAGCCAATCATGGGAGAGGCAGTTCTAGAAGAATGCGAACCTAGCCCTGATGCATTTGAGGATGCAAGTGACTCCGATCTAGAGTCAATCATTATGGACCCACCATTTGCATCAGATGAAGAATATTTCCATGAAGTAGAATTCCAACCCCAGAGGCATGGAGAGGTCACAAATGATGTAAGATTAGCAACACATATGACCCCGAAGGAAGAAGGAAAGAAACGAAAGAAGAAAGAAGTCTCACCAGAGGAGGAAGAATCTTTGTTTGAGGTCCCAGAAAATTTTAAGAAGTATGAGATAGATGACAGGAGAGTCATGATAAGAATGCCTAAACGAGAAGCACAATCAGGAGAGGCCTATGATAACAAAGAAACCACCAAGAAAATAGTAGTGGCCATAGAAGAAGGAGAGGAGAGATGCACGTATATAGGCCATGACCTGACAGAAGAAGAAGAGCATGAATTGATTGCCTTGCTAAGAGAATACAGAGATGTATTCGCTTGGAGTTACAAGGATTTGAAAGGGGTTGACCCGGACATATGCTCACACACTATTCCCATGATCTCAGATGCTAAACCCTCTAAGCAAAAGCCTTATACATATAACGATAATTACGCCGCTAAGATCAAAGAAGAGATAGATAGACTGGTTGAAGCTGGATTTATCTATGAAATTGAGCACACTGAATGGGTATCCCCCATCGTAGTGGTGCCCAAGAAGAATGGCAAATTGCGTGTGTGCATTAACTTGAAAAAGGTTAATGCCGCCACAATTCGAGATAACTATCCGCTCCCCATCACAGAGCATCTCTTAGAAAGAGTGGCAGGCAAGGAAGTGTACAGCTTCCTTGATGGATTTTCGGGCTACAATCAAGTGGCCATAGCTCCTGAGGATCAGCATAAGACAACCTTTGCCACAGAATGGGGCATTTTTGCTTTTAGAGTAATGCCATTTGGGCTTACCAATGCACCAGCTACCTTCCAGAGGCTGATGTGCCATGTGTTCAAGGAGTTCCTGAGGAAGAGTTTAGAAGTCTATGTTGATGATCTTTGTGCTCATTCCAATGTTAGACAAACCCATATTCCTGAACTCAGACAAATCTTTGATAAATGTAGAGACTATCAAGTCTGTCTGAACCCAGAAAAGTGTGTGTTTATGGTAAGGCAAGGTAAGATTCTAGGACACATAGTGTCAAAGAATGGCATATATACTGACGAAGAGAAAGTGAGAGCCATAGCAGAGCTACCTAGGCCAAAGAATGTCAAGGAAGTACAAGCTTTCATGGGGCATTGTGGTTATTATCGACGATTTATACACATGTATGCTGTCATTGCAAAGCCCATGTACGGACTTCTGACAAACTTTGAGTGGACGGATGAATGTGAGAATTCCTTCCAGGAGCTTAAACGAAGATTGTGTTCAGCACCAATCTTGACCACACCAGAGTGGAATAAGCCATTCCATGTTCATGTGGATGCATCCAATTATGCTATTGGATGTGTGCTTGCACAACCTACTGGTGAAGGTAATATGGATCTTCCAATTGCCTATGCCAGTAGACAATTGAATGCGGCTGAACGGAATTACACCACTACAGAACGCGAAGGATTAGGCATGGTATATGCAGTCAAGAAATTTAGACACTATTTGCTTGCAAATAAGTTTAAATTTTTTACTGATCATCAGGCATTGTTATATCTTGTAAACAAGCCATGCAATACAGGAAGATTAGTAAGATGGTTTCTCTTGCTCATGGAATATGACTTTGAGGTTGTGGTAAGAAAAGGTAGGACTCACTTGAGAGCAGATCACCTCTCTAGGCTCACATCAGGAGAAGCCCCACAAGGAGTGTCAGATGACCTTCCTGATGCTTACTTGTTTAATTTGGAAGTGGTGCCGCAGTGGGCCAAGCCAATAGTACCAGTATTGACATACGGGCCTAATCATCCAGTGGTGAACACACGGAATCGAGAGATCGTAAAAGCCCAAAAGTACCATATCATGGCAGGTAGCATGTACAAGCACACAGATCAAGGGATCTTGGCTTATTGCGTAGAAGAGGATGAGTACGTTAAATGGTTGCAATTAGCACATGTAGGTGCGTTAGAGCAACACCATTCAAAGCAACGAACGTTGCAGACTCTAAAGAGATTCGGAGTGCATTGGCCAACTATGGAAGCGGATGTCCAAAAGTTGTGCAAGGAATGCCCAATCTGTTGCACTAAACCACCTGTGGAACATGCCACTCTCTATCAAGTATCCATTGTGCCAGATTGGAGTGAACCTCTAGTATCATTCTTGAGGACAAACACATTCCCTCCAGACATGACTCTAGCTAGAAAAAGGAGTTTGGAACAAGAAGCCCAGGATTATTCACTCGTTGGTGATAATCTATACAAGCGCGGTAAGGATGGTTACCTGAGACTGTGTGTCCATGAAAGTGAATATCTTAAGATCTTAGAAACTGCTCACCAAGGTGTAGCAGGAGGACACTTTGGACCAGATCGGGTGATCAAAGCAATTCTATTTGCGGGTTTCTGGTGGCCTACCCTTCACATGGATGCACATACCTATGTGAAACGGTGTGATGTATGTCAGAGGACTCAGTGTCCTATACGCAAAGATGAGATGCCACTGAAACCTATGATGGGTGGACGTGCATTCTCTAAGTGGGGAATAGACTTCGTAGGTCCTATTAATCCCCCAGCTAAGGGTTCTCATGCGGAATACATCATTGTTGCGACAGATTATCTCACCAAGTGGGTAGAGGTAAAGGCTACGACAAAGAACGATGCTCAAACAACTGCCAAATTCTTGTTTGAGAATGTATTCACGAGATACGGACTACCTGTAGAGCTTGTAAGTGATAGAGGCACTCATTTCTTGAACGAAGTGATTGAAAATCTACTCCAAGAATTCTTGGTAATACACAAGAAGTCTGCCCCTTATCACCCTCAAGCTAATGGACAAGCTGAGAGCACTAATAAGATTTTATGCAATGTACTGACGAAACTAGTGAACACTAAACGCTCTGATTGGGACAAACAGCTACACCATGCTGTTTGGGCATACCGAGTTGCCTACAAAACGGTACTCCAAGCCACCCCCTTTCAGATGGTATTCGGCCAAAACGCTGTGTTACCCTTGGACTTCTTGATCCCAACATTGAGAGTAGCACAAGAGCATGAATGGACAGGTCATGAGCTTTCCTCTAGGATCTTTGACCTTGAACGATTAGGAGAAACAAGACTGAGAGCCGCTGCTGGAATATATGCAGCTAAAAAGAGGCAGAAGGCATACTTCGATGCCCATGTGAGGGATAAAGGCTTGAAAGCCGGAGATCTAGTCCTAGTCTATACACTGAAACAACACGCGAGGAAGCTAGAAAAGAGAGGCTACGGACCTATGATTATCAATAGGATCTCCACGAGTGGAGCAGTACAATTAGCCACATTAGAGGGCGATGTTCTCCCTAACTATATTAGCGGATGCAGAGTCAAGTTGTATCAGGAACCCCTCACGGAGGAAATGCTCAGCCGACTCAACACTGCTAAGAAACGCAAAGAGGAAGAGAAGCGAATTAGAGAAGAAGCTCAAGCAGAAGCTTTAGAACGCATCAGAAGGATGAAATTACGAAGGCAAGGTAGAGAGCAGCCTAGGACAAATGACTATGCAGATCAAGGATATCATATGGCAATGTGTGAAGTCGCAGGAACCAGCTCACCTAGGATAACTGATCGACGTCCTTTCGTAACCCTAGATATAGGACAAGAAAAGAGTGCAAGGACTGTAAAAGCCTTGATTGACTCAGGTGCAGCCACTAGTGCTGTTAGAGTGTCTTACTGTCAAGAGTTACAGTTAACTGTCAATCCTGTGGAAGCATATCTCATAGGATTGGGAGGCGTGGAAACCCCTTGCATGGGCGAGGTGGAACTTCCCCTCTACATTCATGATGAGGCAATGACAGTTAAAGCACTAGTGTGTCAAGATGAGGATCTCACTGAACCTCTTGTCTTGGGTCAAGACTGGATCTATGACCAAGCAGTCAACTTAAACCTAAGAAGTGGACTTCTTCAGGTATGGGTCAATCATAGTCGAATTACAATAGAGTTGGATAAAGGAGCACTCAAGGAACTAGGAAAGGCACAGACTCCTGGTCCCTCCAGGGGTACACATGAAGATGACCATGCTGTTCTTGTTCAAAACCCTGTGTTGCAGAGGAATGATATTTGCAAAAAAGGAGTCAGGGATGCAACGGAACTCCCTTCTTTTCCAAAGGCCAGAAGGAAGCAACAACCAAAGGTGGAGCAAAGGCAGAAGAAGCAGAGTACTACCTATGCCGGACATCAAAAGAACCTGCGCAGCAGAATGTCTCAACAAGTGAACCAAGTGTGGGTGCGAAAAGGCGAACACCCGGTTGCACCCACGCCAACCGCACGGGCAAAGCCTCTTATTAGTAACCAACAACACGTCACTAATAAGAAGTCTTTCGGAAATTCTGCTGCTAACGTGAAATCTATTTGGGTGCCCAAAAGGTCGATGAAGGCTAGCCCACAATCAAGACAAATTTGGGTGCCTAAGGCTTGTTTGCGGGCTCAGATAGCTATACCAAGAACACACCCTACACAGCATGATCCATTCACTCGCACAGCCTACATCCACTCATTTTCAACACCAAGGCACATGAACACGAACAGAATCAGTTGTAAATGGGCCCCTAAAAGGCCTCAGGTTAAAGCTGACACACCTATAAAGCTCTCGAGAATCTCTACGGAACCACGAGTAAAACCCATCCACTGCATTTGGTAGCCCAAGACTTGTAACAAACCCCCTGACCCTATTGTAAATCCATGACCACCTACTAACCGCTTCACATCATTTCGCTTAGCTCTTAGGTCTACCTAACTCCTAACTACACACACCAGCATCGAGCACTTATTAACTCCTAACCACTCCAGAACTTTAAGTTAATATTGTAATAAGGGACACCATATCATTTTTGTGTCCATTGCAATGTTAACGTTTATTCATATATTCTCACAGAATCAGCTGCGACATTTTCAACATGGCGGAGGCAGCAGGAACTAGCTCTCACACAGAAACAAACCCGCAAGTGGTGGACTTGGACAGTTTACCCGTTTTGCCTGAGACAGTTGAAAGACCAGAAGAATTGCAGGCCGTCAAAATCATACCTATTGCGGACCCTCCGCGTGGCCACACCATGCCCGTGGGAAAGACTTCACATTGGTTTACCGAGGTAGCAGGACCCTTGGGGGAAGGAACGTATCTATGGGAATCAGAGTTGGACTACAATGGAAAGCAAGGCAGATACCATTTCTTTACAAGAGAATTTGAGAAGTTACAAAATGCGGAAAGTCTACGTCCGATATGGGAAAAAGCCGGATTGAGTGCCTATTTCAGTGCCCGACTCCCAAAACCTGACTTCATGCGATGCTACTATCTCATCAACACCTTGACTCCAAATCCGAACCCAAAAGGTGCAAGCTCATTTGTGATTCCATCTCTGACAAAGGGGAATGAGCTCAAGAGGTTTAGGCTATCAAACAATTTGGTGAGAGAAGCTCTGGATATGCGCGGCATGCATATTCCTACAGAAAAGGAAACCCTAGTACCGGACTACATGAAGAATCGAAGTCTCACCAAACTCAAGGACATGGTATCCATGACGCCTAATATTGCAATACACCTTCGCATGTGCATGCAACACTTTGCTTTCCCGGCGCAGGATAGATTCACCATGCCGCACAAAAAGATTTGGTTTAGCCTGTATCTGGCAGAGACACAGAGCCTCACCATCAACCTACCCCACTGGATAATTGATCAAATACACTTAGCTCACAAACGCTGGCCGCGGAAACAGGTTTTATATGGTTGTTGCGCTCTGACAAGAATCATTTATAGGTGTTTGGCTTATGACATTCCAATCCAACGAGCCCTGATGTGGAATCGGGTAGAGCAGTTTCGAGGCAGGACATCCACTGGACCCCCTTCTAAGAAGATGAGAGGCACGGTCCAAGTCCCATGTGCTCAACCACGTGGAGCCACCCTAACACCAGACGTCACACCACCACCCCGAAGAGTCCGACCATTCACACTCCGACTTCCAAGACGCAGCACCGATGGTTCCACTTTGATATTTCCTCCCATCCCAACGGATCTCGAATTTCCTAGTGGTGCACCTTTGGAAGAACTCACTAATGAAGACTTCGAACAACTATTACAAGATGTAGAGCTGGAGGCAAAAGAGGCACAACAAGCGGAGAATGTACAAACGCAGGCCACAACCTCCCAAGCACCTGTCACACCTGTTGAAGTGGAGGAAGAAGAGGATGGAGATGAAGAACAGGAGGATGATGAGGAGGAGTATGATCAAGAGCAACAAGAGGAGCAACAAGAGGTGCCAGAACTTGTAGGTGCACCTGCATATACAGCTCAACTACGAAGGCTATACGACATTATCAAAGCAGTACAAGAAAGGCATCAGCTCTCTCTGATATCAGGTCAAGCTTTGATGCAAGAAATGCTATCAGATGAAGGAGTGGACCAACATTTCATTGACACCCTCAAATTAGTGTCAGACTCTTTAGGAGTTCCAGAGGCTGTCCACACCGCAGTCCGCCAGTCCGTAAGGTATGACAAACACCGAGTGGACACGTTACCACGAGCAGGTAAGACTATCAGGATACCCGTCACAGAACCAGAAGTACCTATTGAGACCACAGCCACTCCCACAACCACCACTGACCTCTCCGCTGAAACCTTCGTTCAGACATCACCCATCTCACCCCAGCGTCCTCCATCACCACCTTCTCCACCCCCACCACCACCGCCCACCTCGGAAGAAACGACAGTCATCACCTCTACATTCACTTATAACCCATCATCATTCAAATCATTCTCATTTCGAGAACCCACCTCACAAGACACCCTCTTCTCCTTCGTCACCAATCCCTTGTACACTTCATCCCGTCTATCCTCTGAACCCATGACTGGCCATCCCATAATTACAAGTGTAGTTGGAAACCCAGCACCCACAGAAGGCACCCTGTGTTTCCCGACCTATCCCCCAATACGAGTACCTCCATTCCATGACCCTCACTTCCCAGCTGGCCCCTACATCTCTTTCAACCGGACCTCACCACCCCAATACCCGTCCTTTGTGGAGCAGTTCTTCCGCTCTCCAATGTTTCAAAGGCACCTTTCCCCGCTGTTCGCAACGACATCAATTTACACGAACACCACACTCACCTCACCTACCATACCCAACTACATGGTAGCCCCTATTCACAACACTCTGTCTGACCCGATGGACATTTCCCCCACCACAGCACCTCTCCCCACGATTCCACCCTCTCCCCCTCCACTACCCCCCACCTCACCACTCACATCATTGGCACACACAGCATTCACTACCCCCCTACCCAATCCCACCTCCTTTGCATTTCAAACTTTTCCCCTTGCATCTCATAATGTAAATAGCATGTTCGACACATTACTTCAGTGTGCACATCAGCTACAACAAGACTACCATCAATTGGAAGAACGCAATGCTGCCCTCCAGGCAGAATCTCAACGTCTCCAAGCTAGAGTCACCACTCTTGAAGCTGACTACCTGACGCTCCTAGACGAGCATACCACACTACAGCAGGCTCACTCCGAATTGGAATCAAAGGCATCAATTGTAGATGACCAAGCAGTCAAGGAACTAGAAACAGTGCTTCAAGCGCAAATGATATCTAACGCTACACTCAGACGCAACATTGGGCTATTAAGGAAGCATATGGCCGCAGCACTAGAAGAGAACAAACGACTTCAACAACAAAATCAAGACAACTTTGAAGCGGCTATGGAAGGAACCGTAGGAGCAACCATTAGCCCTACCAGATATAGAGCAGTTCCATCAGAAGACATCCGCATTTTACTTGAGGAGCATGCAAATTTCCTGGAGTCATATGAAAAACTAGAGACTGAATGTGCCGATCTAAAGAAACAGTTAGCCAGTGTACCCACTGCTCAACAAGAGCCGGTAATCTTGCCACAATCTACAGAAGAAATGGAGACCCTTCGGAAACAGGTGGCAGAACTCCAAGCACGCCTCCTACCATATGAACGACCCCCCTCGCCCATTGAAGAACCAGAACCTGAAACAGTAGTGGAAATCCCCGTCGAGGACAGCTACGAAGAGCCATACGAGCCTATGCCGACGCCTGGTGGTCAAACTACAGAAGAAGGACAAGACACGTTAGAAATTCAAGTTCCAGATTGGGTCAGAAGGGTCGAGAAAGTGGGTAAGCCACATGATGATCGTGTGGCCGTGCAAATGCAATCTCTCACGAATCTGGAAGAAACGGTCCTTCGGTCTTCCTACTTTCAACAATTATCCCATCAACGGTTAATCACAACATCAGAATCGCAATACATGCCTTATTTTGTCTTACTACATGATTATAATGCAGAAGTCAAAAGACATACAGGGAAGGAGCCCACATTCGCTACTCAATTTGAGATAGGGGATTTACCGACCGATGCACGTGCTGGCTCGATTTTCCAACCTAATTGGCGTGCACGTTTACTCACCGATTACCCAGAGATGATGAGTACCTGGGCTACCATGCCACTCTATATCAAGTATAATCCATGCTATTGTCCAGTGGTACGTCGCAGATCCTGGCAAGCATTTGCAATCAAGGTACGCAACAATAAAGAGTGCTCGGCTTGGGTTAACTATCCATATTTTGCTCCACCTCGAGGACCTCCAACCGTAGCCTACATGATATCAACCATTCGGCACTGGTCCGCACGCCTAAATAATGTACCTGATATAGCAGCGAAAATGTGTATGAAGATATTCGAGCTCATGACCATTGTCTTCAAAACCTTTCGGAATGTCCAAGCTCCATACATCTCCGCCCCTGGATTCGCTCAAGGCAACAAGGATCTAGTCTACGACATGAGCCAAACCCCCTCGGTCACTATCATCTTTGCTTGGCATGCACGAATAAAGTACTTGCCCGCATGCTTCAAGCAGACATTTGAGGAAATGTTCTCTACGGGATTCTGGGAATACAATTCCGAAATTTTCATTCCCAGACCCACACACTTGCTACATCTATTCGCAGTAGAACAAGCGATCCATGCAGATCAGTTACGTCTGCCACATCCGGACATTCCAGGACCAATCGATTGGGATCATATGATGACAGATTTGGCCAGAGGACTACGCTTACAAGAACATCAGCTTGCCACTCAGGTTGTGGAATATTACATCCAACACTCCCAGCAACAAGGGTCTGTCAGGGACGACAGACGCGAGAGAGGGGGGGGTGTTGAGAGCAGTATGGGCACCCAAGGACTGACTAGACAAGGAAGCCAGGGCACCCAAGGATTGACTAGACAAGGAAGCCAACGGAGAGAGTCAGAACAAGGTGAAGGAGTAAGTAGACAAAGCAGTCGACGCAAATCTGGTAGATAGGCCCTTCAATTTTTCCAAATCTACATCTTTTAACAGTGATTCTTATCACTAACAATCATTGTAAATACCATTTCATATTTTTGTAGCTCCATTTTGTGCAAGCCAAGGAGTCCTTGAGCTTGAGGAGCCTTAGAAGTACCTACATATCAATTTTCATATTTTTTAGACTCCGTTTAAGCCTTCAAATTGGCCCTGGAACCTAATTTTTAACTAGGCCGGACACTAGGTCTGGACAGGGCCAAAACCTAGTCAAAAACTATAAAAAGAGCTAGAGAGCTCATTTTTGAGGTTAGATTGTAATTGAAACGAACTGGTAAGAGCATTTTGAAAGTAATCTAAAAGCTCCATTGATTCTCACTCTTTGTCTTACCGTGTGTGCGCGTGTGTGTGTATGTGTGTGCATGCTAGTGTGCTTCTCACTCACGCACTTGTGCCGCCACTTGCTCGAGGTCTTCATACCATCCTCACGTCTTCCCGGATTGACATTAAAGGAGGTGCTACTCATCATAGAGCTACAGTGGAGCTTAGAAATCCATCCAAGAATAACACCACTTGTTTGGTTGGGGTGGGTAATTGATTGGAAACCTTTCCAAGTATTTCTTGAATTATCTTCCTATGATTCTAACTATCTCCTGGAGTGTTTATTTAAAGCTTTGTATCAGAGATGAAGTATTGTGCCCGATGCCACTCTTGGAGAATTCAATGATGAATGCTTTGAGAAACTATTGTATATTCCTAATGACCTTGATGTAGTGGTTGAACCACATCAAGGTGGTGTTTTTGAGAGTTAGGCCAAAGGCATTATATTGAGTGAACATATCATCAACCTATTCAGCTCTCAGTACTTGTCTAAACTCTACTACATCATTGTATGGATCTTTAGTACCATCAAAGTAATTCTTCATGGATTTTCCTATGATGTTCTCTAGGCCTGGGCAAGGGAAACTCATCCATGACTCTTTGATGTCTTGGGCCTCTAGGTCTTTGTTGCTCAGATATTTCTATCTCCAATAGTGAATGATCTTTTCATATTGGGTTTGCAAATCTGACCTCAGTCTTTTGCTCTTAAATACATTAAAAAATCCTACATCTTGTGGGACCTGGGGCACATGGTGTCTACTAGAGGGGAACAAAAACTCACCCTTCCAGGTATACACATGTTTAATGTGCTCTAATACCATAAAAATTATTTCCTAAAAGTTATCTAAATAGATAACATTTCTAGGGGCATCTGGGTCCTTGAACTCATAGATTGTTACTTTACTTACGTCACTGGGTTTATTTGGCTTGAACCCCTAGAAGGCTTCATCTATTACTCTATTCAAGAAGAGTTCTATGCTTTTGTTGTCCTAGGGATTCCACTCTGTAAAAAACACTTATCACACTTAGCCTATGCGAAAACAATCGACTGAGGGGGCTAAGAGATCTTCCAACCTCAAGCCACTTATCTTTGTTGGCACTTTATTGCCTAGGACACATGTTCCCAAGCTTGCTTTGTTCTACACTTTACCTTGCTCAAGACACCCTTGAATGGCTCTTAATGGACTTGTAAAAGTCCCAAGTTTATATCAGTTTTAACTTTAATTTATTTGACTAGAAATCTTGATCTGGATATTTTTTAAGGACCCATTTTCTCTCTTGTATTGCTGAAAAATCCTTTAGAGCTCCCTTGGCTTCTAAATCCCACTTGAAAGTCAACTTTTGGCAAACTCTAGAGCTTAAAAAATGGAATTTGGATGTCAATTCAGGCTCTTGGGGATCAAATAGACAAACAGAACCCTTTGAGATATTTATGTGCTTGTTTAAGGCAGTTGTGATTGTGTGAAAATTTCACAATTCTCTAAGAGAATCGCGACGTTGTGAGGCAATCAAAGAATCATGCCAAAAAGTAGTTCAAAATTGGCAGAAAATGAAAACCGTAACCTTCATTCAAATTTGCTTGTTTGTCATGATAGACAATGTCTATCGTGATAGACTATCTATCATGATAGACAAGTGTCATGATAGACGGTCTCTATCCTGGGTGGTTGTTTATTACATTAGATAGTTTTCTGTCACGATAGACATGTCTATCATGATAGAGGGGTGTCATTCATGATAGACGATATATGTCGTGTGTCGTGGCATTTTGTCTATCACGATAGATGGGTGTCTGTTGCAATAGATGGTCTCTATCGTGGTTGGTTATCTATCATGATAGATGGGTGCCTGTTGTAATAGACCTATTTGTCATGATAGATGGGTATCTATTGCGATAGATGCTATCTGTCTTCTATTGTGGCCTTCTATCTATCATGATAGATGGTGTTTATCACGATAGACGGGGTCTATCATAGGAACCTATCTCTCATGATAGATAGTGTCCACTGTCTATCATTTGTCGTGGATTTTGGTCTGTTGTGATAGACAATGTCTATCTTGATAGATGGTCTTTGTCTCGGGAGGTCATCTATCATGATAGATGGGTGGCTATTATCATAGATGTGTCTATCATGATAGAGAGTGTCTATCACAATAGATGGGTGTCTTTCATGAATTCTGTCTATCATGATAGATGATGTCAATCATGATAGATGGGTGTCCATCATCTATATTCTATTCTCTATCCTCTATCATAGATTCGGTCTATCACAATAGACCAAAAAACACAAATTTGTAGGATGTTTCTAGTGATTTGCAATGATATAATCGTGCACTCTATCGTGTCTAGCATGCAAACGAGGAATAAGAAACTTTTCTACCTATCATGATAGACAAAGTTGGACATCTTGATCTACGCGTAGAGGCTTGCGATATCTACAAATGCTACTAAAGATGGTGGTACTCCTAGAACCTACAACACATGCTCACAAACACACCAAAGCTGAATGCACTCCTCACTCTCTCACTTCTCTCACAAAGGAAATCAAGAAAATGAGGTGGATATGGAGATATGATCAAAAAGTTGATTTTTTTTTTGTGAAGAAGGAGATGAAAGAATGAGAGGAATGGAGATGGTGATGGAGTACTAAAGCAAAGAAAATCTAACAAAAGTGAAGAAATTACCTAATTTATTACCATTCCAACATTGATTCTCTACATCTTAGCATCACACGCTCATCCTCAAAGCTCACTCCCCCACAACAACACCAAATTTGGTGTGACCCTAGCACAATGATAAGTACCAATGTAAGGAGATCCACCTTATAATTTTCAATCAGCAAAGACATGAGAACTGGTATGATGACCATGAGCAAGTGAAGGCACAAGTGCATGAGTGAGAAGCATAAGAGCATGCACACACATATGCACACATGCACACACAAGGCAAGAACAAAGAGTAGAGAAATGGAATCTTTGATTAAGTAGAATAATTTTACAATACTCATGAGAAGCTCCTCTCTCCAACAATCTAACCTCAAAAATGAGCTTTCTAGCTCTTTTTATAGTTTTTCACTAGTTTTGGCCTTACCAAGACCTAGTGTTTGGCCTAGTTAAAAATTAGGTTCCAAAGCTCAAACGGAGTCTAAAAATCATGAGAATTGGTACATAGATACTTGCAATGCCCCTCAAGCTCAAGGACTCATCGCCTTGAGCAAAATGGAGTTGGAGTAATCAAAATGGATTTCCAAGATGGTGGAGTGATGAAAATCACTACTAGATGGTTGTTTCAATTAAAAACAAAAACTTTTGGCCTATTTGCCATATCATCATTGCTTCCCTTGTTTTCTTGTTCTTGGTTGCTCTTCTTTTTATCCTTGTTTTTGTTTACTCGATACTTGCCCTTGCTGAGCAATGCATATGTTGGCACCCATAGAGCAACCCACCAACCACGATTCAAGGAGGAAGGAGATCTCCATAGTCTCCATCCTAAATCAAAGGAGTTCTTGAATCATTTATGACATGCAATTGTATGTCTTATCATGCAAACACATGCATTCACATGATTCAAATTTACTTTGATTTGCTAAGGATATGGAAATAAATAAGTAAATGTATATTTTTAAGTAGTTTGCTTAATTTTTGAGTTAAAGCATGACATAAGAGGAAAGTGAAGCCAAATATTTGCAAATTTATGCTAGCTAAGACTTTGCAAACTAAGTATCTAACAAATTCCTTCCCTAGTTGATACTCAGGTATCAATAATTAGTATAAACATTACATTAACTATAAAAGTGTGACTTGATAAGATTTTTTCTAGTAAGGAAGATGCATTCAAAAAGTTAATTTTTCTTGCCATATCAATGGCCAAGAATTCATGTGTACTTGCAAACCATCCAATAGATGGAAATAAAATACAAGCAGTTGAACTTAAACAAAATTGAGCTTTGAAGTTCAATAAATGAGTATTTAGTTCATTATTTTACCTATATTAATGATGCATAGTTCCAAGGAATCATAAAACTTTGGAAAACATCTTTTTCTTAGAAGATTTGAAGAGTTTTAAGAGGCTTCATTCAAAGAGATTTGCATCTCAAGATGAAGCTTAGACATGTTACCTTCAGGAGATGTAAAAGTTCCTAAAGAAAAGAACAATCAAATATAAAATTCTTCTTATTTCATGAGTTAAACCACTTCCCCTACCATATTCAAGGATGATTTCATCTTTTGGGAATGTAGAAACCTCCAGGTATTGGATCTTATTTGATCCAAGACTTTCTCAACTACAAGTAAAAGTTCATAAATATGTTAACACAATTAAATGAAGATGTACTTACCAAAGATATCTAGTTAAAGACAAAATCCATCATATGATGACACCTTAGATCTCTTTCTTAGTGCATTTTTCTTAAAAGGAGATACCCATCAAATATAAAAATTTGATGTAATTGATGGGCCAGATAGTTTAAAACATATATGTTCATGGATATACATGTTTAATAAAGTAGTAAGTATCCTAGAAAGCATCTTTAAGACATGCTATGGATAATGAAAATTGGGATCTGATTAACTTTGAGAAGGTGGTTAGAACACAAACTTAGATAAAACATGACAAAGTTTCCCCTTCTCTAAAAACGAAATGAGAGGAACAAAAAGTTTATAGTTCCAATCATGTAGCATTCAACTATGATTACAATAATTAAATTGATGGAAGGTAAAATTTAACTTTACCTGCCATTAAAGGGATTTCACAAAAGAAAACTCCAAGAGCATAATAGATTCTTACATATAAGTATTAAAGATATTAGCTACTCAAAGCTTCAATCAAAGAAGGAATCTAAATATAAGAATAATATTTTATAACTACAAGTTGATTAAGTAAGAACCAACAAAAGTAAGAACCAACAAAAGTAATAACCAAAAGCATCTAGAATATGATGAATTCGATTCAAAATACATTGGTTTTCATTTGAAAAACCATAGAAAAATAAATAAATGGATGTTTATTCCATCAAAAGGTTTCAAGCTTCCAAGGCAAAGTATACATCAAGCATAATATCATGGAATGACCTTGTGATGGAAGCACTTGAAGCCTTGCAAAGATAGAAATAGGGATAATTTTTTGACCTCAATTTCCTTTGAATGGATTTGAGTAAAAGATACTCTATAGTGATGTATACGTAATTTAAGATAATATCATCCACACATAAGTGATTGTATAAAGTATGGTGATATGAGGCACCAGATCTCATACTCACATTGATGTAGGAAAGATGGTGTACGACATCAAACCTTGAGATGGCATCTTTTAGTCCTTAAATGAAGCTTGAAGTGAGATTGAACCTCCAAAGGGGTTGAAACTTCAAAGACGAATTTCAAGTATACAATCTTTGCATTTGTCGATTAAAAATGCTTTATGTACTAATTAACAAGTAAGAATATCATGAAGTAACTAACTTCCATGATCTTCATTTACAATTTAAGTATGATTGGCATGGTCTTAGTTGAATTTTGAGACTTCAAAGTAAGGTACTTATATAAAAAAATATGCATCAATTTTTGAAGGGTAAGTACTTCGAAAGATTTCTTCAACCAAGGTTTGTTAGAGTAAGTCAATCCAAGGCAAAAAGAACCTAACTTATAGTGCAACTTGGTGAAATAAATCTCTTAACTAAAAGGTATGCATTTTAATTGTGATCCAATGAGTTTCAAAAGACTGTGTAAAGGAATAATTGACTTAATAATAGTTGAAGCATTCATATTTTGAGTAACGGTGAAACAACATCAATAAAAGCTTGGTGGTCTAACACACCAATGTTTGATATCACACCTGTTTTTAATGATTTGATGATGATTTGACTTCATTCCAAGAATCTTTTTAAGAATATAGTACCATTAACTCAAGATAGTTCAAATTCTTTGAAATCTTAACTTAAACATATATATCAAGAGTTAAAGGTTTAATTCACATAGAGTG
Organism: Ceratopteris richardii; assembly: GCA_020310875.1. NCBI lineage: Eukaryota > Viridiplantae > Streptophyta > Polypodiopsida > Polypodiales > Pteridaceae > Ceratopteris > Ceratopteris richardii. The sequence goes on along the minus strand of CM035432.1, from coordinate 66,576,626 downwards.
TCTCAAAACAATTTAAGTGTCCTACAAGATTCAATTGGTTACAAAAAGTTTTGGTTCTTTCTTCTTGTTCCTTAGACCTTTGGACTTGATTTAGATATATTATTTGAATCATTTTTGCAAAGGACATGTTTAGCCAATCGGCATAGGTAAATGAATTAAACATCACAAACATATTTCTTTGCAGAACCTTCAAATCTTTGAAAATGCTTTTTTTATATTGAGTTTAATTTGAATAATTTGTTTGTGTTTTCTTCTAAAAATTAATCATAGCAGACTACACTGGATGAATAAGGATTTTCGTAAACTCTTGTTGAGGAAAAAGTTGGCATTTGTTCATAATTTTGACGTACATCTAAATACTCGCATCTACACTAGATTTGGGAACATATTTAGACTTTTGATAGCCATCTACAAAAGTAAGGTAATATTAAATTCCAATGAATCTCAAAAGTATAAAATCAATTAAATAATCAAATAAATAGCTTGTGTTTTTGCATACATTGGGGGACTTGTAGGAATACACTCTAGAGATTTCTATGTTGATTTAGTGGATGGTAATAGATTAGGTAACAATAAAAATGTTTTTTGCATTGGACATAAGGTGGCTCCTCCCAAGTAATAAAATCCTTGATTTACACTCTTAGATTTATAATTGAATAAAATATTAAAAATACAAATGTTAGTGATAATGTGTTGGTTATTTTTGAGGCATTATTTTTCGGGGTATTTACACTCAATGATATATAAATTCTATCCACATATCAAGTGATTAGTAACTATACATTTTCTAATATACATAATCTATAATATTTTGTGAATAAGATTAATAATGAATCAAAACGTTACAATACTATCTATAAATTTTCCAATATATATATATATTAGATAATATATATATATTAGATAATCAAATCAAGTTGAATGAATAAAAATGGACAAGTACTCTTGGAATACAATTGAATATGATGCAAAGTAGATAGGTTAGTCAATATCTAACCAAGAGAGAGAGAGAGAGAGAGAGATAGTGCCTCAAACTTCTAATGGAAATAGGAAAGGGGGAAACTAGAAAACCAATAATGACTAATGGAGCATAAAAAAATTTGGGAACAATTCATTCCAACTCATACTACTACTTTTATTCAATCACAAAAGTGTGATCCCAAATTTAGGAGATACTTGAGCAATCAAATCTCGTAAAAAAATAAATCTCTAATTAAAAGGTGGTTAAAACTTAATTCTGAAGGTGGAGAGTTTTTATCTCATAAATTTTGGTCTCACATGATTTGTTAATGTCCATGACTCTGTTGGGAAAGATGGATAAACACCTCAAGAAATGAGTTGGTACTGTCAAACCCTCCTTAGTACCTGCCCTACTTTCCTTCTGAGTTGTGTTGTAGGCCCTCTTAGCTTGCAAATGACACAAATAAAGTACCCATGTACTTTGGAGATGATGCTCCAAACAATTAGATCAAAACAGATAACTTTGCAACTTGCTTATGACAACAAACTTGCTATTTTGGTCTTGACACCTGTTGGATATTATGCTCACTGCTTATAGTACAATAGCAATTAGGAAAATTCCTTTTAGGTGAATCAAATTATCTTAGAGAGCTAATGATTCCAAGTGAAATCACTTAAAATGATAGACTGCACACTGAGCAATCAATTTAGCAACTAAAGCCTTACCCCCGACTTTTCAGGAGATGTGCAGAGAATGACTAGTGACCATTTCGAGATGATTTTCTCCCAATTGGCTAAATGCAACTTCTTCAACCTTTAACAGCTTGTAGTAGATTTTGAGCTGGTTCCAATGAGCTATATATTATTGGAAATGGTGGAGAGATCACTGAGATATCAGCATTACAAGTACACTATTCTGAGTGACAATGGTAGAGAAGAAGATGAACATGATTAATGATATATTTTATTATAAAACAATGATATACATGATCATTGGCATGAATATGATGCACAATGATAGTGATAGGAGTAGGATATAGTGTAAGCCTCTCAACTTCAACAAATAATCTACAATATGCTCAGTAATGTGGACATTAGGGCTCTAATGTCCACATGATTACAAGTCTCTTTTATAGAGAAATTCTTTACATTTGAATTTGAAATTCAAATGATCTTCCACCTAAAAGCTCTTCTACTAAATGTGGAGATATTCTCTCATGAGAATTTGTAACATATTTGGTCTCCTAACTCCATGAGTTTAATGGCTTTACTAGATTCCTCCAAGTCAAAAAGACTTTTACAAAAGTTTAATGGTAAAATTGATAAGCAATGGTTCATGTGGTTCTTTAACAATTTGCACATAGTTTCTTCAGTGTGTAGCCAAGTGTGAAGGCTTGGCATTTACACCAACAGCTCCCCCTCAAGCCAAACATCTTGGATTGCTCTTCTTCATCAATCCTCTTGAATGTCCTACAATACAATCATAGCTTTAAACCTGCAAACTTTAGTACTATCAAGTGCTTTGGTCAATAAGTCTGCACCTTGCATATTAGTTGATACATATGCAAGTTGAATCTCCTTGCTCAATAACTTCTCTCTCACATAATAATAGTGATCTTCTATATGCTTGGTTCTTGCATGATAGATGGGATTTGATGCAAGGTGCAAAGAGCTTGTATTGTCACCAAAGATCATGGGTGAGTTAGAATGTAGTCCCAAATCTGAATATAACAATCTAATCCATATGGCTTCTTGAATAGCATTGGCTAGTCCTCTATATTCAGCCTCTATGGAAGATAAAGCAACAGTAGGTTGCTTCTTGGATGACCATGAAATGGGCTTATCACCTGCAAAAGAAAGATAACCAGATGTACTCCTCCTGTCATCCTTACAACCTACCCAATCTGCATCTGAGTATAGCTTGATGTCCAAATCTGATGTGTATGGAAAGTATAATCCTTGATTTTGAGTACCCTTGAGATACTTCAAAATTCTCTTGGCAACTTCCAAGTGAGGTGCTCTAGGTTTGTTCATGAATTGACTTAAAACACTTACTCCATAAGCAATATCAATCCTTGTCAATGTTGCATAGTTTAGGCAAGCTACTATGCTTTGATACCCTAATCTTTAAGATAGGTAGTTAACTTATGGTTCCATGCCCTAGGTTCCTGCTTCAATCCATAAAGAGCTTTGTTTAGTTTACACACATAATTTACCTTGCTTGGGTCTTCATAACCAAGAGGTTGAGCCATGTAAACCTCCTCTGAATTCTAGCCACTAAGGAAAGCATTTTTTACATCCAATTGTTACATATTCCAATTCCTTGATGTAGCCACACTTACCAATACCCTGATAGTTGGCATTTTGGCCACAAGTGAGAAAGTCTCTTCATAATCTACTCCTTGGGTTTGTGCAAAACCCTTAGCCACAAGTCTAGCTTTATACCTGTTTATTGATCCATTTGAATTTCTTGACTTTGTAAATCCATCTAGAACCAATTACCTTCATTGATTCCTTCTTTGGCACTAGCTCCTAAGTATCATTCTCCTTGAGTGCTTCTATTTCTTCATCTGTAGCTTACTTCCATTCTGCTTTGGTCTTTGCTTCTTCATATGAAGTAGGTTCTTCAAATGATAAATCCTTAGCAAGATAAATGGAGTACTAGTAACTAAAGAAGTGTCATACCCATATCTAATTGGTTTCTTGCTCTCCCTTTGTGATCTTCTAATTGCTTGGTTGGATGATTCAGGTATGTCTTCCAACCTCTTCATCTTGACCTTGCCCTTTGATTTCCATGCTTTGAACTCCTCCAAATTGATGGTGTCCTCAACATCTGATTTGATGTCTTCAATTTGATTTGGCTCCTCCTTGGTGAGGCTTGGAAACTCCTCTTCTATGTCATATGGAAACTTAACCTTCTTGCATTCAATTTCAAACAAGAATCATTCTCATCAAACACAACATAACTACTGACCATAAAACCCTTATTGGATGGATTATAAAACCTGTATCCTTTTTTATTTGAATCATATCCTATGAAGATGCACTTCTCTGCCGTAGGGTCTAGCTTACCTCTGATTTGTGATGGGATATGTACCTAAGAAACACATCCAAAGATTTTGCAATGATCAAGTGATGGCCTCCTACCATGCCATGCTTCATATAGGGTCATCCCATCAAGTGATTCGGATGGAAACCTGTTAATAAGATAAGTGGCAGTAGATACACTCTGAACCCACAAATAATTAGGTAACCTTTTTTCATTAAGCATTGATCTAGTTGTTTCAACAATCAACCTATTTCTCCTCTCTACCACCCCATTTTTCTCAGGGGTATACCTTGTTGTAATTTCCCTTTTAATTCCTCTATCCTGCAAGAATGCATCAAATTCATTTGAAAAGTACTCACCTCCTCCATCTGACCTTAGCCTCTTTAGACTTCTTCCTCTTTGGTTTTCTATAATTGCAAGATACTTCTTAAAGCAATTGAACACTTCATCTTTGTGCTTCATAAAATACAAGATATTACACCTACTGTAATCATCAATGAAAGACACATAATACCTTGATCCAGAAATTGAAGGATCCTTGCTTGGTCCCCACACATTTGTGTGGACAAGCTCCAAGTAATCCTCATGCATGTAGCCTTTCTTTGAGAAGGGTAACCTGTGTGATTTACCAAACTAACATGAACCACATTTATAGATCATGTGTTGCTTGGATACATTAGGTGTCCCAAGCACATATTTATCTCTACATATTTGCTTCAAGATTCTCTCACCAATATACCCTAATCTTTTATGCCAAATCTCAAGCTCTGACAATGTTTAATCCTTGTAATTATAAAGTGCAATATTCCTTGTATCTTCAAGTTCAAATGTAAATAATCTACCTATCTTTTCTCCCTTAGCTATTCTCTTGAATCCATGTTGGGGATCCTCCACAAATGCTCCATATTTGGTGAACCTAACCTGAAAACCCTTTTCCACAATCTGTCCAACACTCCTCTTCAATCTCCTCTCCTATGCTTGCCAATTGTTCAGCCACATCTTTGACTTTGGTTCCTTACTATGAAACACTTTGCTTGGGTTGCTTCCTTTGAGTGGTAAACTCAATCCACAATTGATTCTTTCTTGATCTTGTATTAGAAGAAAAGTATGAAGACAATGTATCCCAAGTCTCTTGGGATGTTTTACAATTCCTAATATGTGGAAGAAGGAATTCAGAGATAGAGTTAAGAAGATATGACCTTGCTAATGTATCGTTGGCACACCATGAGTTGATTCTTTCAAGCTCCTCTCTTGTGGCTTATCCTTTGCTTCTGAAAATGGGCATCCTCTCATCTCCTGATATGTATCCATGGAGAATCCTTCCTTGTAAGTATGTCCTCAAGGACCATGCTTGATAGTTGTTCCTGTCCAATTTATCAATAAAAGAAGGGAAACCATCTCCCATTTTACCTCAATTGCTCTAATACCATTGTTGAGAAAGATGGATGGACACCTCAAGAAATGAGTTGGTACTACCAAACCCTGCTTAGTACTTGCCCTATTTTTCTTCAGAGTTGTGTTGTAGGCCCTCTTAGCTTTCAAATGAAACAAATAAAGTACCTATGTACTTTTGAGATGATGCTTCAAACAATTAGATCAAAACAGATAAATTTGCAACTACCTTGTGAAACAAACTTGCTATTTTGGTCTTGACACCTACTGGATATAATGCACAGTGTTCACAGTAGAGTAGCAATTACGAAAATTCCTTTTGGGTGAATCAAATTATCTTAGAGAGATAATGATTCCAAGTGAAATCACTTAAAATGATAGACTACACACTGAGCAATAAATGTAGCGACTGAAGCCTTACCCCCGACTTTTTAAGAGATGTGCAGAGAATGACCAGTGACCATTTCCAGATGATTTTCTCCCAATTGGCTATATGAAACTTCTTCAAGCCTTGCTAGCTTGTAGTAGAATTTAAGCTGGTTCCAATGAGCTATAGATTATTGAAAATGGTGCAAAGATCACTGGGATATGAGCATTACACATACACTATTCTAAGTGACAATGGCAGAGAAGGAGATGAACATGATCAATTATATATTGTATTATAAAACAATGTTGTACATGATCATTGGCATGAATATGATGCAAAATGATAGAGATAGGAGTAGGCTATAGTGTAAGCCTCTCAACGTCAACAAAAGATCTAAAATATGCTCAGTAATGGGGGCTCTAATGGCCTCGTGATTACAAGTCTCTTTTATAGAGAAATTCTTCACAGTTGATTTTGAAATTCAAATGATCTTCCACCTAAAAGTTCTTCCAGTAAATGTGGAGATATTCTCTCATGAGAATTCGTAACATATTTTTTCTCCTAACTCCACGAGTTTAATGGCTTTACTAGATTCCTCCAAGTCAAAAAGACTTTTACAAAAGTTTAATGGTAAAAATGCCTAGCCAAGTGTGAAGGCTTGGCATTTACACCAACGGACTCAATTTCCAATGCAGTCTGAATAGTACTTAATAAAGTTTTAACTTTCAATAAAGAGTACTTAATAAAATCTTAATAAATTGTACTTAATAAAAATTTAACTTTCATAATCTATATTATTGTAAGAATACGATTCCTAGCGAATAAAACACTTTAATAACATCTCTAATTTTTTGGATATTTGTCTTGTAAACTATCATGACAGTAAGATCTGAGTTAATCAAAGACTCACATAGAACCTACATTCTCCAAGTTGTGTCTTCTACACTAACTATACATTTTCTAATATATATCATCTATACTATTTTGTGAATAAATTTCATAATGAATCAGAAAGTTACAATAGTATCTAGAAATTTTAATATATATGAGATCATCAAATCAAATTGAACTAATAAAAATGAACAAGTACTCTTGCAGTACAATTGAAAATGATGCAAAGCTAGATAGGTTGGTCAATATGTAACCAATAGAGAGATTAGGTGACTCAAAATTCTAATGGAAATAGGAAATGGGGAATCAAAACCCAATAATGATAGTAATGGAGCATAGAAAATTTTGGGAACAATTCATTCCAACTCATACTACTACATATTCAATCATAAAAGTGTGATCCCAAATTTAGGAGGTTCTTGAGCAATCAAATCTCTTTAAAAATTGAAATTCTAATTAAAAGGTGGTTAAAACTTAATTTGGAAGGAAGAGAGCTTTTATCTCATATCTTTTGGTCTCACATGATTTGTTAATGTCCATGATGCAATTTCCCATGCAGTCTGAATAGTACTTAATAAAATTTTAACTTTCAACAAAGTACTTAATAAAATTTTATCTTTCAAAAAATAGTACTTAATAAAATTCTAACTTTCAACAAATAGTACTTAATAGAATTTTAGTAAATAGTACTTAATGAAATTTTAACTTTTATAATCTATATAGTCCTTTATTACATATAATAAACATAAATAAGACAAAAAATATAAAAAATAATCAAAATATAAACTATATAAAATTCAATAATACTCATAAAATCATTTGGTAGATCTTCTATGTGCTAGCCCAAAGATTGATATCCATAATAAGTAGCATACTCTATTTCGTGATTGTAGGATTATGACCATAATCCTTATGCTACATTGAAACAAATTTAAGAAGAAAGTTGTTGATTAGTGTTTAAAATAATAGTAAAAACTAAATTTCCATAATATATGTACTCAAAATGTGTCAACAAAACCATCATGCTCCATACTACCTAAATGATATGTGTGACCTACTTCAATTGTTTTTATATAGCTATGTGTGTCTATTTAATGAAACAAAAGTACATAGTATAAATGTAAATATCTAGAATACATATAAGAATCACAATTTTTATTAATATTAAGTGTTGTACACACCTTCTATTGAGGAAATATTTCTTGTAAATGTAGCTTTCTACAAACGTAGTGTCACATCACAGGTGGTATGTCAGACCTTCTCTTGCTTGTTTCCACCATGCAAATTTAACACCTGTAGTTTAAATTTCAAACCAGAAAAACAATTGGATCAATATACATTGAAACTTTGAATTTATATACATGCATGTGAATGTGCATGTGTGCATATGTGTATGTGTGAATGTGTGAATGTGTGCATGTGTATCTTTTAATGCACGTATCTTTGTGTATACATGTATATGTGCATGTGTGCATGTGTGATTGTGTGTATCTTTTTATATGTGTGAATGAGTGTATATGTGTATGTGTGAATGTGTGTATGTGTAGGTGCAAATGTGTATGTGTGAATCTTTCTTACATGCATAGATTCTATCTCAAGAGATCCATGTAAAAATGCAAAGGTCTGAATTACAATTACTCCCTAGACTAGATAAAATGGGGAGTGGCATGTGGCTTCTTCACATGCCAACTTGTAAGCCCATAGTTTTTCTAGATAAGTAGTGTCCCACATAGTGGGTTTTAACACACATTCCTTCCTCACAAGAGCTATCAATACTTTGTTTATGGATTGTGCTTGTACATTGGCCCTAGGATAATATGCACATTAAGTATGATGGAGAACTTTGTACTTGTTAAAAACTGCATACAAAACTTTATTAAAAGAGTGTGTTCCTTGATCAATGAATATTTCAAGTGGATAACCAAACCTGCAAAAAATGCTATTGTACAAGAAATCAACAATTATTTGGCTTGCACAATCTAGAGCAACACTAGCCTTGGCCCATTTTGTTGCATAGTCGATAGCAATGAACAAATACTTATCCTATCTTGGAAAGGATGCACGATAGATAGGGACTATAAAATCTAACCCCCACTTCTCAAATGGTTGCTATGTTGTGGAGACAATCAATGGATGTTGTCTCTGCTTTGTGAGTTTTGGACCACATCTTTGATAGGCATCACATGCCTGCGCCCTTTCCCTGCATCTTTGAATAATGTTGGCCACCATAAAATAGGATCTAGGATTCTATGGCTCATAATATGCCTAGGGAGTTTCCCACCACTTGGTCCTTCATGTGTTGTCTCGATAATGTGTGTTGCCTTCTCTTCTTCCATGCACTTCCTAAGTAAATTGTTTGTAACATTTTTGTATAATTTGCCATCAATAAATGTAAAAGGCCTCCTCTTTATTAACAACCACTTCCTTTGCATAGAATTAGATTTATATGGGTACTTACCAGTCTTGATAAAATCTTTGATATACTTACCCGACCCTTGTCCTCTAACTGTGAATAGTTGAGTATTAGGGAATTCATCCTCCACTCCAATGGCTTGGTTCTTAACGAAAATCCGAGAAAGATGATCTTCCATAACCTTTTCCTTTCCTAGTCTATGCACTACAACAAAATCAAATTCTTGAAATAATCAAATTCCTACTCTACATGTTGTTTGTGGATTTTTTAATAGATATCTTAGTGGTTGGTGATCAATAATCATGACAAATTTTACCCCTAGAAAGTAATGGTAGAGTTTTTGGATAGCAAATACCATTGCCAAGGGTTTTTCCTCTCAATGGTACTATACTTATTCTCTACCTTTGGCAAAATTCAACTTGCATCCTAAATGGGTCTATCCAACTTCTACTCCTCACTATAATGTGTGAGAACTACCCCTACTGCATCGACACTTGCATCTACATGGACATGGAAAACTTTAGACCAATCGGGTGTGACAAGAATTGGTGCAGCCACCAACTTGGATCTCAACACCTGATAAGCCATGTCCTCTTCTCTATCCCACTTGAATGGGACCTCTTTACGTGTGAGCCTACGTAGTGGTGTAGCTATGTATGCATACATCTTAATGAATCTCTTGTGGTAATCAGTATGATCCAAAAAGTTTTGTATTTCTCTTGGTGTCCTAGCCCTAGGTAGCTTCAATATGGCTATGAGTTTATCTAGGTTAGGGGTCATACCTTTGGAAGAAACCACATGTCCAAGGAGGGTACCTTCTATCACTAAAAAGTGATGTTTATTAGGATTCAACTTCAACTTTGTTTCCTTGCATCTATTGAAGACCTATAACAATTGGATCAAATGATCATCTAAGCAATCCATAGGATTACTAGTGAAACTACTTGAGAAGGAGGAAAATTCATCCATGAAAATCCAACAAGCCTCCAAAAGCAAAGGTCCAAAAATAAGGTTCATTGTTCTATTGAAAGTTTTTGGTGCATTTCTGAGTCCAAAAGGCATCTTAACATAAAAATATGTCCCCCATGGTGTGATGAAGGTTTTCTCACATGGTTATACCCACCATATCCAAAAGTGCTAAAACACAGCATATTCTACGAGAAAAATTGAGAATTCAACACCATGTATGACCTCTCTATCACTCATATAGATCTAGCTATTATATAAGAAAAATAAATTAGCAAGGTAGATTGGTTGTCTATGTTTAAAGTAACTCAAGTCAAGGGAAAAATCAAAGTGAAACATGTCAGGCTAGAGTTATATGATGTTTTGGTGGTGTTGCATTAGAAGGTGTACCAAGAGATACCAATAAACTATGAATTGTTTGTAGAGTTTGTGAGAGCTTTTGCATTTTAGGACTACATTGTTGCATAGACATTGAAAATCCATCTATGTATCAGATGGCATGGGTTGTAGCTATAGAAGCATTAGTTGAGAGATGTAGGAAGATGGGTACGCTACAATTGAAGTCGCAAAGGTTTTACAATTTTTTGAACGATGATATTTCATCAGTTTCAAAGCCTGTGGTGGATGCCAACTTGCAAGAACATAAACAGGATGTAGTTGAGTTACATGTTCCACAAGGTATGACACTTGCTACCATTAGGCAAGTAGAGGGTGCTAAGCTTATGTGTACATTAGAACTCTTACTTGATAATGAAAAGGTTAAGTTGGATAGGGTGAAGTTTGATTTGGATCAAGCCCAGATATCAAAGGAAACTGAGTCTAAAGTGATCATAGCAGTCATTGAGACGAGAAAAAAGTTACAAGCATCTCTATAGAAATTGAAAGGCCATGTGGGAATGGCTCCTAAGAGGAAGATTCACTTGGAAACACAAATCCAGATATATACTATTAATTTAGAGCTTTTAGGGATTGAACCAGACGCAAACAACAAGGTGTGTGAACTAGAGGTAATTTGAGCTCTATTGATATTGGTTGGAGGATTTTTGAAAGTTTGAATACTAATCATGTGGATTGTTACATATACATGCTGAATACAAGCTACAAGAGGATCGGTTCAAGAATGGGAATCGACATCTATCATTTATAACAAAAAATTTAAGCATGTTGGAGTCAAATGACTTGTCACCCTCATTTCCATACACTTTCTACATTTATTATCATCCCTCTCATTCATTGTTTCATCCATGACTCCAGACTTCAGCATCTTTCTTGGACAAGTTTTCAATCAAGAGTCCAACAATAGCATAAAGGAAAGTAACTCCTATCAAGGTAATTCAACTAGTGCTTTGTATGCAGATAAGAAGGACAAGAAGCTGAAAGGCAAGAAGAAGGAAGAGGATGAAGAAGATACTTCCCAAGCCAACTTTGCAAGCAAGAGCAAGTGGAAAGGGAAGAAGAAAGGACCAAAGCATGACAAACCCAAAACTCAAAGTGCTCAACGATGTGCCATTTGTGATAAGACCAACCACACCACTCAGAACTATGCATTCAATGGAAAGTCCCAAAAAGGAAGTAAAAGAGGTGGATATGGCAACAATAGAGGTAGAGGTGGACACAACCTCAATAGAAGCAACAATAGAAAAGACTACAACAACTATTTTGAAGATCAACAACATGAGGACTCATTACGTCTTATGAATCTAAGCCATAAGGAATGTAAAGAAAATAATATTTATTCTACATAGATTCATGATGTTCAAATCATATTGCAGGAAACATAGCTCTCTTATCTGACTTGGAAAGTACAAAGCATAGACATGAATTCCAAATAGTAGATGAATCAAAGCATAATGTGCACAAGATTGGTAATGTCAAAGCGTCCAATGGCAGGACAACCATCTTGAGCAAGGTACTTTATGCTCCCACTATTACTAATGACTATAGGCCAAATAGTTGAGAAAGGCTTGCATGTTAGGTTCACCCAACATGGAGATTTTGTGGAAGATCCATGTCAAGGCTTCAAGAAGATAGCCAGAGGTGAGAAGCATGGTAGGCTCTTTACTTTTGAAGTAGGAGAAACCAAAAACATAGCTCTATTCAACTTTAGGTCTCAAATTCTAAGTGAGCTTAAAGTATGGAATAAGAGGCTAGCACATGTGAATGAAAATACCTTGAAGGATATATGTAGGGATCAAAGTGTTCTAGGACTACCAAAAATATCAAAGCAACACATGATCAATAGATGTGATGCATGTCAGATTGGGAAGGCACAAAGACAACCATTCAACCACAAAGGCTACATCCACAACAACTTATTGGACTTAGTACATACAAGTGTATGGGGGCCAAACCAAGAACCTTCTTTGCTAGGATCAAGGTATTATGTCTCATTTATTGATGACCATAGTAGATGGTTTATTTTGTACTTTATCAATAATAAGAATGAGGTGTTTGATTGCTTCAAACATTATCTAACACATGTGGAGAATCATACAGGAAGATCACTCAAGAAACTCCTATCTAATGGAGGGGGAGAATACTTCTCCAAGGAATTTTATGAGTTCTTGTAGGATAAAGGTATTCCGAGGGAACTGAATACTAGGTACTCTCCTCAATTGAATAGAATTGCAAAGATACGAAACAAGACATTGGTTGGATCATCTAGAAAAATGCTTGAAGACAAGAAGTTATCGCATTATTTATGGGTTGAGCCTATTTCAAATACTATGTACCTTTTTATAAAGTACAAGTCCTACAATCCTTCAACCAAGCAATTCACTATGTTTGAAGAACACAAGTCTTGGTATGATGAAGACAAATAGATGGTAACTCTACAATATGATCTTAATTCCGATTTCCATCAATTAGGAAGCAAGCATGATAGACAGGTCTAGGATCCAAGATGTGGTATAGATGATGAACAAGAGGAAAGGGAAAAGTGGAATTCAAGAGGCAAAGAAAAAATCCAAGATGATGGGGGAAGTGTCTCAACCCCTAAGCAAGGACGAAGCGCGAATGACCTCCACAGATATACTTCTTTGACCTCTGCACACCAAAAATGCTCATACTCAGAGCTTATGCAGAGAACTCCAGTGAACTTTTTAAGACCTGTAGTAGACACCAAGAGCTTTCCAACAAAACAAATTTCACTTCAAATGGATGCTTACACAAAGAGAAACAATGTCTACAACATGAGCTAGTTGAATGCTCACAACTGCTAGTCAAGCAGAGACCTCACTTCACTCCAGCAAGCTTTTCTCAGCGATTATACAGAGAATGAATCTCAAACTTTGGTCAACTTTAGATCACTCTAATAGCTACCCAATGACACCAAAATCATAGCAAATGGATGAATAGAGAAGGAGGACCAGCCCTTACAACAGAGAGCAAAACATTTCCAACAGAGCCTACACACCAAGAGAGATATCAATCACACAACTTCACTAAAATGAATGTTTCTCCCAGATTACTCAGAGAATGCTTCAGAAATTTTGTGGGCATAAAATAGACTCTAATATCTATCCAATGAGACAAGAATTACATCCAATGGATACAATATGAGGGAGAACCAATGCTAACAACGCAGGGGAAGAGAGTTGCAACACTGCCTGCACACACACATAGATATGCCTACTAAAAGAAAACAAACAAGCAAGCAAGGGGCTAGCTTAAGTAAGGGGCTTGCTTATCACAACTCCAGCACTTAGTGCTCACTTTACATGAGCTAAAACTCCAAGAAGATGGCCCAAAAGAAGTCGGGATACATGCTTCTTTTATAGTGAGAAGTGTGCCCCTAAAATCTAGGAACTACCTTTCCAAATCAGCCTCCTAACTTGAAGGATTTAGTTGAGATGAATTGGGGAGTGGTTGAGTGACTTTTCTTGATGGAATCTCGTGGCTTTTGGCATCCTTTGATTGCTCCACATGTCCATAAAAGATTCCCCACGAATTTGTGGCTTGAAGCTTGACTTTTAACACTCCCCCTCAAGCTTCAATTTTTCATCCTCATCCAAACTCCTTCATGTTGATGCATTGCTTGAATTTTGAAATCTTCATTCCATCCAAAGCCTTTGTAAACATGTCGGCAACTTGGTCCTTGGTACCAATATGATGTACTGAAACTTCCTTGGATATCACCTTTTCCCTTATGAAGTGATAGTGCACTTCAATATGCTTGGTTCTAACATGATAGACAGGATTCGATGCTAGATGAATGCTACTCATGTTGTCACAAAAAATTGGATATGTGTCAACCTGCAAATTAAGCTCCATAAATAACTTCTTAATCCAGATTAGCTCACATGTGACTTGAGCCAAAACTCTATACTTAGCCTCGGTGGAAGATAATGCCACCGTGGGTTGCTTCTTTGAAATCCATGAGATGATTTTGCTACCTAGCATGACTAGGTAACCACTTGTACTTCTTCTATCCTCCTTGGAACCGGCCCAATCCGCATCAGAATAAGCGTTGACCTGCATATCATCATCAAATGAATAGAAAAATCCTTCATTTATAGTGGCCTTGAGATATCGTAACATTCTTCTTGCAGCTTGCAAGTGTGTAGTCCTTGGACTATGCATAAATTGTGATAACACTCCAACTCCATATGCTATGTCGGGCCTAGTTATTGTGGCATAATTGAAAGAGCCTACAATAGATCAATACAAAGTTACATCCTCTAATGGCTCTCCGTCAATGGAGCTTAGCTTTACATTAACTTCCATGGGATTTGAAATAGGCTTGCAATGTAGCATCCCAAACCTCTCAAGTAGGTCTAAAATATACTTCCTTTGTATGAGCATAATACCTTATTCTTTGTATACAACTTCAATGCCAAGAAAATACCTAAGATCTCCAAGATCAGATATCCTAAACTCCTTTCCAAGCTTTGCCTTGATCTCCTCAATGCCCTTTGTATCATTACCTGTAATGATAAGATCATCTACATACACACACATGTAGACTACAAGTTCTCCTCTTTGTTTGATGAAGAGAGATGGATCCGCCTTGCATTGATTGTAACCACATTTGATCAAATAGTCCACCAATCTTTGGTTCCAAGCCATTGGAGCTTGCTTTAGGCCATAAAGTGCCTTCTTCAACCTACAAACATGATGTGGAAACTCTTTATGAACAAAACCTAGTGGTTGCTCCATGTATACCTCTTCTTCCAAGTCTCCATTGAGAAAGGCATTCTTGATATCCAATGGGAAAAGCTTCCATCCTTTGCTAGCAGCCATTGCAATGAGTGTCCTAATGGTGCTCATCTTTGCCACGGGGCTGAATATCTCTTCAAAGTCCACTCTATAGGTTTGTGCAAAACCCTTGGCCACCAATCTTGCTTTGAACCTAGAAATAGATCCATCTGAATTCCTCTTTACTTTATACACCCACTTATTACCTATTACCTTCATGTTCTCCTTCTTGGGCACTAGAGTCCATGTTTGATTTTCCTCAAGTGCGTCGATCTCTTCTTGCATTGCCTCTTTCCATTCGGTGTACCTGCTTGCATCTTCATATAGCAATCGGGCTCATGATATTCTACTACTTTGTTCATATATGCATAATGTGTTGCCATGTATGAATCATAAGTAAACCTTTGAGTTGGATAGAAGACTTCCTTTCTTCACCTTTTGGAGGAATAAACCTCCTTTGCCTTGGGAACTTGATCTCTTTCTTTGACGTGGCTTCTTTCTCCATCATGTGTCCTTCATCATCTTCAACTTCATTACCTTCTTCATCCAACTCCACCAATGTTGCTTTGCCTTTGTTGATTGATTGTGCTTCATAGCTTGATGAAGATCTCCCCCTCCATGGTGAGTTCATGCTTGAACTATCTTCATTGATGGAACACCTTGGGCTGCTTAGCTCTAGGTCGATTTGTTCTTCATCATGTCCATGCTTTTCTTCTTCATAGTCCTGCATACAATCATACTTCTTATACCAAGGGAGTAGCTCATCAAATGCTACATCCCTTGATATCCTCAAGTCCTTTGTGTTTGGGTTGAAGCACCTGTAACCTTTATGATCATTTGAATATCCTAGAAACACACACTTTTTTGCCTGTGCCTCAATTCACTTGGCACATGTACATAACAAGTACATCCAAATATCTTCAAGTGGGAAAGATCAGGTTTCTTACCATAATAGGCTTGATATGGTGTCAAGCCATGGATCCCTGAGGTAGGAGCCCTATTCATTAGATACAGGGCGGTATTTGCTACATCACTCCAAAACATGTTAGGTACATTCATCTCATTAAGCATTGCTCTAGCGATCTCGGCAATGTATCTATTCTTTCTCTCTGCTACTCCATTTTGTTGGGGTGTGTACCTGCATGTTACTTGCCTCTTGATGCCTTGATCCATTAAAAAATTAGAAAACTCATTGGAGAAATATTCTCCCCCTCCATCGGACCTTAGCTTCTTGATATATGTACCTGTTTCCTTCTCTACCATTGCCTTGAATGCTTTGAAACATGTAAACACATCTGATTTGTTTTTTATGAAATAAACCCAAACCACCCTTGTGCAATCATCTATAAAAGTGAAAAAGTACTTGTTACCTCCAATGGATTGTTCTTTGGTTGGCCCCCACACATTTGTATGTATCAACTCCAATGGATGTTGGCTTATGTAGCCACTCTTCTTGAATGGAAGTCTCCCTTGCTTCCCTAGTTGACAAGATTCACATAAATGCTTCATACCTTGTCCTTGGAGGTTGGGAAGACCTTCAACCAGCCTCTTGAATTGCATTTCCTTCATTCTTTGTATGTTGATCTGACCTATCCTCTTGTGCCACAAGTCCAACTCCGAAATCCTCTTGTTTCCATATGTGAAGTAGACATGTTGAGTGGAATGAGAATTTACCTCCAAATTGAAGAGTCTCCCTTGCTTCTTTCCTCTTGCTATGACCTTGTAACCTTGCTTAGGGTTCTCCACAAAGCATCCACCTTTTTTGAACCTTACTTGATAGCCTCTTTCAACCATTTGCCCAACGAACACCAAGTTCTTTGTGATAGTAGGTACATGCAAGACATCCTTGATGCTTGAATCCAAGTCTTGGATATGACCGATCATGCTATTGCTAATGTGTTGGGAAAGAATAAAGATAACCCTCTTGTCTCTTTCATTCCATTCCCTAAAGGCCCTTCTCTGGTCATTGGTTGGATTCTCATCCAACCTAGGTCTTGGTTCACTTCCACTAATCAACCCCCAAAGGCCCTTGCCCATAAGATAGTTGGAGACCCTAAATCTCCATGGTTGATAGTTCCCTTTGTCTAGCTTTCCAATTTGAGTGTTGAAGTCTCCCATATCTAGTCTTTGATACTTGAACTAGCCCTTGGCTAATGCTCCAATGTGTGTAAATGAAGATAAGGCTCTGAGGTTACCTCAATCCAAAGCTTTCCTTAGATGGACACCTTGTGCTCTTGAAACTTTGAGTAGAATAGCTCCCCCTTGATGTGAGCTACCTCCAAGAAGCTTTTGTTGATGCAAATCTTCAAACACCAACTCCAAGAGGACTTCTTGCTTGTATGTGATACCTCCAAGATGCCCAAATGATCTGATACCACTGATGGGGGAAGTGTCTCAGCCCCTAAGCAAGGACGAAGCGCGAATGACCTCCACATGTATACTTCTTTGACCTCTGCACACCAAAAATGCTCATACTTAGAGCTTATGCAGAGAACTCCAGTGAACTTTTGTAGACCTGTAGTAGACACCAATAGCTTTCCAGCAAAACAAATTTCACTTCAAATGGATGCTTACACAAAGAGAAACAATGTCTACAACATGAGCTAGTTGAATGCTCACAACTGCTAGTCAAGCAAAGACCTCACTTCACTCCAGCAAGCTTTTCTCGGAGATTATACAGAGAATGAATCTCAAACTTTGATCAACTTTAGATCACTCTAATAGCTACTCAATGACACCAAAATCATAGCAAATGGATGAATAGAGAAGGAGAACCAGCCCTTACAACAGAGAGCAAAACATTTCCAATAGAGCCTACACACCAAGAGAGATATCAATCACATAACTTCACTAAAATGAATGTTGCTCCGAGATTACTCAGAGAATGCTCCAAATATTGTGGGCATAAAATAGACTCTAATATCTATCCAATGAGACTAGAATTACATCAAAAGAATACAATATGAGGGAGAACCAATGCTAACAACTCAGGGGTAGAGAGTTGCAACACTGCCTGCACACACACATAGATATGCCTACTAAAAGAAAACAAACAAGCAAGCAAGGGGCTAGCTTAAGCAAGGGGCTAGCTTAAGCAAGGGGCTTGCTTATCACAACTCCAGCACTTAGTGATCACTTTACATGAGCTAAAACTCCAAGAAGATGGTCCAAAAGAAGTCGGGATACATGCTTCTTTTATAGTGAGGTGTGCCCCTAAAATCTAGGAACTACCTTTCCAAATCAACCTCCTGACTTGGAGGATTTAGTTGAGATGAATTGGGGAGTGGTTGAGTGACTTTTCTTGATGGAATCTCGTGGATTTTGGCTTCCTTTGATTGCTCCACATGTCCATAAAAGATTCCCCACGAATTTGTAGCTTGAAGCTTGACTTTTAACACAAGAGTGTGGAGAATGCTCCAAGCAAGCACCTAGAAGGTCAACAAGGGAAAAGAGACAACCAAAAAGGTATGGTTATGATTCCTAATTTTTTACAAAGCATTCAATCTACTTGGCAAGAGACTTAATTTCAGAAGAACCCTCAACCTATGAAGAGGCAAAGGGAAACCCTAATTTAAGAACATTATGAAAGAAGAAATAGATGCTTTGAAGGAGATGAATACTTAGGATCAGTTCCAATTGGTGCATATGAGTATACGAACTTAATAGGAACTTAGAGAAATCAATCTACAGGTAAAATGCCCTAATAGTTGCCAAAGGATGTTCACAAACTCATTATATAGACTATGAGGAAACATTATCACCAGTGCAAAGATGACTACAATCAGAACATTGATAAGTGTAGCTACTACAAGAAATTGGAGACTCCTACAAATTGATGTGAAAAATGCATTTCTAAATGGTTGGAAGTGAATAGGTATACATGTCACAATCTGTAGGTTTGGAGAACCATAATCATATATCTTATGTTTGTAGACTTAAGACTCAAATTACTTTCACTAGCTTAATCACTAATCAGTACATCCTACGAAGTGTTACTTATTCAAAAATATATATCACCACAATTACTAGCGTGCAACTAACATGCTGCTGAATTCACTTATTCTGAACTTTGTATAACAATCACCGACTACTTTGATTATCAATGAGATTATAGACTTGATCACTTTAACTTCCAATTAGAACTTCTTAAGGTTTAATCACCACAACAAAGATGAATCACTTGGCTGATACTCAATGACATCGTACTACACTTATAGAGCAATCAATATGGATAAAGAGAGTCTGCACCCGATCATTCCACCATGCATAGTCCAGCAGACTCACCATGCATCTTTGCTACATCGCAAAACGACACAATTATAGCCCTTTTGTATTAATGTAGGAAAGGGTTACAATGTTTAGGCCATTACGGTGCTTCACCAAAATATTTTCAAATTTACAAAATAATGATCCGATGGCCTAACACTGGCACACACATTAGACTCGAACCCAATTACAAAAACTAGTCTTCTTCTATAATACCCTATATGTACATAGTACGTGCATCTTCAAAGCATCATTTTATATTCTTTTGGAGAGCCTTAAGTGGTCTCTGCACATGCTCGAGATCCAATAACTGAGAATCTAGATTAGCAAAACTTGATGCAATAGCCTGAGTAAACAGCTATTGACTCTGTTCCTACAAAAATGATTCTTGAATGTAGAAGTTATTCTTTAAAGCTACCCACCACCGGAGTTTACTTTCTTCAATCTCAACATCGGTTCTTTGCAATTTCTCATTCTGAATACCTAAATGTTTCTCTAGTCTTTCCATCTAATGCGGCTGGAATTCTATGGTCTTGAAGTAAGATTGTCTTTCTTTCTTAGTAGCTTGTAATTATTTCTTCAACCTAATGGATACTTCTATTTTATTAGTCAGGGCTTGTTCTTTCTAGAATAGTTCTTCTTTTGTAGTTGCCAATTCTGTCTCCCATTGTACAACTTTTTCATGTGTGGTAGCACAGGTATGTTCCAAGTGAGAGAATTTGGTAGTCGTGGCTTATGCTTGTGTCTTCATTCTTTGATAGGTTGAATACGTGCCATTGATTTGAACCTTCATAGCTTCATCCCATCAAGTGCCTTTGTCATCACATCTACTATTTGTTTCTCAATACAATTAGTTTATGATTCATTTCCAAAAGTGTACCTACAAGCTTGGTGTTCTCCATTTTCAATTTGAGGAGTAGGTCTTGAATGTATCTTTTTTGAGTTAGATACATCCATTCATCTGTATAAATCACTTGCATACCTAGGAAATATGTGAGCTCACCCATCATTGATTTTGAACTCCTCTTGCATATGTCTTTTGATCCTTTGAATGCCATTCAAGTCATCACCTATCACAATTATGTCATCTATATATACACATAGATAGATAACCTCATTGTGATTCCTTTTGATAAACAAAGAAGGATCTGAATTGCTAAGTCTAAAATGTTGGGCTGCTAGATTATTATTTTGTAAATATGCAAATATTTCGGTGAAGTTTTGTAATGATCCAACCGTTGTAACCCTTTCCTACATTAATACAAAAGGGTTGTAATCGTGTCATTCCGTGGTGTGGCAGAGATGCATGACAATTCTGTTGGATTGCACATGACGGAGTGATCGGGTGTAGACTTTGTTTATCCATACTGATTTCTTTGTAAGTGCAGTACAACATCATTGAGTATCAACTAAGTGATTCATCTTTGTTGTGGTGATTAAATGTTAAGAAGTTCTAATTGAAAGTTAAAGTGATCAAGTTTGTTATCTCGTTGATAATCAAAGTAGTCGGTGCTTGTTATACAAAGTTCAAAATAAGTGAATTCAATACTATGCTATTTGCATGATAGTAATTGTGATGATAGATATTTTTGAGTAAGTAACACTTTGTATGGTGTACTGATGAGTGATTAAGGTGGTGAAAGTAATTTGAGAAGTTTGAGACATTGAAATGTGAGTGGTAGTTGTTCTTCCAATAATCTGTTGTAGTAGTGGATCTAACTTTTGGAGTGGGAAAAATATTATAGGACCTCTATTTACAGGCCCCTTTCCATCCCAAGAACCTTGTAGGTTATCTTGTCATTGTTATCCTTACTAAATATAGTCAGTTCGGACAGAGAGTTAACAATAGCGCCGGCCATGGGGCTTGGAATATAGTTCTTGACAAAAGCTTAGGATATGATTTTGCATGGAGAACTTTTCCTACATGCCTATAACACATTCAACCAAAACCTATCCTAAATACAGAAACAAAAAAGAACTTTGGTTAGAAAAGACACATTGAGGACCTTCCCAATTGCCTCGCTACCTCACCAAAGGATGTCCACGAAGAAGCCATTGTAGCTATCATTAATGTTCCCCCATCTCCACCTACCAATCATCATCATGTTGCTCCTACCATGCCGTCCACCCCTATTCTTTCCTCCAATGCTGCTTCCTACTTTGGTGCCTCTTCTATAGCTACACCTCCAACATCTCTTGATTACTACCCAACTTGCTCTTAGGATGTTGCCCTTGCTCGTGCCTCTTCTGCAGTGCTACCCCAAACTATTGAACTACTTGTTTTTCTTTTGCCCTCCATTGAGAGTGTGGCCACCATTGGTCAATATCTAATCTAGGTCTCTGAAGCACTCTAGTCCTAGATGTTGTCTGAAAACAGACAATCCACCAAGAACTTGAGCATAAGATGGATATACTAGAAGCAAATATCACTCCTCTCCAAGAGGAAGTCCCCAGTCTTTCAACTAGTGAAGTTCAGTTACATCAATAGGTGGTCACTCAAGAAACTGAGTTGACTCATTTACGTGTTGGAGTTAGATGTCTGCGGAAGCTTGCGAATAACACAAGGAAGAAGAAGGAGCTTGGAGCACAAACACACAATACTGAATGTATTACTAGAGAATGTACAAAGATAAGTAGCCCATTAGGGCAATAGGCGTATATACAAGCCGGGGGAAAAAAACCTCCTAAAGAGGGAAAAAAGTGCCCCGGCGGTCCTAGTGTGTTCACACACATCACTACCTAAATATATCAACAAATCCCCCCTGGGAGTGATGCGGTGAACAAGGAGCTGGCACTCATGTATAAGGAAGCGCCAAGCTATGTGGAAATCACTCCACAAAAGGAAGTAAGCCCAAAGCTTTACGGAAAGCTTCAAACTTCTCCCTAGGCAGAGCCTTCATGAAAAGGTGTGCAATGTTATCCTGCGTGGGCACATATGCCAAGCTGATCTCCCTAGCAGAGAACCTCTCCCTTACATAGTGATAATGCACCTCAATGTGCTTAGTGCGAGCATGGAACACAAGGTTCCTCGCAACTGCCAATGCGCTCTGACTGTCAGTGAAGATGGTGGTGGCAGAAGACTGGCCAACACCCAAATCAGCCATAAGGCATCTGAGCCACACACACTCAACAGTCGCTGTGAAAGCTGCCCTATACTCAACCTCACAATTGGAAGTGGCCACAGTAGGCTGCTTCTTGCTCAACCAAGATATACATGAGGTACCAAGCATGAAGCAAAAACCACTGGTGGACACACGAGTGTCATAGCAACCAGCCCTTTCTGAGTCAGAAAAAGCATGCAAATCTGGCGGTAGTGATCCCCCCTTGGGATAAAACAACCCAAGTAGCCGAGTACCACTCAAGTAGCGAAAGATGCGCTTAACCGCCTTCCAATGCGTGACTCTTGGGCAATGCATAAACCTGCTCATCTGTGAGACAACAAACTGAATATCTGGCCGAGTAATGCATAAGTAAATCAAGCATCCAATAGCCTGCTGATAGAGAACAGCATCAAATGCATCTCCAACATCATGAAGACTCAATCGTAAACCTGTCTCCATAGGAGTGGCAATAGGCTTACAGTCTTCAAGGCCAAAACGCTGCAATAATGTGTTAATATATTTCCTTTGACACAAAGCCATTCCACCATCAACTTGCATAAACTGAATGCCCAAATAGTGATGCAAATGCCCCAAATCAGACATCTTAAATGAGGCATGCAAATCAACCTTGAAATCAGCAATATGCTTCTCAATAGGACCAGTAAGCAGCATGTCGTCAACAAAGACAACAATGATCAGAAGCACATCATTAGCACGCTTAACATATAAGGTGCTTTCAGTAGGACTGTTCTCAAAACCATGTGCAACCAGATAGGCATGTATCTTCTCATACCAAGCACTTGGTGCTTGCTTTAAACCATATAATGTTTTCTTTAACCTGCACACCTGGTTTTCATGCCCTTTCTGCACAAAGCCACGGGGCTGAAAAACATACACTTCTTCATGCAAGTCACCATTCAGAAATGTTGTTTTAATATCCAATGGATGTACATTCCAACCATGATGGGCTGCAAGTGCACAAATACTCTGAACAGTAGTCATACGGCATGTAGGTGCAAAGGTCTCATCAAAATCAATACCTCTTTCCTGTGCATAACCCTTTGCAACAAGCCTAGCCTTATACCTGTCAACTGTACCATCAAGTTTACGCTTCAGCGTGTATACCCACTTAGTGACAATGGCCTTCTTTCCAGGAGGCAAGTCACATAAAGACCATGTACCATTCTTCATTATAGCATCATATTCACATTGCATAGCAGCCATCCAATTTTTTGAATTCTGTGCTTCATCAAAAGAAACAGGCTCATTCTCATCACAGAGACTAGATGCAGCCATAGCATAGCAATCTGATGCAAAGGAGGCACTATGAGAGCCTGAACGAGTACGATATGACAAAGGTGCATCTAATTTGTTGTCACGCAAAGTCTGCACCAGCCATTTTGGCATAGTTTTTGCCTGCTCAATATCAGCTCTCTCATCAACAAGTGCATCATGTAAATCTGCATCAGAAATGGAATGATCTGCATCATCATATGAAACCTGCAAAGGCTGAGAAGTTGCCTCATTAGGACCAGCACTAGACTGTCCACTTGTAAAAAGAGGCATCAAAGTATCATACATGTCTTTGGAGCTAACAAATGTCTCCTTAGTACATGAAAGTAATGGCTGAATAGCATCTTCCACAAAGACAACATCACGGCTAACCAGAATGTGTTTAGTCTGTGGATGATACAGACGATAGCCTTTACTTTCAGAACTGTACCCAACAAAAATACATTTTACTGCCTTATCATCCAATTTTTTGTGATGTTGTTCAGGCACTAGTGCATATGCCAAACAACCAAAAACACACAGATGAGCAATAGATGGCTTGCGGTCATGCCAAGCCTCATATGGAGTGATAGACTGCAGCGCTTTAGTGGGACACCTGCTCAGTACATATGCTGCACACATGACAGCCTCAAGCCAGAAACTATGAGGTAAAGCCTGACTCACCTCGCCATCTCCATGAGAGACCTGCTCTTCTGTTCAGCAACTCCATTGTGTTGAGGTGTATACGGCACTGTACACTGGTGTTTTATCCCACATTCAGCCAGAAATGCATTAAAATCAGAAGACATATATTCCCCCCCTCGATCAGAACGGAGGGTGCCCATTTTACATGCTGACAGATTTTCAGCCAAAACCAAAAACTGTTTGAAGCACATGAACACGTCGGACTTTGCTTTGAGTGGGTATACCCATGCATGCCTGGTAAAATCATCAATGAAAGTCACGAAGTAAAGGTAATTTCCAAAAGAGGGTGTCTGCATAGGACCATAGACATCACTATGTACAAGCTGCAATTTCTGCGTAGCCCAAATTGAACCATCTTTTGGAAAGGAGGAATGCTGCATTTTGCCCAAAATATAGCCTTCACAAACATGTTTTCCAGGTGCCTCAAGTTTGGGCAAAGAGGACACCATTTCAGATTTCTACGGGTGTAGCAAACTAGCAAAATTCTGATGACCAAAGCGTGCATGCCAAAGCTTTGCATCTGACATAGCCTGAGAATCATTTACTGCACATGCCAAATCATTTTCAGATCTTTCATAGTCTATGAGCTTATATAGCCCACGACATAAAATACCAGAAGCAATAATCACATCGCCATTTGACAGATCATGAACTATACACCTCTCATCAACAAATTTCACAACCAAGCCAATCTTGGCTAATGTAGAAACTGATAACAGGTTCTTTTTTATCCCTGGCACAAATAAAGCATCTGACGAAGTGAAAGAACTACCATCAGAAGTAGTCAAAATGATCTTACCAACTCCCATAACAGGATAAGAGGAGTTGTTGGCGCATGTAACAGTATTCCCTGTAGGGGCAGGCTCGAGTGAAGAGAAGAAACTGTGCTGCGAGGTAATATGTTTGGTCGCCCCACTATCAAAATACCAAACATCTGAGTCTACTGCAGACATGCACTGCTCATGAGAAGATGGGTCAAAACTGCAGACAGTAGTAAATGCCCACTCTGTTTTTGGTGTAGAGGCCTCTGTAACAACCATTCCAGCCTCTTTAGCAGCCAGTTTTGGACAGTTCTTTATGATATGATCATTCCCTTTACAGTACTTACGAAACAATTTTTGCTTTTCTGATTTCTTCTCATCTTTATCTTCCTTCTTCGAATATGCAGAATTAGCAGATTTTTGCTTACTAGTTGAAGAGTTCCATTTTCCTTTGCCCTTCTGACTAGCCAGGAAAGCTTGATCTACAACTCGCATAATGGACCTGTTTTGCGTGGACTGATCTTTCTGCAACAGAATAGAGACTAACTCCTCAAATGATAAGGCATTTGGATTGCCTTTCATCATCAACCGAAGAGTAGAAGCAAAACTCTGATATGAATCTAGAAGACCATTCAGAACGGTCTGCACAAGTGAGCTATCTAGTATAACCTCATCAGCAGAAATCAATTGTTCCTTCAAGTCTTTGATCTTCGTTAGGAAACTGTCCACAGAATCACCTTCATTCATGTGCTTACTCTCCAACTGTTTTCGGAGGTAAGCAGCACGAGCCTCATTCCTAGCTTGGTACAATGTGGTAAGTGTATCCCAAGCATCCTTAGCTGTTTTGCAAGAGCGAATGTGAGAAATAATGGCATGTTTGACAGATAAAGCTATCAATGCATGTGCCTGGGCATCTCTGCCATCCCAGCGAATCTTCTCTGCAGTAGGTGCAGTAGAAATAGCAGCACGAACAGGAATCTGTGAAATATCATCTTCGACACCATCTTCATCAGCTCCAGCACCTGTATTTGTAGTACCTGTAGTCAGAGGTGTAACACGACATCTTTCAACACCCTGCACAATGTTCCACAATCCTTTTGCAACCAATACATGTCGCATCATATAAGCCCATAATGGGTAGTTGGTACCATCCAACTTATCCTCAACAACCAAGATACGGAATACATCACTGCATTCAGCCATGGCCGGTGACTAAAATACCTTGATGCAAAAAATTGACTGTATCTCAAAAAGTTGAACAGAACTGCCCAGACGAGTTCTTCTAGACTTGTAGCAGACTTTGAGACGCTTAAACCGGCGAACAAAAACTGGTATATACCTTTGGCACAAAAAGATGAAATAGCCTGCACAAGCGCTGTGGTAGTGCATTCGGAGGCCGAAACGAGCTCAGATCACGATTTCGGCACCACAGAGCGAAGCGGTTTTGATCTCTGAAACACCCTGAGTATGCTCTCCAAATTTCATGCGAATCTGAGACTACAAATAGAGGAGTGTCGACAGCACCCTAGATGAAGCGACGACGTGCTCTGATACGAATTGTTGGAGTTAGACGTCTGCGGAAGCTCGCAAACACCACAAGGAAGAAGAAGAAGCTTGGAGCACAAACACACAATACTGAATGTATTACTAGATAATGTACAAAGATAAGTAACCCATTAGGGCAATAGGCGTATATACAAGCCGGGGGAAAAAAACCTCCTAAAGAGGGAAAAAAGTGCTCCGGCGGTCCTAGTGTGTTCACACACATCACTACCTAAATATATCAACATTACGCACATCCCTCATTGAAAAAGAGGCTACATTAGATCGTATGGGCACTATTCTAGATTGAGGGGGAGCTATTGGATCACCAAGTTTCCACTATAATTGAAAATCATTTATTTCCCTCTTTAACCATCATGTGGATGGTGTTATACATGTACTTTAGAAGTAGCACTTATGTGCACTCATTTAATGTATTGAGAGTGATCATATATGATGACTTAACCTTGTAAGATATAAGGAATTTACCTTTATAAAGATCAAAGTAAAATCTCAATATCTATGAGTTCTTTTGTTGGTAAGATTACCAAATCAAATCAACTCAAAATCATCTTAGAATTTGGTTAGCTTCTTTTCCTAGATTATAGGAAAGGGACATTCTTCTTACAAAAAACAATTCTACAGGGATTTGAATAAAATTTAAGAGGGTTGAGTCATGGAAAGCGATGCAAGATTCTATATAATGACCCATAACTTTGTGCAACATAGATGGATGATAGTTGAATACATATACATTTTGTTGATCATCTTGGTTCTTCTTCACTCTTCTCTGTATCATCTTCCTCAACTCAGTCATCTTGCAAAGCTTGGTTCTCTCTCTACAAAGATCCAAATTTGGTGAGTGAGCACTCATTAGAAAGGTATTACTTTCTACTTATAGTTATACATTCTCAATTCATTTTCTTCATTAGATTTAGAGAAATCTCTACTTGAACGTCTCAGGGTCAATTTGTGCATAGCCCTGAAAAGTTGTGGGTACACCTAATCATTGTTAAACTTAATTCTTACTCATTAGTTAGTATAAATTGGGTCTCTTATGAAATTATAGAAAGCTAACCCTATGTATGACCGTGATTGACAGACCAATCGATCACGATTGATGGGCAAATTTGGCATTTTTTCAGGTAAAAAAATAGCTTATTTTTTGGCCAAAATTAGGAAAATTAAGGGTGAATAGAGCATAAAGAAACTTTAGGAAACAATGTGAGCTATCATTGAGTGCTTGCTTCACTTGTTTTGACTCCCAACTGCCTGATTGGCTATAACTTCTTCATACGAACTTTGTTTGCTACAATTTTGGTCCCGTGAAAGCTCATTGAGAATCCTGCATGGACATCCACTAGTTTTTGTAATAATCATACATGGGGTTCTAGTATAATTTTTTTAAGTTGACCATCAGCCGGTACTAGGGAGTGAGAATATTGTTTTGGGCAAAAAGGAAGGCAAGGGTCTATACTTTTCAGTGTATGTTGAAGGGTGCTTTTGTCTGTCAATACATTGTGGTCAACTCCATTTTTTAACTAGTAAAATTTCACAGGTCTGTGATGTGCAAGCAAGGATTTCAAGCAACTTTAGCAAGGTGATCATGGAGCTTGGGCGAGCGTGTCCTGGGCTCGACTGACAATCAATAGGCAACAGACTTGAGGTTGGAAATTCTCTTGAAACCCCCTCTATCAATTCCTAGCTTAGGCTAAGTACGGATAGAGGTGTTGATTAATTAGGGCAACGTTAAGCATTTTCAAGTCCAAGAACTTTAATCACTTAAGTGCAAGTATAATTAGATTATGTTTGCATGACACCCTAAGTGAAAAGAATTCAAATCAAGCGATAAAACTCAAGTACGATAAAACTCAAGTGTTCCTTGTGCCGAAGATTGTTTGGACAAGAAGTGATACCTAAGGAAATTAAAAAGAACAAGTTAATATTACAAAAGAACTCAGCAACGAGGTTGTACTGGGAATATTGGGATAACCACCAAGGCATATGAACCTTAGATCAGGACGATATCTAGGGAGAGATCGATAAAGCCTTAGGTCTTCAGAGGCTAGTGTTAACCACACTGGTAGGTCTTGGGCACAGTAGTTGAGCACTTATCTGCACTACGCTAGCTCTCAAACTAGCGAATCAGAGATGTCTTATGGTATGGAGAGACCCACAAGAAGTTCAGGTGTGGCTTACTTACAGAAAACCCAACTTGAGTACATTAGGACCAACCAATTAGGTGCTCGCATCTATGAAGACGGACTAAGAAGATCCGTTGTGCAGATTAAAAACTCTAATCAACCCCTTGGACTAGAACACCCAGTCGCTAAATTTGAGAATGGTGCATACTTAGATAAAGAAGAGACGAATTTGGTAATGTGATTCCAGAGACAGACATAGGTGACATAGAGCAAGGGAACTTAGCAAGAGAGCCTAGAACTCCTCGAGGCAAATCAGTCCTTACTAGAATCATCACTCCAGAGGGGATTCCCCAAGACAATAAGAGCATAGATTTGCTCTTAAACCGAGAGACTAACGAGGCCTTTTGGAGGTATAAGACTGACCAACCTAATGAAGCAGGAACGCTCACAATCTATGAGTTTAAAGATCCTGACAGCCCCAACAAAGTAACCTACTTAGACAATACTTCAGAGAGGATCTTCTTGGTCACAAAACATGGTAAAAATGCCTACACTTGGAAGGGTGAATTTGTTTTTCCCAACCAAGATCTAATGTCTCTTATGGGCACCAAGGAGTTGGAACATCCCAAGTTCATGGAGCTCACAGGGACAGGAGTAGAGATAGGTCGAAAGTAAGCTTTACTAACCCATTAGGAAGAGAAAGAACGAGAACGGAGACAGATAGAATGGAAACCGAGAGACCTAGAGACCCAATTAGGAATCAAAGAAAAATCGAGGAATTCCCTCTGCCAAGGCCTAGGGAACACACGAGGACCTTGAGGCCTATGCAACTAGTTAAGTCCATGAAGAACTGCTTCGATGGCACTGGAGATCCATACGATCATGTGGTAGAATTTATGCAAGTTTTGAGAGCTAAACAAGTTGAAGACTTGTTCACTCAATAATGCCTTTGGCCTAACTCTCAAGAACACAACCCTTACATGGTTTCAACCGCTTCAGCAAGGTTAGTTCAAGAACATAGAACAACTTCTAGAGGCTTTCATCACAGAATTGTCTAAGAGTGGCATCAGACACAACACCTCATCACTGATACATAGCTTCAAGCAAACACCTCAAGAAATAGTTAGACTTGCAGGAAGACAATTTAGGCAACACCTAGAGAGATGTCATGTTCCAGAGTTACCCACTCCAGCCAAACAAGTGGCATTATTCTTAGACGGATTGTTGAGTACCAAATTGAGATCTTGTGTGTACTTGAAGGACCTTAGAACCATAGAAGAGTGTGTACGTATGTGCATTGACATTGAGGATAACCTAGGGGAGGAATTAGAGCTTTCAAAAATCTACAAAGATTCAAATAGTTCTACTAGCCTCACTTCCAATTCACATCTATTGAGGAACTCGTTGACAAAGTCACTCAGAAGTTAGGAGTCTCAAGCAAACAAATACCAAGGTTTGCCCCAGTAAAAAGATGCTATACTTGTGGAGGTGACCATATGGCGAATGTATGTCCCATTATGGCTCAACCCCAAGTAAACCCTAGTAGTCAATACTGCACCATAGAACGGAGATACACTAATCACACCGTGCAAGATTGCCCATACAATAAGCAAGCAGTTAGGCAAACTTACCCACAGCCATACCCACAACAAGGAAGGTACCAGAACCAACACACACCACAAAAATATGGCAAGCCACAACAACCCTATCAACCACCCTATCAAGGGCAGCAAAGACCTCAACCAGTTCTAGCACAGTAGCCCCCTCCTCCAGCCAATGTGATCCTAATAAAGTATGCAACAGTAGAAGAGAATCTGAATAGAGCCATAGTGCCAGTAACACCATTGCTTTCACAAAGTGACCCTAATGATCATAGTTTTGACTCTACTCACATTGATAGCCCACAGGCTTACTACATGCAGTCACCTGACCATAATGAGTCATACTATTATGAAGACCCAAGTGAACCTAGTTGGGAGCCAGAGTATGCAAACATCATGTACGCAAATCCTAACTCTTAACCTCAACCTAGTCAGGTAAGACCCCCATTCCCTAGAGGACCATGCGACCGATGTCAGGGAGATCACCTCATCCGTGATTGCCCTATGCCTGCACCTACACAACCCCAAGCTGTGACAATTCCGGGTTTTTGTTCTGATTGTGGGAAAGGGCATCTCCTGCGAGATTGTCCTAAGAACTCCAATAATATGCCAAAAATCACTCCTATCAATGTTATTGGGCTAGTTGTAGACTCTAGAGGAAGTGTAACTTCCATTGCCCAAGTGCAGGTGGTCATTAGAGCTCAGGCTTTGCAGCAAAAGCAAGGTTTAAGCTAGGAAAAGAGTTCCGAGGTTAGTGAAATTGAGAGCATAACCAAGAAGAGGACCAGAGCTTGGAAGGATAGTCGAGAAAGAATGAAAAGGAAATGGGCAAAGAAGATGAGTGAACTCGAGGAAAGCATAAGCAAAACAAAAGCCAAAATCGTTGAACTCACCTCTCAAACACACTCTCATACCACCACCACCTCCATCCCTATCACCACTTAATCTGCCACCTTCCAACCCACCTCATTCAAATCCACCACCCCCTTGAGTAGGATCAGTATTAGCTGATCCCACTCCCGAGGACCTAGACATGATGCTTAAAGCATATCAGGCTAGAATCCAAGAAGGGCCAAATGTGACAGATCATGATAAATGTTACCCTAGAGCTTATCTAGAGATAGAAAGAGCCAAGCTCTGTGCTAAAATGATCGTGTTGGCTCAAACCATGTTTGAAGCCAGCTGCCTCTTCAACTACTCTTGCTCAACTAAGACACAATTGCACTTTGATGGACTGTTAAAGAGATTAGAGAGCATAATTGCAAGATCTGGCAAGGAAGCCACCTCCCAAGGAAGAAACAAGGAAAATGAAAGAATAAGCATTCCCCCCAGGAAGCTTATGTGCCTAACTCCACTGATCCACACACCTCCTCTTCTATGAATCGATATTCCTCAGAGTTTCAAAAGAGATTCAAGAAGAGAAATGGGCTAAGGAAAGTGAATCTCCTCCTCCCATTGAGCTTGTGGATGAAGCACATGATCAATTCCCACAAGACATTCCTTCCATTTATGGAGAGCAGGAGAGTGCCCAATCTCATGAGAGATTAGATTTCGTGTCTATTTCCTTAGAGGAACTCCCCCATTTCACACGCCCATGGGAAGCCAAGTCCACTTGTATGAGAGCACCCACGGTCATCGTAAGGAATGAAGACTCAGTCATACCTAGGAATATGGAGGTAGTAAAGAACACCAAAGTGCAATGCAATCTCACTTTAGAAGAGCTACACAAGGTTAGGCGAGAACTATGGAAACATGTAGCCATTCAAGTTCCAAAAGTAGCAGAACCTTGTTCCCAGGTAGGTTCTCATAGAACGGTGCCGGAAATACCCTTGGATAAGATAGGAGACATGAGAAAAAGAGAAGAAGGAAACACCTATCTTCCAATTACCCATCAAGGTTACACCACCAAGGCAATTTTAGACTCAGGTGCAAGAGTTGCAATTGCTACCACTTCCCTCTGGAAGCATTGGGGCAAGCCAGCACTCAGACCAACAAGAATGAAATTGCAAATGCCCGATGGTCACATAGAAAGACCCTTAGGACTGCTAGAAGGAATAACTCTCACCACGTGTGGAGTAGAGTTTGAGCATTATTTTGCTATATGTGACTTTAGCAAGAATCAGGCCTATGAGATGATTTTGGGAAGACCATTTATGCGTCAGTTGCAAGTGGTACAAGATTGGGGAACCAATTCTTTGTATTTGCAACAATTAGGTGTTACAACCAAAGCCAATCTCAAAGATTACTCTCATATAGATGTGCCCCGTATTCAATGGAGCCCCATCCATACAGCTAAAGATGATACGGATTCAATGATAGAAAACTATCTAATGTAATAAACAACCACCCAAGATAGAGACCATCTATCATGACACTTGTCTATCACGATAGATAGGTCTATCACGATAGACATTGTCTATCATGAAAAACAAGCAAATTCGACTGAAGGTTAGGGTTTTCATTTTTTGCTAATTTTGAACTACTTTTTGGCATGATTCTTTGATTGCCTCACAACATCGCGATTCTCTTAGAGAATTGTGAAATTTTCACACTATCACAACTACCTTAAACAAGTACATAAATATCTCAAAAGGTTTTGTTTGTCTATTTGATCCCCAAGAGCCTGAATTGACATCCAAAGTCCATTATTTAAACTCTACAGTTTGCCAAAAGTTGACCTTCAAGTGGGATTAAGAAGCCAAGGGAGCTCTAAAGGATTTTTTAGCAATAGAAGGGGGAAAATGGGTCTTTAAGAAATATCCAAATCAAGATTTCTAGTCAAATAAATTAAAGTTAAAACTTGATCTAAACTTGGGACTTTTACAGGTCCATTAAGAACCATTCAAGGGTGTCTTGAGCAAGGTAAAGTGTAGAACAAAGCAAGCTTGGGAATGCATGTCCTAGGCAATAAAGTGCCAACAAAGATAAGTGGCTTGAGGTTGGAAGATCTCTTAGCCCCCTTGCTCAATTGTTTTTGCATAGGCTAAGTGTGATAAGTGGTTTCTACAGAGTGGAATCCCTAGGATTAGAGTAACAGATGAAGCCTTCTAGGGGTTCAAGCTAGATAAACCCAGTGACATAAGTGAAGTAATAATCTATGAGTTCAAGGACCCAGATGCCCCTGGAAAGGTTATCCATTTAGATAACTTTCAGGAAAGAATTTTTATGGTATTAGAGCATATTAGACATGTGTATACCAGGAAGGTTGAGTTGTTGTTCCCCTCTAGTAGACACCATGTGCCTCAGGTCCCACAAGATGTAGGATTTTTTAATGTATTTAAGAGCGAAAGACTGAGGTCAGATTTGCAAACCCAATAGGAAAAGATCATTCACGATTGGATATAGAAATAAGTGAGCAACAAAGACCTAGAGGCCTGAGAGATCAAAGAGTCATGGATGAGTTTCCCTTACCCAGGCCTAGAGAACATCATAGGATTTTGAGACCTACCCAACTGGTCAAATCCATGAAGAATTACTTTGATGGTGCTAGAGATCCATACAATCATGTAGTAGAGTTTAGACAAGTACTGAGAGCTGAATAGGTTGATGATATGTTCACTCAATATAATGCCTTTCGCCTTACTCTCAAAAACACCACCTTGATGTGGTTCAACCACTACGTCAAGGTCATTAGGAATATAGAATAGTTTCTCAAAGCATTCATCATTGAATTCTCCAAGAGTGGCATCGGGTACAATACTTCATCTTTGATACAAAGCTTTAAATAAACACCCCAGGAGATAGTTAGAATCGTAGGAAGACAATTCAAGAAATACTTGGAAAGGTTTCCAATCAATTACCCACCCCAACCAAACAAGTGGTGTTATTCTTGGATGGATTGCTAAGCTCCACACTACAATCATATGTGTACCTGAAGGAGCCTAGAACAATAGAACAATGTGTTTGTATGTGCACTAACATTGAGGACAACCTAGGCAATGAACTAGAGCTTTCCAAGATCTATAAAGATTTTGACGATGCTACTAGCTTCTCTCCTAAACCCTCCACGTCCATAGAGGATTTGGTAAAGAAAATAGCATAGGAATTAGGAGTCTCAAATAAACATGCACCTAGGATGGTCTTAGTGAAATGTTGTTACAATTGTGGTGGAGACCACATGGCTAATGCTTGTCTCATTATGGATCAACCTTAAGGAAATCCTAATGGCCAATATTGTACTATTGAGAGGAGATCCACAAACGACACTACGCAAGATTGATCTTTTAACAAACAGGTGGTTAGACATAAGTATCCACAACCATATTGGCAACATGAGAGATATCCAAATCAGTACGAACCTCAACAATACTTTAGGCCACAATAGCCCTACCGACCACAATATCAAGCTCTATAGAGACCTCAACCAGTGTTGCATCAACAACCTCCTCCCCCAGCCAATGGGATTCCAATCAAGTATGCATCAATAGAAGAAAATTTGACGAGAGCTTTAGTGTGAGCATCTCCCTTGATTTCTGAAAGTGATTCAAATGCTCATAGTTTTGAATCAACGCATGTAGATAGTCTACTTGCTTACTACATGGATTCACTAGAGCATAACAAGATCTATCCTTATGAAAACCTAGAGCTAGAATATTCAAATGTAATGTACACCAATCTTGACCTGATGCCACAAGCAAGAATAATGAGATCCCAAGGACCATGCTATAGATGTCAGGGAGATCATTTCATTAGAGAGTACCCAATCCCTACACCACGACATCCACAAGCAATAACCATTCAAGGCTTTTGTCTCAAATGTGGTAAGGAGCATCTTCTAAGGGATTTCCCTAAAAATCTAGTCCATACACAAAAAATCACACCTATTAATGTTATTGGCTTAATGGTAAATCTAGTGGAAGTACAATCACAATAGCCCTAGTGCAAGTAGTGACTAGAGGGCCTTACAATAGAACCAAGGCATAGGTCAATAGAAGATCCCATATAATAGTGAGATTGAGAGCACAAAAAAAAAGAATGAGAGCTTGGAAAGATATCCAAGAAAGGATGAAATGACAATGTACTAATAAAATGAGTGAACTTGAAGAGAGCCTAAAGGAAACTAAAGCTCAATCGATAGAAATCACATCTCAAATGCACCCCCACAACCCACCATCCTCATAAAACAAAAAGCACCCCATAGAACCACCACCGAGATGAGGATTGATCTTAGCGGATCCTACTCCAAAAGACCTAGATATGATGCTTGAAGCATATCAAGACAGAATCCAAGAAGGTCCAAATGTGACAAAACATGATAAATGTTACCCTAGAGTGGACCTAGAGATTGAAAGAACTCAGCTCTGTGCAAAAATGGTAGAACGATCTCAAACCATGTTTGAGAACAATCGTCTTTTCAATTGCACTAACTCAACCAAAGCACAAGTGCACTTTGATGGATTGCTAGAGCAACTAGAGAAAATAATAGCCAAATTAAGAAAATCTACTCCATCACAAGTAATGCTAGGATTGAATGGATACGCTTGCCTCCCTAGGAAGCTTATGCTCCTAATTCTATTGATTTTGGAATCCCTTTGTTAGTGAATCAATATTCACAAGAATTCTTGAGAGAAATTCATAAGTAAAAATGGGCCAAGGAAAGTGAGAATCCTCCTTCCATTGAGCTAGTAGATGATTCCATCTATCTATGGAGAGCAAGAGGATGCTCAACCTAGTGAACATTCAGACTTTGCGTCTGATTACTCGAAAACATTGCCCCATTTCACATGCCCATGGGAATCTAATTCTATTTATATGAGAGCACCCACAATCATGGTAAGAAACAAAACCTTGATTGTCCTTAGAAACATAGATGTAGTGAAGAACACCAGAGTGTAGTGCCATCTCACTTTGGAGGAGCTACACAAAATTCAACCAAAATTGCGGAAACACATAGCCAATCAAGTTCCAAAAGGATTAAAATGCATTCCTAGGTAGAACCACATTAGACAGTACTATAGATACCCTTGGATAAGGTAGGAGACATGAGTGAAGGAGAAGAAGGAAAAACCTATCCCCCTGTTGTTAAAAAATAAAGAGGCAAGGTTGTATATATTTTGCAAAAAGGATTTTCTTCAAATATGACAAAAATACAAAAATGAAAAATGGAAGCATTTACTTTAGAAAGTAGTGGAGGCCAAAAGAGATTCAATCAAAAGATAATCAATCCAAAAACTAAACCGAACAAGAAGAGTGGCTGCTCAAAGTGGTGGAGGAGTTATGGAGAGCTCACGAAGTCATCATGAGAGCTTGTGGTCACTTGGCAACAAAAGAGGCAAGGGAGGAGACTCAAGGATAGAGGAAGAAGGTGCTAAAGTCCCCTTGTAGGTACTTCATTTGGTTTTAGTCATTTTGTTTTCTACGATCTCACATACTATGTCCCATCACTCACCATTTCTAGGTAGCCTGATTGTGAGAGTCATATCTCTCAATGTATGTATCCATTTCTAGAGTCTAAATATTTGTTGGAAATTTTATCTTGTGTAAATTCTTAATTTTTATTTTTGAAATTCATCATGCTCTTTGAGTTATAAGATTTTAGTGAAGACAAATTTTCAGCCTGACTCAGTGGATATGAAGCTTGA
Source organism: Ceratopteris richardii (assembly GCA_020310875.1). Lineage (NCBI taxonomy): Eukaryota > Viridiplantae > Streptophyta > Polypodiopsida > Polypodiales > Pteridaceae > Ceratopteris > Ceratopteris richardii. The sequence goes on along the minus strand of CM035432.1, from coordinate 66,539,416 downwards.
TTTGAGGCAAAGGGTTGCCAAACCAAAAATACTTCAAATTGAGTATTTGATAGCTCATTATAAAGCTATTAGTGTCTAGTTTTCATGAACAAAGCCAAAAACTCATTGTATTCTTCAATTGATACAAGTTTTCATTCTAAGGTTCACCTAAAGGTAAAAGTCTTGATCATGAGGTCTTCTACGCTTTTCACTACACATAGGAGAGGAATTCTCCAACACTTGGTATCAAATCTCAATAATAGAGCATTTGTGCTTGAAGAGGCAAAGCATTGGAACTGAAGTAAAGCAAAGGGAAACTACAAATCAAGGGGGAGTTTCGTAAAGTGAAGACAGAGCGCCACAAAATATTGAGGTAAACTTCAAACTTGGAAGTCTTCAATGGTTGATTTAGAACAACAAGTTGAGAAGTAAGATAAAGATGATTTTCAATCTTGGAGGTATAGAGTGATAAATTACCTCAAATGTAAAGTTTTATGTGGTCCAGTTATTGGAGATGATCCACAAGCAGTGGATCTTCAAGATCCCAACATTATTCCACCACAATGGAGACAATTAGGAGATTGGGAAGAGAGGAATCGAAGGGTGATGTTCATCATTTCACAAGTTAGTTCTTACACTATGATTGGTCATGTGCAAAGCCTAGAGATAGCCAAGGAAGTTAGGGAAGCATTGGAGAAGGTGTATGCTACCGCAACAAGGTCTCAAAAGATGCAATTCAAGAACTAGCTCAAAAACATGAAGAAAAGCTCAAACCAAAGCATTAGTGAGTATACATTGAAGATCAAGGAGCTTTGAGAGCAGCTAGCATCAATTGGATGGAAGATAGAAGAGGAAGACATTGTCCAAACAGCCCTCAATGGCTTGAGGAGAGAAGTGAAGTGGAAGCCCCTCATCACAAACATCCTTTATAGAGACCCTCTACCAACATACGATGAGATTATACCAAATCTTGTGGCTAAAGAAGCTCCTCAACAAGGAGAAGGCAACAAAGGTAAGGACAACCATAGCCAAATGTTATATGCAAGTCAAGGTAGAGGAAGGAACTCAAGAGGAGGCTCAAGAGAAAGAGAAAGAAGCTACAACAACACGAATTCCAGCCAACACAACTTAGATGCTAAAAGTGCTTTGTGTCAAGCCCTTTTAATCTCGTTTCTCGGTTCTTGGGATGGACAGGGGTCTGATAATACAGAGGCCCTTTTTAATTTTTCCCAATTAATCCTTCAGTTATCGATTAACTACTTCCGATTCAACACTTATCGCTACACAATGCGTTTATCATGCGTATCAAGCACTCATGAATTAGCGTAGACTGTTAAGATTAATTATAATGTTACAGTAATTAACGATTAATTACTAAACTTAATAATCAACACAGTACTTAGAATTCTTCAAAGTCTGCAACACAACATCTCTAGCGCGATCGCCTAGACAGATAGTCTGGAGATTCCTCTTCTGCCGAAGAATACCGTGCTTCCCTTTTCATTACTCAAAAAAGGTTACATCTTTTCGCCACGCCTTTCTGGTGCGTGCGAATATAGAAAAATAAAATTACATGGAAATCCAATCTGGCGGCTATCACTAGCACGCATGGTGGAATCGAACCCAAAAATGAAAATTACATTAAGGCTCATTAATGATGCCTTGGATATACAGAGTTCGCGCTAACTTAAAAGTTCAGGTAATTTTCTGTTTTAGAGAATCTAGCATATCTTTCAAAATGTCCGGTTCAATCAGCTATGCATCAGTACGAACCGAACTAGGAGCAACAACTTGACTCATCAACAATTCCGTCTGCGTCTGCAAAAATGTTTCGTGAAGGTAGAACTCGTTGGCGAGGGTAGCATCTCTTCGCATCTTCATATCAGCTATCTCTGCATCAATCCGGGATAATCTATCTGCTTGAGCGCCTAATTATTTTTCTCGTCTTTCTAGCTCCTCAGCTTGAAACTGCATCGTCTTATAATAAGCTTCTCGCTCTTGTTTAATTGCTTCCATATCTTTCTTTAACTGAATAGTCCTGCCAATCTCTTCAGTGAACTCTTGATCGCGCTAGAACAATCTTTCAGTGACATTATGCAGGTCAGCTTCGACTTTAAGTACATTGGAAGCAAGAGACTGCGAGGCTTCCTCTAAAACACTGAATGCGTCTCGCATATTGCAGAGCTCATTACCCAAGACGGTCATAGCATCTGTTTTGTCAGTAAGTTCTTGCTTCAGCCCAGTGATTTCGGTGTCTCGTTGAGCAATCAGGTTATCCTTTTCCGCTAATTGTTGTTGAAGTTGCTGAATTTGATCATGCAATGAATGACTCTCTGCTTTGGCGGCCATAACTTCTTCTTGGAGGGGGGCAATATCGGCTTCAAGCAAGTCCACCTGACTCTGCAACTGCTGCTGAATGTTATGAGTGGTGATCTTTATCTGGAGGGGTAATTGCCTGGAGAACTAGATGAGAAGTTGACCCATGGATGCTAGTTCCGTGAACATCACTTCTGGGGGAGGAAGAGAAGGAGGGGGTTGTGATGATGAGGCGGAGAGGAGATGAGGGGAGGGTGGTGGAGAGTAATGGGGAGAGGATAACTGATGTGTTGATGCCTCGTGAATGGTAGTGGAGGGTGCACCAGGAAGAACTGCAACAGGCTCAGAACTGGTAGTTGGCAGAGGAAGAGGGATAAGAGCGGTTGGGACTAAAACTATTCCGGTCTCAATCGGGTTATCTTCTACAGCAACTTCGGAAATAGCCTCAGCATTACCAGTCAATTGCTTGACTGCATCTACTTGGATTGTGACTGCATCTGCTTGGATGTCAGTGGTTGGTGACGAAGGAGATTGACAGGCCATACCTCTAGTATCTTCTTCTATCTCCTTCACAGCCGCAGCATCCGTTTGGTGAGATTCCTCCTGCGATGAGACTTCGGCTACATCTTCCATGACAGCATCTTGATTTGGCTGCTTGAGAGAAGGAGACGGAACAAAATCGACCTGTAAGGAGGGGGCAGTTTTGTGGAAAACTTCAGCTTCTTGTCCTGCAGTGGAACCCTGTACCTGGCTTTGTGAGGGACTAATACGTCTGCATTTGCGTTGGAAGAACTGAAGCAAATCTCCATCATCGTCGTCTTCCAGCATTTGTGTAGATTCTTCATGTAGCAACATGGTAGTCGAGGGAGGTGGTTGCTGCGTGGCTTGGAGCACCGGAAAGAGAAAGGTTAGCAGATGGGGTAAGTGAGTACGAGGGATGTCATTCTTGGCTATCTGTTTTGTAACCCCTACACATTCACGGTGAATGCGCCTAAAGAAAAAGGAGGTGAAATTAACGGGTTCGTGGGAAGTGGTATTGATCATTGAGTAAAAAGGTCAGGAAATACCATGGGTGCATTTTTGCAATTTTAACGTAGCGACAAGGAATTGCAGAGCAGTACACTCTGGTTCAGGTCGGCAAAGGATGGCAAAATCATTAGATGAGTGCCGGGGAAATAATTCCTTCATGGTGGTGAGAGGGAGGAGTGGACCATTCTCCAACCCTTCCTGAGGGAGACGGAATCCCTCAGCAACCGTGTTGAGAGTAACGACGTTACGGGGGTTTAAACACGTTAATGGCCAGCACTGCTCTGTAGCAGGCGTGGCGGCAATGGTAGAGATGATTTTTGCATGGAAGGGGTGACACTCCACTGAATGCCAAGGTAGTTCAACGAAGGCCAACAATCCCCGAGCACGCAAGTACTCACTCACATATGGAGTGAGACCCGCACGAAAGGTTGCTATGTGAGCCAGAGCTTCCATGGCACGCACAGAGAACAACAAAGACACAGAATACACACAGGGCACAAGCACACAAAAACACAATAGCGATTATCAGTGAAAGAAACAAGATTAAGTAAGAGCATGGGGAAAACTAGGCAGCAAGAACCCTAATCATAAAGTAGTATTGGAAATATATCCTTCATAATGGTGTCATGCATGCATGAACAGAAGCAGTGACAGAGAGGCGGCTATTAATCATGATTAAATCAGCAAAACGGAAGGATTACGATAGTTGGTCAACCGAAACACAGGGGGTAGAAAAGAAAATCAAGTGACCAGCGAAAAAAGAAAAAATACCGAGTACACCTGATGAGTTAGTAGACGGCGGGTGATAGGGGGGAAGTTTGGAGCCATTAATCGCTTTTGGAAGAAGGACAACTGTTAAAGTTGCCAACCGAAAAGTTGCGGATCCCACTTGTTCAACAATCCAGTATGGACCGAACCACCGTAGCTTATATTTTTCGGCAGATCTATTGGCTTTAGCATTATAGAATAAAATGAGTTGGCCAATCTGAAATATAGGGGTTTTTAAAAAACGATTGTGAGTACGGGCTTGAGGTAGCTGAACTTCTTGAAGAATCATGAAGCTTTCCAAGCATTGTTCATCCAATGATCTAATAACATCTAACTAGAATGGAAAAGATTCTTCCGACAGCAATTTCTAGGATAAGGCCACTCGCAGACTCGGCACCACCACTTCCATTGGCGCAATAGCTTCTATTCCATAAGCAAGTTTAAACGGAGTCCTTCCGATAGCCACCTTATACGTAGTCCGATAAGCCCACAAAACGGCAGGTAAGAGCTGTTCCCACCGTTCCGAACACTCCAAGATCAGTTTCCAGAGAATATTCAGCAGAGTCTTATTAGTGCTCTCAGCAAGACCATTCGCGTGTGGATAGTAAGGTGAGCTGAATTTATACACAATCTGGAAATTCTGAGTCAACACCTTCATTAAGGTATTTGCAAAATGTGTACCTTGGTCCATCACTATCTCCAGAGGTAATCCGTATCGAGGGAAGACATCCTTCATCAAACATTTGGCCACCGAAACAGCTGTGGCAGAACGTAGAGCCTAAGCTTTCGCCCACCTAGTGGCATAGTCTGTACAAGTCAAAATGTATCGGTTGTTGGTGAGGGTAGCTGGGGGTGTAATTGGGCCAATGAAATCTAAACCCCACTTCTGAAAGGGTTCAAGAGGCATGACAGGTTGGAGAGGAAAGAAATGTCACTACAAGGGCTGCCCAGACCGTTGACAGACATCACACTCTTGCACAAATTGAACCACATCTCTGTACATTATAGGCCACCATACCCCGCTTTGCAGGATTTTGCGATGAGTGAGATCAGCAGCAAAGTGTCCTCCAATGGGTGATGAGTGAGCCATGGCAATAACTGATGTCGATTCATGTGGAGGGATACATCTGAGCAGGACACCAGTCTAATCTATGTAATACAGTTGACCAACAATCAATCGGAATCGTCGACTGTAGATTGCAATTTTCTGGCGCAGAGTAGCCGGAGTATGAGGAGGGAGAAAACCATCGTAAAGTCATTAATGTATCATAGTATGCAGGGGCAACAGGAAGTTCTGCAGATTTTTCAAGAGCTGCATCGGTGACGTAAATAGCCGGTGTCGTGTCATCCACACCTACCAAAGTCTCACCGGAATCCAGACGAGATAAAAAGTCCACCAAGACATGTGTCGTACCTGGTCGATGAATAACTTCATAATCAAACTCCTGTAATAGTAAAACCCATCTTGCTAATCTGCCGCCTAAGTGTTGTTGGCAAACCAAATACACCAGTGTGGCATGATCCACATGGAAAGTGAATCTTCATCCCAGCAAGTAATGTCGAAACTTCTTAACAGAGTATACCAAACTAAGACACTCTTGTTCTGTCACGGAATAATTTCTCTCTGCAGGAGCTAATCGGCAGCTCGCATAGTATACTGGTTGGAACCATTTGTCGGTTTGTTGCATCAACACACTACCGATTGCTATGTGTGAGGCATCCACAAATACATGGAATGGATGTTCCCAATCAGGCGGTTGCAGGATCAGAGCCTGCGTCAATAGGACCTTCAAACGATCAAATGCGCTTTGACACTCATTAGTCCATTCGTACTTACGTGGAGTGCTGGTCATAAGTCGGTTGAGTGGCGTCGCTAGATGAGCTAGCCACTGTAAGTGTCTACCATGCCACCTGATCTGGCCAAGAAACTGCATAACTTCTTTGGGTGTTTTTGGGACCGGTGCCTCCAACACTGCTGCTACCTTATCAGCGTCTACCTGTATTCCTTGTTTGGAGATGATATGACTGAGCAACTTCCCACAAGAGACTGCAATAACTGATTTGGTAGGATTCAAACATAATCGATACTCCCGAGACTTTTCAAAACAGCACCGTAAATGATACAAGTGCGCCAAAGTATCACCAAATAATGAAAAATCATCCAAATAGACTTGCGTAAACGTTGTCAGGTAAGGTGAGAACACTTCCTGCATACATCTTTGGAATGTACTTGGGGCGTTCTGCAAATCGAACCACATTACGGTGCAAGCATAGACGCCCCAGTTGGTGATGAATGCCATCTTTGGTATATCCTGTTCCGCCATCCTCACTTGATTGTATCCACTGTAGCCATCCAGGAAAGAATACATTTCGTGACCAGCTACCGTATCGAGCATCGTATCTAGAAAAGGGAGAGGGAACGGATTCGGTACGGTGGCTGGATTGAGCTTCCGGTAGTCGACACAAATATGTAACTATTTATTTTTCTTAGGCACTATTACTATTGGCGAGATCCACTCGGCATGCTCAATTGGCACAATAAATCCCACCTTCAACAAACGATCAATTTCGGCCTTAACATGGGCCGCATAGTTAGGATTCATCTTGTAACTAGGTTGTTTGGTAGGTCTCGCATCCGGTTTCAGCACCACTCTATGTTGATAAATTTGTGGGTCAAGACCCTTCATGTCTCTATAATCCCAAGCGAAGACATCTGAGAATTCACACAGGAGTTGCACCAAATCGTCTTGGAAGTTGTCTGCTAATCCTGCCTTAATTTTTACTAGTCTCGGGTTGACCGTGTCACCCAAATTGTACGTTACCAGCTGATCCTCCGCTACATAAAATTGTCGAGGCTTTGCCAAGTCATCAGCTGGCTGGAACAGTTGTTGTAATGTCGATTCATCCATAGTTATGTCGGCATCTGCTTCTGCTTCTTCAGTCAGTGGTACGACCGTACAAGCTGCCGGACTCCAATTATCTACTACCGACTGTAAGTCTACAGTACCTAATGCAATGAGGTCCTTATTTTTCTTGAGGAAAGCCTCCTCCTCATCATCAGATAGTCCATCCAACATATGGACTGGCTCTGCTACATATGGGCGTGCATGTAGATCACAAGGTTGCATAGCATCTAATGTAACGACATATTTCCGGTGATTATTTTTAAAAATTAACTCTTGAGCTGACCAATCCTGCACGACCTTGGCTTGCTTTAGCCATGGTCGACCAAAGAGTAAGTTGTAGTCAAGGCTAGATTCGGGTAACTCCAGGACTACAAAAGTCATTTTAAATGTAGTTCCCTACATGGTTATAAGAATATTGCACACTAGTCCCACCGGATGGACTCTAGATTGGTCTGCAATTCGTACAAAGAACTGCACTGGTTTAATTTGGGTCCAACCCAATTTCCTACAGAGTGCCGCTGTTGCAATATTCACTCCAGAACCTCCATCAATTAAAACTTGTGTGATCCTCTCAGTATCATATGATCCACCGTAGGATCCATCTCGGGTTGTATGGTCGCAGTTGCTGGAGTACATGAAGATCCGGGGCTGACCTGTTGTTGGAATTGTTGTCTTACACGGAACTAGGGCGAGCAACTGTCCTAGAGGTAGTGTGATTGAAGCCTTAGATATAACATCCCATACCTGGTCTGTTTGTGCTGTGGTCATCACCGACTATGGTTGTGATTCTGATGTTGCCAGGACAGAATTCTGTGCATTTGGCCTTGCATTTGGCATAGGAGGCTGAGTTACCAGAATTGGGTCAGGGAATACCGTCGGCTCCTTGGCTGTCCATTGACTGGCTTTTGTAAAAATCCGTTGTTGCTCACAAATTTCGGGCTCAAAAACTTCAGTTGCTGGTTGCAACTGTTTTCTCGATCTTGTCTATACTATGGCTGCTTGTGAATCAACCGGGGAAATATAAACCATATTTGTCATAGGATTTTGCCTTTCCTTTTTTCTTTTATCATACTCTGTGGCTTCTTTACAAAATCTACAAATATGCCCAACGTCACCGCAGAAATGACAATGAGGGGGTGGGAGAGAGGTACCTTCAGCCGATGTACCCACCTGCCATCGATTTTGGTTGAAATTTTTACTTCGCGAACTCCGGTAGTTCCTGTATCCTTGCTGCTGGTTGGTCCGCAACTAGGGCGGTACGTAATGGTTGGTTGGCTGCCCCTGCTCTAGTCTTATGGCATTTACTGCCGCTCTACTCTGCACCTTTGCATTGTATGCACAAGTTTCTATTGAGTGCCCTGTCGTGTTACAAATGGCACAATGCATTTGGTTGAGAGCACATGTGGAACTAGTGTGACCGGGGTTCTTACACTTAGTATCGTACACTTGTTTGGACGGATCCTCGATCACGTTCTTACTTGCTTTCAACCATTCCAGATCCTCCGTAAACCCTCCAACTTTGTGCTCCAACTGTAAGGTCATTGCAATGAAAGCGTCCAATGTCATTCCTCCCACACATCGAATGATCATGATCTGTTTTAGTTGTGGATTCAATCCGTTGATGAACCATTGTGTTATGACATCGTTTGGCAGGTTGGCATGCGCTAGTGGAAGCTGCCACAAGTGAGTTCTGAATAGTTTCGCATACTCCTGGACACTTTGGTGTGGTTTCTACCGATTGTTTTGCAAATAGTCAAAAATTTCTACAGGGTTCTTCTTCAAGCGAAACCTCTGCAGGAACGCATCCTTCACATTGTCATAATTACCAAAATGATTAATATCGTATTGTATCAGCCACCTCGCTGCTTCATTAACCAATGTGGCCTGAAACATTATGGCCTTATACATCGGATCTCGTGGGTGGTTCAACACTGCATAACTAATTTCGAATGTGTGAACATGTGCGTCGGGGTCATCCCCCGAAAATCCACCGAATTTCGTATAGGTCACTCCGGTTGGGACCAGTCGAGGTGGAACGATTGGTTGTGGTTGCTGTTCTTGTTGCTCCTGAAATTGCGGTTGTGGTTGTGGCGATGTTTGTTGCTGTTGTTGTGAGCCACTCATGGTGCTATTGTTGCTGGCGTTGTTGTTCCCTGAATTTTGGGGAGGTTTCTCGTGAGCTTCTTGGACTGGAGGGCCAACCTGCTCACTTTTCGGTCCAAAAATGTCGTTGAACCGATTGTTGAACTCCAAGTCTAGTAGCCTTTCCTCAACTTTGGTGTCGAAATTAGGTAGACTTGCACTGAAAAGTGGTGAACGCAGTAAGTGTCCACCAGGCAACACCGCAGTGTCATCGAAAAACTTCAAATTGCCACCGAGTGATACCAAACTTCCATCGGAACTCGCCCAAGTCTCACCGGGCCAGACTACACTATCACTGAAAATGTTCTCACCTGGTATCGCAAACCTGTCACCGAAAATGGCCAAACTCTGACCACATAGTGCAGAACTGACTCCGCACTGCATCTTTGTACAACTAGAAATGACCGTACTTTCTCCAAAAAGTACCTGACTCACACTGGAATTCACCGGAATCTTGTCATGTGCTACTGAACTAGCATCGGAATCACTACTGACTGGCTGTGATCCTTCTGCAACTGGACTTAACTAGCCTGTACTTCTACCACCAGGGGGTGTTCCTAATAAGTTTGGAACTACCTAGGGATGTTGATCTCTGCGATATTTGGGGTATGCTTCACCGGAGCGTGTTACCGGCATATATCAAAGAATTCTTCGTCAATCGTTAATCTTCTGTGCAAACAAATACTCCAATTCCCACAGATGGCACCAGTGTTAAAAGTGCTTTCGGTCAAGCCCTTTTAATCTCGTTTCTGGGTTCAGGGGATGGATAGGGGTCTGATAGTATAGAGGCCCTTTTTAATTTTTCCCAATTAATCCTTTAGTTATCGATTAACTACTTCCGATTCAACACTTATCGCTACGCAATGCGTTTATCATGCGTATCAAGCACTCACGAATTTGCATAGACTGTTAAGATTAATTATAATGTTACGGTAATTAATGATTAATTACTAACTTAATAATCAACACAGTACTCAGAATTCTTCAAAGTCTGCAACACAGCATCTCCAGCGCGATCGCCCAGACAGACAGTCTGGCGATTCCTCTTCTACCGAAGAATACCGTACTTGCATTTTCATTACTCAAAAAAGGTTACATCTTTTCGCCATGCCTTTTCGGTGCGTCCGAATATAGAAAAATAAAATTAGATGGAAATCCAATCCAGCGACTATCATAGAGGACAAAGACAACTCAAATGAGAACACACATGGAAGAGGCCAAGCAAGAAATAGAGGAATAGGTCGAGGTTCATACAGTCCTTATAAAGGTATAACATTTTATCATTGTGGTAAAGTAGGAAATTATGCAAATGATTGTTGGCAAAAGAATTGAAGGTTGAATGGAGGAGGCCAAAGGAGCCAAAATAACTATGGGAGTACATCAAGTGAAGGAGACAAGCAAACCATGCTTGGCATGAAGCATGAGTACAACAACCTGAGAAGTGATGATCAAAAATGGTTTGTCGATTTAGGTTGCAGCAATCATATGATGTGCCAAGGAGATTTATTCACAAATCTACAAGCTCCAAGTAGAAAATGATGTGTAGAGACTGGTGATGAAATACAAACCTAATTAGTGTTGGACAAATTGTTGAGAAGGACTTACAGGTCAAATTCACTAAGCATGGAGCATATGTGGAAGACCCTCAACAAGGCTTCAAAAGGATTGCTAAAGGTGAGAAGGCTAGTAGATTATTTACATTTGAGATTGAAGACACAAGGAACATAGAGCTATTCAACTATAGAGATCAAACACTATCTGAGTTAAAAATATGACACAAAAGGCTAGGACACACAGGAGAAAGAACTATGAAGCAAATAAGCAGGGATGAGAGTGTGCTTGGCATTCCCAATGTCACCAAGCAGCATATGATAAACAAATGTGGAGCATGCCAATTTGGCAAAGCTCACAAGCAACCATTCAATAGAAAGAGATACATTCATGAAGACTATTTGGAGCTTGTACACACTGATGTGTGGGGTCCTAGCAAAGATCCATCAATCCCACGTTCAAGGTACTATGTTTCATTTGTTGATGATTATAGTAGATGGACAATCCTTTATTTCATGAAGCATAAGGATGAAGTATTTACATGTTTCAAAAAATACTTGGCACTAGTTGAAAACCAAACAGGAAGAAGCTTGAAAAGGATCAGGTCTAATGGAGGTGGTGAGTACTTTTCATGAATTTGATTCATTTTTATAGGACAAAGGCATAAAGAGGGAAGTTAGAACAAGATACACTCTTGAATAGAATAGGGTAGAGAGAAGGAAGAGGTTAATAGTTGAAGCTACTAGGTGTATGTTGAATGAGAAGAAGCTACCTAATTATGTATGGGCAGAGGCTATTTCAATAGCCACCTACTTGGTTAATAGGCTCCCATCTAAATCCTCGGATGGTATGACACCATATGAAGCATGGAATGGTAACAGACCCTCATTGGACCATTGCAAAATATTTGGGTGCATTTCTTATGCACATATCCCCTCACAAATTAGAGGGAAGCTTGATCCTAAAGCTGAAAAGTGTATATTCATTGGTTATGATCAAAACCAAAAGGGGTACAGGCTATACAATCCCACTAACAAAGCATTTATAGTTAGTAGGGATGTAGTTTTTTATGAAAATAATTCATGGTTTGAAGCTGATTGTAGGAAGGTCAAGTTACCTTGTGATTTGGAAAATGACTTTCCAACCCTCACTGAAGAAGATCAACATTTACCAGAAGACATCAATTCAGAGGATGAAGAGAAAATGGAGTTCAATGCATGGAGGTCAAGAGGCAAGAACAAAGTCAATCAATCGGAGGACATACCAAAATCCTCTAACCAAGCACTCAGGAGATCTCAAAGAGAAAGCAAAAAACACACAAGATATGGCTTCGATACATCATTAGTCACCAAGCATTATGTGTATATCACTAAAGACTCTATGATAAAAGAGCCTTCTTCATTTGAAGAGGCTAGGAAAAAGAAAGAATGGAGAGAAGCCATGCAGGAGGAAGTAAAAGCACTTCAAGAAAACCATACTTGGGACCTAGTTCCCAAGAAGCCAAGCATGAAGGTAATTGGATCTAGGTTGATATATAAAATAAAAAAGAACTTATATGGTTCTATAAATAGGTACAAGGCAAGGTTAGTGACAAAAGGATTTGCCCAAACTCATGATGGAGAGTGTTAATCTCCAAAAGAATAAGCTATCCTTGAAGTTAGAGCACCTCGATATCAAGAATAACTTAAAACCTTTACCAATTTGGAGGATCAATGCTCAATTACCAAAATCTTGAACAAATTGTGAAGCGAGTAATTACTTAGAAAGTCTGTTGCACATATCTTACTCATTGACTGATCAAATGTGTAAATTTTTTGATAAAACTTTGCATAAGGTGTCGCCTATAGTTTCTGCACTCCAAGTTAAATCATCTCAAAAGACTCAGTAGATCTTGAGAAATGATCTAAACAATTCACCTATGTCTAAAACTATAGTTCTTTACAATCGACTTTGACACCTGCAACTTCTAAAGCATGGTACTCCCAAACTACAACCCATTTATTCAAATGCTTTTAGACATAGGTAGCTTACCTTCCAACTTAAGTAATGATTGCTTGCTTTCTCAAAACTTTACACTATGGAAAGAGAACTGACCAAAACATTAGCATCAAATTTTGTGCCTCTTGCAACTTCACTTCTTCACATTTACACATGTAAATGTTCCTACACTTAATTCTCTCAGCCTGATCACAATTAGAAGCTGAAAACTTGTACAGAGGTCAATAAACTATGGACTTAGACTTGTACAAAAGCTTTTCACAAAAGATTAAACACAGAAGGAGTACACACAAAAATATTGGGCACAACTTTTCTTCATTTCTGAGAAGTTTTACATCCGAGTGATGAGAGAGATATCCTATAATGACTCAAAATACTTCTAATTCTTCTCTTCACATGCTCTCTCACATTTTCCCCGACATTTTTACTTGTATATATAGGCAAATATGTACAAGCTCATAACCAAACAAAAGGTATAAGTGAGCTAGCTCTAAATTAATGTACATATGTATACACATCTTCATATTCTAAACATGTACTTTCTTCATGCTTCCTAAATTGATCTTTTCTTCAATCCTTGACTTCAATCCTTCATCAAAACTTCAATTGGTGATTGACTTGCACCAATAGATCCCCCTCAATCATCAATTGAGGTTTTCTCTATCCTCTTTATACCTGCCATGTCTTTGAATCTCTGTAGCTTTGGTCCATCCAAGCTTTTGGTTAGCATGTCAGCTATCTGATCTTTTGTTGAAGTATGTATAACTTCAATCTCTTTATCCATCACCTTCTCTCTTAGAAAGTGATACTGAATCTCAATATTTTTAGTCCTGGCATGAAAAATAGATTTAGCAGCTAGATACAATGAACTCATGTTATCTCCATGAATAGTAGGTGTACTCTAAATGATGTCAAAACTCTTCATAAGAGTCTTTAGCCATATGACTTCCTTTGTAGCTTCAACCATACCTTTATACTCTTCTTCTGTAGATGATAAAGCAACTATGTGTTGCTTCCTAGAACACCAAGAGATTAACTTATCTCCAACATAACACAAGTATCCATATGTTGATCTCCTATCATTAGGATTACCTGCCCAATCTGTGTCACTATATATCTTGATGTTTGTATCTGATGTAAAACCATAATACAAACCTTCTTTGAGTGTACCCTTAATGTACCTCAACACCCTTTGTCCTGCAATCAAATGTTCTTTCCAAGGACAATGCATGAATTGAGACAACACTCATACTGCATATGACAAGTCAGGCCTAGTTAATGTAGCATAGATCAGACTACCAAAAAAACTTTGATATAGCTTCATATCCTTGAATTATTCTCCTCCATATCTGCTCAATTTGTGATTCACTTCCATTGGAGTAGGTGCTACCTTGCAATCTTCCATTTTAACTTGATCAACAAATTCTTCAAATACTTTTCTTGAGTTACATACACTCCATGTTTAGTGTATGAGATCTCCATGCCCAAGAAATATGACAAATCTCCCAAGTCACTAATCTTGAACTCTTTCTCCATTTGTTTCTTTAGGCTTTGAATTCCTTTCTCATCTATACCTGTAAGAATTATATCATCAACATATATGCACATGTAAATGAACCCATCATCACTTGCTTTGACAAGCAAGCTACTATCTACTTTAGATACTTGAAAACCAAGTTCCTTCAAGAACTTCACAAGTCTATAATTTCATGCCCTTGGGGCCTGCTTCAAACCATACAAAGCTCTCTTGAGCTTACATACATGATTTGGATACCTTTCATCTCTGAATCCTTGTGGTTGCTCCATGAAAACATCATATGAAATATCACAATTTAGAAAAACATTCTTCACATCTAATTGACATAATTTCCAACCTTTACATGCAGCAATAGCTATGAGTGTCCTAATGGTTGTCATCTTTGCCACATGACTATAGGTCTCATCATAATCTATACCATACGTCTGAGCAAACCCTTTCACAACAAGTCTAGCTTCATATCTAGACACACTTCGATCTGCATACCTCTTTGTCTTGTAGACCCATTTGCATCCAATAATCTTCTGACTTTTTGGTTTAGGAACCAAATCCCATGTCTCATTCTCCCTCAATGCATCATACTCTTCCTACATAGCGTTCTCCCAATTTTCCTTATCTTTTGCCTCTTCATATGTAGAAGGATCATCATCTGCCTTTACCATATAAGCATAATCTTTAGTAGCCAAAAACGAAGTGTCATAGCTATACCTTGTAGGTTGCCATTTGTGTCTTGATGACCTTCTGAGTTCTCCACTTCTTGAGGTTTCTTGTTCATCACATTCTGGATCAAACCTTGGCACTTCTTCAACTTCAACCTGTGCTTCATTATTCTCTTCTTCATCAAGTATTTGAACCTTTGATTTACCTTTCTTCTGATTCACAACTTCTTCATTACCTGCATGAATATTGATTGTGCCTGCATACCAAGTACCTGGCTCATCAAATGTAACATCCTTTGACACAAGGAATTATTTTGTGGATGGACTCCACAACCTATATCCCATCTGCTTATCATCATATCCAATGAATACATACTTTTCAGCTTTAGGTTCCAATTTGTGCCTTAATTGAGATGGCACATATGCATATGCCAAACATCCAAATACTTTGCAATGATCTAAGGTAGGTCTCTTACCCTACCATGCCTCATATGGTGTCATACCCTGCAAAGTTTTACATGGTAACCTATTAACCTAATATGTAGCTATATTACAGCCTCAGCCCACAAATAATTGGGACAATTTTTCTCCTTCATCATAGATCTTGCAAACTCAACAAGAGTTCTATTTCTCCTTTCTGCTACACCATTTTGTTGAGGAGAGTACCTGCAAGTAACTTCTCTTTTTATACCTCGATTCCACAAGTAATCACTGAATTTATTAGAAAAATACTCTCCCCCTCCATCTGACCTTAGTCTCTTCAACTTTTGACATGTAATTCTTTCTGCATACACATGATAATGCTTGAATGTATTAAATACCTCTAACTTATCTTTGATCACATAGATTGTGATCCACCTGGTAGCATCATCAACATAAATCACATAATATCTTGAACCATTGATACTGAAATCCTTTGATGGTCCCCACACATCTGTATGTACCAAGTCAAGCTTCTCTGAATACATAAAACCATGCTTGGAATAAGATTGCTTATGAGCCTTACCTAATTGACATGCCTCACATCTGTATGTCATATGTTGACCTGAAACATTAGGCAATCCAAGCATTGAACCATTGTTAATCATATCTTTAATACCTCTTTCATTGAAATGTCCAAGCCTTTTATGCCAAAGATCTAACTCAGAGATCTTATGTCCTCCATAAGTAAATAAGGCATGACCAACATTACCTTGAATCTTCAATGTGAAGATTCTTCCTTCTTTCCTCCCTGAACCATTTGTTTATACCCATTGCTAGCGTCTTCCACAAAAACTCCTTCATTAGTGAGCCTTACTTCATAACCTTTTTCAACAATTTGTCCTACACTTATCAGATTCTTTGGAATTGTAGGAACATACAAAACCTTACTCAAAACAATACTTCCATCATTGGCCTTCACTGATCTAATTGACTTCACATTATGCTTTGTATTGTCACCTGTTTGAACTACATGATTAGTTACCTTATTCTCCAAATCAGTCATCAAGGCTATGTTGCCACTCAAGTGATTGCTACACCCTGAGTCAATGTAGAAGACTCTTTGATCTTCACTTTGCCTTTCACAAGTTGCATTCATGATCAAGGTTGAATCCTCCTTCTAATCTGAGGCATAATTGTAGTAGGTATTGTTGTAGGATTGGCTTTGGAATCCTCTACCTGCATTTCTTCCAAAGTAACCTCTATTACCTCTACCTCTGAAATTACCTCTTTGATTTTTGCCACCTCTTCCTCTTGAATTAAAGTTCTGATTATATCCACCATTGTTCTGAGTATTGTTGATGTATGAAACACCACAAGAAATGAATTAAGGTGACACTAGAACACCTCTATGGTCACCATTAACTCATTGCCACTCCAAACTTTGAGAAATGATAGCCTAAAGTGAGAACTTTGCTTCTACAGAAATTCCTAGTCACTGAAATGACATACCTTCAGTATTTTGCTAATTTCTCCTAGCTCAAGTATTATTTCTTGATGAAACTTTATAGGCTCAAACTAGAAGAGTAGAGCTTTCCAACAAGCTATCATATGCATCAAACGGAGCTCTAGAACTCAAGTTATGGCCCTCACAAGATGACCCTGTATGACCTTCCAAAACTGGAAATCTTGCCTGTTTTAGTAAGAGCGCCTGTTTAAAATTAGAATTCGATGCCTAGCATCGACTTGCAACGAGAATTCGATGCCGGGCATCAACTTGGGATGTTTTTGGCCACTTTTCAGCAGGGATTCGATGCCGGGCATCGACTTCCCGCATAAAGTCTTGATCTTTTGGACACCAAATATATATGTGATTTCATGCACAATTAGAATATGACTTATCAACTGGAATTCGATGCCAGGCATCGAGTTGCTCCAACAACATCATGTTTTTCAAACACTTCAGTACTGAATGAAAAATATAAATGAAAATATGACTTATCAACAGAGATTCGATGCCAGGCATCGAGTTGCTTGGAAAACTTGATCTTTGTAACTCATCACACAGTAGGTAATCATGGAGATAATGGAGAGAGGCTCATACACAGAACTTTACTCAGTTCTTCTCATAACTATAAAAAACTCAGAAGTTTTACAGATGCTTTCTCACTCAGAGAAGCCCGACTATACTCAGTCATACAAAAATGAGTTCTTCTCACTTTCTCATTGTCTTCCTCCTTCTTCTTCTCTCTTCGCGTCAGTTAATACTAACTAACTTATATAGACTTTCTCATTCCCGTGATTTTTAAAAAACTTCTAGAACTAAAGTGAACTAACTTTACAAGTATGATACACTTGTGAATTTGTCCCTTCACATAGGCATGGGGTTTTCTTTCTAAGATTTGACCTTCAAATATATGTCTAATTAGTGAGTGTTTCT
This sequence comes from Ceratopteris richardii, assembly GCA_020310875.1. Lineage (NCBI taxonomy): Eukaryota > Viridiplantae > Streptophyta > Polypodiopsida > Polypodiales > Pteridaceae > Ceratopteris > Ceratopteris richardii. Next base: position 66,521,671 of record CM035432.1, on the reverse strand, counting down.
CCAACAGCTCCCCCTCAATCACTAATTGACATTCCCTGTTTCTTCATATCATCTTCTTTTCTTTTACTCCTGCCATGCTTTTGAATCTGCTGGTCTTCACACCATCCAAGCTCTTTGTCATTATGTCTGCTAACTGATCTTTAGTAGAAATGTATTCCACTTCAATCTCCTTCTCCATTACCTTTTCTCTGAGAAAATGATACTATATCTCTATGTGCTTTGTCCTTGCATGAAATACTGGATTTGCTGCAAGATAAAGTGAACTCATATTATCTCCATGTATTTTAGGTGTACCTTGATCAATGCCTAAGCTCTTGAACAATGTCTGCATCCATATGACTTCCTTAGCTGCTTCCACAAGTCCTTTGTACTCTGCTTCAGTTGATGACAATGCTACTGTATGTTGTTTCTTTGAACACCAACTTACAAGCTTATCACCAATATATATCATGTAACCATGAGTTGATCTTCTGTCATCTTGATTACCTGCCCAATCTGAATCACTATAGGCTCTCAACTTCAAATCTGATGTAAAAGGATAATATAATCCTTCCTTTATAGTTCCTTTGATATATCTGAGAACTCTTGACCTGCAATCCAATGTGGGTCCTTTGGACAATGCATGAATTGTGACAAAACTCCCACTGCATAACTAAGGTCAGGTCTTGTTAGTGTAGCATAAATCAAACTACCCACAAGAGATTGATACTTCCTCATATCTTTGTAGTCTGCACCATCATATTTACTGAGCTTGTGATTAACTTCAAGTGGAGTTAAAGCTTCTCTGCAATTTTCCATATCAAACTTCTTCAACAAGTTCAGAAGATACCTTTCTTGTGATACATATATGCCATGATCTGTATAGGTAACTTCCATTCCAAGAAAGTATGACAACTTTCCTAGGTCACTGATCTTGAACTCTTTCTCAAGTAATCTCTTTACCTCCTTGATTCCTTCATCTGAAGTACCTGTGATTATAATGTCATCTACATAAATACAAATGTAGATTGTACCTTCCTCTGTTCTTTTGATAAGTAGACTTGAATCTGCTTTTGAACTTTGATATCCAAGATCATTGAGATACTTCACCAGTCTATAGTTCCAAGCTCTTGGAGCTTGCTTCAATCCATACAATGCTCTTCTCAACCTGCAAACAAAATTTGGATACCTGGAATCTATAAACCCTTAAGGTTGTTCCATGTATACCTCATCTGATATGTATCCATTCAAGAATGCATTTTTTATATCCAATTGACTTAGAGTCCATCCTTTTGAAGCTGCAATAGCAATGATTGTCCTTATAGTTGACATCTTAGCTACGGGACTGAATGTCTCATCATAATCTATGCCATAGGTCTGGGCATAGCCTTTCACCACCAATCTAGCTTTGTATCTGGCTATACTTCCATCTGCAAGCTTCTTCACTTTATAAACCCATTTATTTCCAATTACTTTCTTACCATTTGGTTTAGGAACAAGTTCCCATGTCTTGTTCTCCTCTAGTGCATTGAACTCTTCCTTCATTGCTTCTTCCCATTGCTTCTTACCTTTAGCTTCATCATAGTTCTGGGGTTCTTCATCATCTTTGACCATATATGCATAGTTCTTCTGAGTTATGTAAGAAGTATCATAAGAATACCTTTCTGGTTGTCTTCTAGTCTTGCTTGACCTTCTTGGTTCACATTCTTCATAAGTTTCTGGATACACCTCTTCATCAAATATAGGAGCTTCTTCATTCATTCTTGTTAATCCACTTGTGGATGTACTTGCTTGCATATAGTCTTCATCTCTATTTACCTGCACAATTGATTTTCCTTTCTCACATCTTCTTACCTCTTCTTCAAATTCTTCAGCTGTATGACTTTGATCTGCATACCAACTTTTCTGTTCATCAAATGTAACATCTCTAGAAACAATAAATTGTTTGGTTAGAGGATTCCACAATCTGTAACCCATCTGCTTTTCATCATAACCAATGAACACATATTTTTCTGCCTTTGGTTCAAGTTTATGCCTAAGCTCTGATGGCACATAAGCATATGCAATTGATCCAAACACTCTACAATGATCTAGTGTTGGTTTCTTACCCCACCAAGCTTCATATGGAGTCATTCCATTCAAAGCTGCACATGGTAATCTATTCACAAGATATGTAGCTGTATTTACAGCCTCAGCCCAAAGATAATTTGGACAATTCTTCTCCTTTAGCATAGCTCTAGCAAACTCAACCAAAGTCCTGTTCCTTCTTTCTGCTACACCATTTTGTTGTGGTGTATACCTACAGGTTATTTCTCTCTTAATACCTGCATTCCAAAGATAATCATTGAACTCTTGGGAGAAGTATTCTCCCCCTCCATCAGACCTCAGTCTCTTAAGCTTTTGACCTGTGACTCTCTCTGCATATGCATGAAAATGCTTGAAAGCTCCAAACACTTCTGATCTTTCCTTCAAAACATATAATGTTATCCATCTTGTAGCATCATCAATGAAAAGAACATAATACCTTGAGCCACTGATAGATCCTTCTTTTGTTGGTCCCCATACATCTGTATGAATGAGCTCAAGTACTCCATCATGTTTGAATCCTTTCTTTTGAAATGGTAACCTGTGTGCTTTACCCATTTGACATGCTTCACATTTATAAACCATATGTTGACTTTGCACATTTGGTAATCCTAGTACAGACTGATTAGCAACCATAGCTTTAATTCCTCTTTCATTGAAATGACCTAATCTCTTATGCCAGAGATCAAGTTCTGTAATCACTGCTTCACCATGTGTGAGCAAAGCTTGACCAATGTTCCCTTGCACTCTTAAAGTAAAGAGTCTACCTTCTTTCTTACCAGAGACAATCTGATTATATCCATTCTCTGGATCTTCCACAAATACTCCTTCATTTGTAAACCTGACTTGAAAACCTTTTTCAACTATCTGTCCCACACTAATCAAGTTTTTAGGTATTGTAGGAACATACAAAACATTGGTTAGCAAATCTGCTCCACTCTTGCATTTCACTTTTCCAATTGAATGTACATTATGTCTTGTATTATCACCAGTTTGAACTGTGTGACTAGAAATGCCTTTTTCCAATTCTGACATCAATTCTATGTTTCCTGACAAATGATTAGAACATCCAGAGTCAATGTAAAATACCTTTAGATCTTCTTTATCTGATGTGTTGATTGAGTTCATCATCAATGATGTATGACTTTCATTCTGTGTGTCATTTGCATAGTTGTAGTAGGTGGTGTTGTAGGACTGATTCTGTCCCCAACTTCTTCCTCCACCTCTACCATAGCCTCCTCTTTGACTTTGTCTACCTCTTTGGAAATTACTTTGATATCTTCCACCTCGACCTCTGCTATTGTTGTTTTGATTCTGGTTTGATCCTTGTTGGTTGTGCCAACAGTCATGAGCCAAATGATTACTCAATCCACAGATCCAGCAAGCCTTTTTGTTGTTATTTTGATTACCTCTTCCTCTTCCAAAACCTCTTGCTCTTCCTCTGCCAGTGCCTTTACCTCTTGCATAATAAGCTTGAGAACTAGACTCCTCTTCATCCTTTGCTTTACCTTTATCTCCTTTCTTCTTGTTCTTCATGTACATTGCAGAACTTTGTCCTTTATCTCCATCTCCCTTCAAGTCTTGCTCATATGTGAGCATCAAACCAAGCAACTGGTTCAAATCTGGAACATAATGATTTAATGAAAGTTCTGTTGATAAGACAAAAGGTTTCCACCTTTCATCCCCTCTCAAACCTGCAAGTAGCTGAGCAATCAATCTCTGATCTTCAACATCTTCATCTATGGATCCAAGACTATCTGCAAGATCCTTCATCTTAGTGACATAATCACTAATGGTTTGACTTGGCTTCTTCTTGAATGTTGTAAACTCTGACCATAAACTTGCTTTCCGTGCTTTAGTAGTGCTTTGGAAATGATACTCCAATGCATTCCATATATCTTCAGATGATTCCAATCCTCTGATATGTGGTAGCAAATGATCTGAGATTGTATTGTAGATGTAGGCTTTTGCACTTGCATCCTTCTTCTGCCAATGCTTTAAAGCATCTAGTTCTTCTTTCTTTGGTCGGCTTTCATCTTCGAATACTGGCTTCTCTTCTTCACCTGTTACATATACCATGAGATCCTTACTCATAAGTAAGGCTTCCATTCTCATTACCCATGCGGGGTAATTATCTCTGTCCAGTTTGTCAATGGAGATATGATCTGCCATAGTTCTTTCCTTCTGCTGCAACCTGTGAGCTTCAAGGATAAAGGATAATACCTTTTGAAGTTCTTTGTGTATGAGGATACTTTGAAAGTAATCTTTTGATGCCTTGTGTCTTCAAATGCTTCACCTTTCAAACTTTAATGGAAAACTTTACAAAACTTCTCGTACCTTTGTCGTCTTCTGCTCTCGAGAATCTTTCTGCTCTGATACCACTTGTTGATGTATGAAACACCACAAGAAATGAATTAAGGTGACACTAGAACACCTCTATGGTCACCATTAACTCATTGCCACTCCAAACTTTGAGAAATGATAGCCTAAAGTGAGAACTTTGCTTCTACAGAAATTCCTAGTCACTGAAATGACATACCTTCAGTATTTTGCTAATTTCTCCTAGCTCAAGTATTATTTCTTGATGAAACTTTATAGGCTCAAACTAGAAGAGTAGAGCTTTCCAACAAGCTATCATATGCATCAAACGGAGCTCTAGAACTCAAGTTATGGCCCTCACAAGATGACCCTGTATGACCTTCCAAAACTGGAAATCTTGCCTGTTTTAGTAAGAGCGCCTGTTTAAAATTAGAATTCGATGCCTAGCATCGACTTGCAACGAGAATTCGATGCCGGGCATCGACTTGGGATGTTTTTGGCCACTTTTCAGCAGGGATTCGATGCCGGGCATCGACTTCCCGCATAAAGTCTTGATCTTTTGGACACCAAATATATATGTGATTTCATGCACAATTAGAATATGACTTATCAACTGGAATTCGATGCCAGGTATCGAGTTGCTCCAACAACATCATGTTTTTCAAACACTTCAGTATTGAATGAAAAATATAAATGAAAATATGACTTATCAACAGAGATTCGATGCCAGGCATCGAGTTGCTTGGAAAACTTGATCTTTGTAACTCATCACACAGTAGGTAATCATGGAGATAATGGAGAGAGGCTCATACACAGAACTTTACTCAGTTCTTCTCATAACTATAAAAAACTCAGAAGTTTTACAGATGCTTTCTCACTCAGAGAAGCCCGACTATACTCAGTCATACAAAAATGAGTTCTTCTCACTTTCTCATTGTCTTCCTCCTTCTTCTTCTCTCTTCGCGTCAGTTAATACTAACTAACTTATATAGACTTTCTCATTCCCATGATTTTTAAAAAACTTCTAGAACTAAAGTGAACTAACTTTACAAGTATGATACACTTGTGAATTTGTCCCTTCACATAGGCATGGGGTTTTCTTTCTAAGATTTGACCTTCAAATATATGTCTAATTAGTGAGTGTTTCTCCAACAAGTATTATGCCAACAATCATGTGCTAAGTGATTTGTCTTACCACAAATCCAGCAAGCTTTGACTCCATCTTTATTACTTCTACCTCTTCCTCTACCTTTGCCAACTCCTCTTCCTCTTGGGAAGTTAGCTTGGCTAGTTGTACCTTCATCTTCATTTGCTTGTTGCTTCCCTTTTCTATTCTTCTTCTTATTATTTGAATATATTGCTTAACCTGCACTCCTGCTCAAAGGTTAGCATGTGTCCTAGCAACTGATTTAAATCAGGAGTAAAATGATCTAGTGACAATTCAGTAGACAAAATGAATGGCTTCCATTTATCATCACCTCTCAAACCTGTGAGGATTTGCCTTACCAATTTATCCTCCTCAATATCTTCATCAACTCCTCCTAATGCATCTGCAATGTCCTTCATCCTTTTTACATAATCAAAGATGGATTGAGAGGCCTTCTTCTTGAATGTGGTAAATTCTGCCCACAAAGATGCTTTCCTTGACTTTGTAGTGTTTTGGAAATGCTCCTCCAAAGCATTCCATATATCACTTGCACTTTCAAGACCTCTAATATGAGGTAGCAAGTAGTCATTGACTCCCATGTAGATAATGCTCCTTGCTTGAGCATCTCTCTTCATCCAAGTCTTCAAATATGATAGTTCATCCCTAGTTGGAACACTAGGATCTCTGATTGTGGCTTTTCTTCTTCACTTGTAATGTAACCTATCAAGTCTTTGCTCAAGAGAATCTCCCATCCTTTCTTCACTTGTGTATTAAATTCTTCAACCTTTATGAGGAATAAGTGTACCTTTACTTCGAATGAAGTTCCTTTTGATCTTGTTGATAGCTTCAGCTCCTTCTCAGGCTTTCACTTCAAACTTTCACCTTTTGAACCTTCAAGTGTTAATTTTTGTATGTCTCCAGCAGTCGGGGTCCTCCTTTCTTCAATTTTGATGATTCTTGCTCTGATACCACTGATGGAGAGTGTTAATCTCTAAAAGAATAAGCTATCCTTGGAGTTAGAGCACCTCTATATCAAGAATAACTTAAAACCTTTACCAATTTGGAGGATCAATGCTCAATTACCAAGATCTTGAACAAACTGTGAAGAGAGTAATTACTCAGAAATTCTATTGCACATATCTTACTCATTGAGTGATCAAATGTGTAATTTTTTTTATAAAACTTTGCATAAGGTGTTTTCTAGATTTTGTGCACCTTTTCCAAGTTAAATCATCTCAAAAGACTCAGTAGATCTTGAGAAATGATCTAAACAATTCACCTATGTCTAAAACTGTAGTTCTTTACAATCGACTTTGACACCTGCAACTTCTAAAGCATGGTACTCCCAAACTACAACCCGTTTATTCAAATTCTTTTAGCCATAGGTAGCTTACCTTGCAACTTAAAGAATGACTGCTTGCTCAAAACTTTACACTGTCAAAGGAGAACTGACCAAAACATTAGCATTGAATTTTGTGCCTCCTGCAACTTCACTTCTTCAAATTTACACATGTAAATGTTCCTACACTTAATTCTCTCAGCATAATCACAATTAGAAGCTGAAAACTTGTATAGTGTTCAATCAACTATGGACTTAGACTTGTACAAAAGCTTTTCACAAAAGATTAAACACAGAAGGAGTACATACAGAAATATCGGGCACAACTTTTCTTCATTTCTGAGAAGTTTTACATCTGAGTGATGAGAGAGATATCCTACACTTCTAAAGTGTCTAATGACTCAAAATACTTCTAATTCTTCTCTTCACATGCTCTCTCACATTTTCCCCGACATTTTTACTTGTATATATAGGCAAATATGTACAAGATCATAACCAAACAAAAGGTATAATTGAGCTAGCTCTAAATTAATGTACATATGTATAAACATCTTCATCTTCTAAACATGTACTTTTTTCATGCTTCATAAATTGATCGTTTCTTCAATCCTTGACTTCAATCCTTCATCAAAACTTCAATTGGTGATTAACTTGCACCAACAACTCATGGACTGCACTATGAAGAAACCTTTTCACGTGTGGCAAAGATGTCAACAATTAGGGTTTTTGTAAGTGTTGTTGCTTCTAAGAACTGGAATCTATATCACTTAGATGTCAAGAATGCATTCTTAAATGGATGGATATCAAAAGAAGTGAATATGGCACAACCATCAGGTTTTGAAGATGAAGATAAAATAGGTTATGTTTGCAAGCTAAGGAAGGCACTCTATCATCTCAAACAAGCTCCTAGAGCTTAGAGCCATAGGCTTGTCACTTATTTGTAGGACCAAGGCTTTCTGGCTAGCAAGGAAGATTCTTCTTTATTTGTTAAGAAGAACAAATAAGAAGTTATCTATTTATGTGTCTATGTAGATGACATCACCATTATAGGGAATGATGTTAATGGCATCAAGCAAGTTAAGGCTCAACTAATGGAAGAATTCAAAATCAGTCATCTTGGTTTATTAACATACTTTCTTGGCTTAGAGCTTGTGTACACATGTTCTGGTATATTTATTACTCAAAGGAAGTATATACATGATATGTTGGTAAAGTTCAAGATGGAGAACACTAAAATTGTAGGTACTCCTATGGAACTCAACCATAAGCTTAGTTCTCATGAAGAAGAACTCCTTGAGGATGTTACAGGTTATCAAAAACTTGTGGGAAGCCTTAATTATGCTACTCTAATTAGAGTAGCCATTGCCTATGGAGTAAGTACATTGAGTCAGTTTATGCATGCACCAAGAAAGCCTCATATGGAAGTTTCAAAAAGAGTGCAAAAGTGTCTAAAGGGTACCATGAATGAAGGGTTGTTTTACCCCTTCACTTCTGACATAGATATAAAGATGTATTTTGATGCAGATTGGGTTGGCTCCAATGCTCTTGAGATGTTTTGCATCTTCCATCCTGTGTACCTAAGTCACAGAGACTATTTTACAAGAAATATATTACAATGGGTTGGGCTTATGCATCTAGAGGACTCCTCTAGTGCATTTACATAGCTTTGAGGGAATTTCCTAGGCTTTTGAAGAAGAAAATTATGCCCATTAATTTGAAAATTTTGGGGCTCCCCTTTTGTGCCTCTTTTCTCTGCAACACTCTCCCCCTCTTTGTCTCTGTCATTCCTTGGCAGGCTTTGCTTCTTGTTTGCAACTTGTCTATCGCTCCTGAATACACACACCCAGTGGTCAAATAAGCGATAAGGACTATCAAAAAATTTGTTACTTCATCCGAAGTTAGTCCTTTGCTTTTTTTTGCCCCTTGGTATTCCTTATATCACAAGTTTGGGTTGCTGTATTGAGTCGAGCTGCCATGCACGCCATCAGTGGCTAAGAATATGACATTCTTAGTCACTCTCTTCAACTTCTTAGCCTCTGCCTCTTTCTAACTCTTGGTCCTCTGATATGACTTTGTCTTCACACATCTGACCCTGTTGTATTGCTTGGAGTCTGTCTACTTCTTTCCTGTCGCACACCTTACTTTGCTAACCTTTACTCTCTTTTAAGTCAGCATTATGTTTTAAAGGTCCTGTTCTTGAATCTTCTTTGTCATCCTCTAGGACCTGACTCATTTCTTTCCACTACATGCCTCTAGTGGGCGAGGAGGCAGCTAGGACCTTCAGACAATTGGTTATCTTATCTGATGAAGAATCCTTCATGTGTTGTCTCTCTTCCCTGCTTGTTTTGCTTCACCGCCTTCTCCTGGTGGATGAGGAAGTTGTGTGCAACCTCCCATGAAATGTGCTGGTTGTTATCTTTCTTTATTTCCAATCCTCAGGACCTGGTTCTTTGGTGTTGTTGCCTAATGCGTGCCCTTGCGGGGCTTTGGGCAGAAGGTGTTCTTTACTTTATGAGCTTTTGTTCTTCACTGAGCCGTTTGTTCTTTGATCTTCTTCTTCTTCTTTTCTTGCTCGATTCCCCTTCCACACATCCATCCTCCTGAACTTTGTCGTCCCCGACAGGCTTTTTGTGGCGACGTGAGTATGTTTGGATGACTTTATGCTCTCGTTGATTAAGCAGATTGGCATGACATAGAATTAATTCTCTCCATTCGCTCGACTTAGCCCCGTCATCTGGTGCCTATCTATGATCTGCAAAGAACTTAATTCATAGGCCACCAATCTTGCATTAAGGTTTGAAGACATTTTTGCAAAAATTTCTGAATCTATTTCAAAAAATCCTGTGAAAAATGCCTCTTCAAAAGTCTGCATGTAAGTACTTGGCAAAAACATTAGTCTTGAGTATATGGCCATGAGCATTAATCGGCTTGGTATAGTTGATAGATAAAAAATGAGGGCATCTGATCCTTGATTAATGCTGATGAAGTTCAAAAATGTGTATTGTGTATGCTGAAACACCTTTATGACAGTAAGTAACATACTCAAAATCTTATTAGTCATCTTGACTGCTAAATCTAGTACAGTTGCATATCGATCGATCCAAAATTTGATGGTTTTAATCATGTATTCTTTGATCGATAGATAATTATGAGGTGGACTTGGTAGTAATGGATAGTTGAGCCACTGATTATTTATGCTTCCTTGGCACTGGCCTTCCCAAAATTGCATCCATGAGCGTCTTCTTGATATCGGGCAAAAAGATGGATTTACTTGAAGTATATAGGGTAATGATTCCCATTGTACATGTAGCGTAGGGTTCTTCTCCAAAAATTTCCTTCTCCATATAGGATCTGCTTTGTCAAATTCCTCTTGTGTATAGGTAAATGTTTGCATGCTAAAGTGGAGGTTGCTATCTGGCTCTTTATTTGTTGTGGTCTTTATGTACTGTCGAGTTTTCTCTTTAAGTAATCCATATGGTACATTGAAGGGTTTCATTACCTGTTCTAGATTTTTGCTTTCAATTTTGGCTTCCTTCATGACTTTGGTTACCTAGTCTTCAAAATCTTCAGTAAGTTGGGACACTAGTAGTGCCCACTCATGTCGGCTTAGTTCTGCAATATCCCGAGTGTATCTTTCAGTGTTGGTCTCTATTGCCTCCCTTATCGGTGAATGATGTAAGGGGGGAGAAAGAGGACATACCTCAGTCTCCTCAATAGCCGTTGTGGAGTGTGGAACTACTGGTGTCCCCTCTGTTACCGTCTGTGCTAATTGATCCTGCAATTGCTTAATTAATTCATCCTTTTCCTTGATTTCTTTTGTGGCTCTTCTGACTTCTTCTTTGTTCTTCAAGAGTTATTCTCCTATGGCAGACAGTTGGCTGGCATCTTCATCGCATTGTACTAAGAACCTATTCTCTGCCATTTTCCACTTCTTCCTGAGTGCATTAGTGTCGTCCATGTATGTTTTCTCCCATTCGGTTATGATAGCTTGCTCCTTCCTCAGCTGCTCTTCATATTCTGCTATCCTTTCCTCCAATGCTCGTGTGTCTTTCTCTGTCACTTCAAGAGCTTCTATCGGTTGATTGCATAAAAGTGTTTTCATCAGCTCCTCGTTCCTATTGTGGAGGTTATCTGCTTCGTCCATATATACCTTAATTTGAGACTCAAGGATCTTGCTTCTAGTGTTCATTCTAGCCTTTTCAGCTTCGCTAGCCTCATATTTTCTTTGCAGTTCTTTGATTTGTTCTTTTAGCTTCTGATTTTGCCATTCTAGTGTGTTGCATTGCTTCTTGGTCTCTTAGGTTTCTGCCTCTTTTTCTACTATTATCTTTTGTGCTTGAATCAATTGGGTAGATAGATTCTCTCCTATCTCCTGAAACTGATTCTTTTCCCTCATTGCCAGCATCAGCCTCAAGCATTAACTGTTGAGTGTCCATGGTAGTCTGTATCATCTGTTGTACTACTGTCTTGAGCTGAGTGACATACACATTTAACCATGTCTTTGGGATTCTTGGAGCTTCCCCTGTTCATACATCTTTTCCTTGCTCCACATGTATGGTCTCGTTATGTTGTTGCCTTATTTGGAGCTGTACCTCCTGTTCTCTTTTCTCTTCTTCTTTATTGATAGACTTTGTGGCACTCCCTTGATAGGAGATGGTTCTGCCACTACCCTTATTGGTGTGAAGGGTTTTGATTCTTCAACTATATTTTCAACCCTTTCTTCCGTGGGGTTCTTGAACAGGACCTCTCCCACTAGCAAAGTCTCTTTGATTTGAATATTAGATGCTTCATTCAATTTAATAATATGTACCTCTTCTTGAGATGCTTCCTTCCTTGTCATGTCCTTGATGGAGTCAATTGGTGTTTGATCTACCTTCATGCCTCCCATGTCCAAATCCTCGTTTACTTGATTTAATTCCTTCCATTGTCCATCATCCTTGGAATCACTTTGAATGTCCACATTCAACATGGAGGTTTTCAGTTCTTCTTGTGCATCTGATGATAAGCTTGAGTTTACCAATCCCAATTCTCTGTATCTGTGGACCTTGGTCAGCCTCTTTCTTTGTTCCAAGTTTGGTGGGCTTGTTGGTAGTGGTGCCCTTGCATTGAGAGGTTTACCTGTCCTTCGGTATACTGGTGGGTAGCTTCCATTGCTCTTGTCAATTCTTCTTCCGTAATCGGTGGATTATCTTCCAATCTAGTCCTTGGGAGTACATTTCTTTGTAGCCGGAGTGTCAGCTTCTGCCTGCATCATTTCCCTTAGCCTTTTCGTACCTCTCATTCTCGATTGGGAGGTTGTTTTCGCTTCGTCTACGATCTTGACTCCTTTCTTGTTTCTTGGAACAGTAGCAATCTTTGCATACTTGGCCATTGCTTCAAATGACGGCATCTCTTTCAGATGTTCTCTAATGCCTAAAGCATGATATATCAATATGGTTAATGCAATACTTCCATTCAGAAACTTCTTGTGATTCCACTGCTTCTTAGCCTCGAAGAGCCTTTCTTGAATGTATGGGGTCATATTGACTTGATTCCCAATTTGTTTAATAGCACGTGACAGCATTTTCACTGTGATCTTTTGCGGAGCAGTGTATCTGTGCATGTTGGGAAAGTAAAAGTGTTGATGGATGAGTCGCACTTCCTCTTCAATATCGATGCAATTGATTTCAGTGAAAGTTCTGGTCTTCGCTCCTCGACTTTCCTCTTTCAGAATGGTAGTTCCATCTTTTTCCCAACCGAAAGCTTCTTTAATCAGGTCATGGGTGAATTGTATGATGACCCATTCCCCTACTGCATCTAAGACTCTAGCCTCCAGTACCAATGGATCATGCAATGCTGGCTGCAAGGTGTTCATGACTTGCGTACATCGTTGGAAGTCCGGTTTGTATATCGGTAATTCAAAGTACTTGTGAATGCCTGCTTTCTTCATAATGTCCATTGTTGATGAGAGTTCGTGCACTACCTTAAAGTCTTGGGACATGATGGGGAACTGATGGTGAGTATCCATAATTTTGATTGTCACTAGGAACAAATAATCCTGTGCTGGTTGATCTTCTCTAAACCAGTGACCTTTTGCTTTAGTCACACTTTGTAGAGGGAATTCCAGCACTTCCTCTTGAATGGTCGCTTCAGAATCCTTAGAAGCCATCTGCACTCATAATGAAAAGAGCATTAGCTTCCGTGAAAAGACCTATCTGTGGTGAGGTGTGTTGTAGTGACATTTTGTTCATTGCGTCACTCCGTTCCCCTTGACATATAAGAAAAATCTCTTACCACATATTTTTTCATTTTAATTCCTAAAAGAAAACAAAAATTAGTGTAGCCGAAGCATTTATTTATTTACATAGTAGGTCCATTCCTATGGAAGTAGAATCTATGACCTATTCCCAAGTGGGGAATGTGCACCACTAATTTTGTTACGTAGATCATGTGCCGAATGCAAGGCCTTGTAATGTGGCCCTATCATGCATACTTTAGGTGCATTTGATGCTTCATGAGTGCAATTGGAATCTTTTTGGTTCTGTTGTTCCGGTTCTTGTTGCCTCTTGGGTCTACATATCCATTTTGTAGTTGAAGTGTGAGGCCTCGTCTTCTCTATGTTTTGTCAAGTTCTCGGTCTTTCCTCTTCCTTTTTAGTAGTCTGAGTTTTTGATGTCATGATCCTCCGGTTCCTTTGATTTTTTTTTTTTGGCTTTAGGGTCCTGCTGTGTTGGTCCAATGTTTCTACTTGCTTGTCTATCTCTTGGCTTGCAATCTATCTGACCCTTTCGGGAATCCATATTTGTTGCCATGTTTTCTGAGCTTCTACTAATGAATTTGGAAGCCATACTCTGAGAAGCCTCTTCGGTCCCGCTGGTAAGGAAGAGGATCCTTTGTTATTTGCTGCCTCCTTCAGATGAGTGATCGATCTTGGTATTGACTTCGCTGCTTCCTCCACTCGATCCTTGCAAACCCATTGTAGTTCAACATTTCCTGTTTGCGATAATCGGGAAGTAGACTTCCACATTGATGCTCTTCCTTTGTCGTAGGTGACTTTAGGAGCATTGTCTTCACCATCTTCCCTTGATTCGTTGTTCGTGTGGGGTGAATCCACTTCCACAACTGATGTATAGGCATTGGCAATCTCTTCTTTCTCGAGAGACTCCTTGGTTACATTTTTGATTGGTGAGTCTGCTACTTCTTCCGCTATAGTTTCTTTTTCACACTTGATGGTTTCATGCATGGAATAGCATCTTTCTTCTTCTAATAGGCTAAAGATTTCTTTGTGCCCTATTTTGGCTGAGATGTACCCTTGAGCTAGGTGAATGCTTACTTCATTCTCAATGATCGAGTCTTGGCCTAGGATCAGGTTCTCTATCAAATCCTTGTCTTTACATACCAAGACTCGTTGCTCCATAGTGGAATTTCCTAGGTGGAGGGATATTGTAGCTTCTCCAATGCATTCAATGACTTGACCTCCAATACCCATCATGTGTGCTTTAGTAAGTGATATGGTCGTTTGAAGCTGTGTGATGACTGTATTGTACCTGAGTGCTGCTCTTGAATCTATCAAGACGTCTATTAGATGGTACTCTGTTGTGTTAATCCCTAGGTTCAAGTATGGTTGGGACTTGCCGACATGGTTCGTGTTGGTCTAGTGAACTTGATAGTTGGCCATTGGAATAGGCTCCTCCCCTCAAAGATACCATTCATCTCTTTGCCTTATCCACTCTTTCCGCTTCTTGATATGCTCTAGGGCTTCTTGCCTTGCTTCTTCTCTAATCCTCTCTTCCTCTCTCTTTCTATTTTGAGCACCTACAAGTCATGCTAACATTTGGTCTGTCAATGGCTCCATGTAACGTTTTAATCGACACCCATTTATGTAATTAGGAAGGACATCCCCATCCAGGGTAGTTGGAAATCCTATTGATTAGTAGAGGTCCATATCCACATTTTTGTAGCTTCTTGGCATGTTGTTTTAAAGTATATACCAAAACTAGATCTCCTTCTTTTAGCCCTTTATCCTTAATATGTGCATCGTAATATGCTTTCTATATTCTCTTGGCTGCATAAATTCTAGCAACAGCTTGTATTCTAGTCTCGTGTAGCTTCTCAATTTGGTCTAGTTGTTTGGACAATTCATGCCCCATCCATTCATACTGTTGGGCTACTCTCAAGGTTGGTACTAAAAAATCAATTGGCAAGATTGTGTTTTGTCCATACACTAGGTTAAATGGTGTAGTTCCAATGGATGTCTTATAAGCCACGCGGAAGGCCCAAATTGCATGATGCAATTTTTTGTCCCAATCTGACCTTCCACTATTGACTATCTTTGTCAAGACCATACACAACACCTTATTGGAACTTTCAGCTTGCCCGTTGGCTTGAGGGTGATAAGGGGCTGATTTTTTATGAATCACTAAGAATTCATTCATTAAGGATTCTATCACTTCATTAATGAAATGAGTTCCTCTATCACTCACTATTTCTATAGGTAGTCCAAAGCGAGTAAAGATATGCTCAAAAAGGAACTTAGCAGTGGTCTGAGCATCATTTTTTCTAGTAGCCTTAGCCTCTACCCATTTAGTCAGCCAGTCGATTGTCACTATTATATATTCCGCATGTGATCCTTTGGCTGGTGGGTTAATGGGTCCTATGAAATCAATACCCCATTTAGAGAATGCTCTCGTGCAAACCATAGGTCTTAATGGCATGTCATCTCTTCTAATTGGATATTTGGCTGCTTCGCATGTTTCGCAACTTCATACATAGGTGTCTACATCCATATGTAGAGTTGGCCACCATAAGTCTGCAAAGAGGATCATCTTTACAGTTCTTTCAGCTGAGAAATGTCCTCCTGCGGCACCTACATGTGCCATCTCTAATATGGGTAGGTACTCTTCTTCATGTACACATAGTCGTAGTTGATTATCCTTCCCTCTCTTAAATAATTGTCTTTCGATGATAACGTAGTCCTTACTCATTTCTTCCAGAGATCGTTTCCTTGCTAAAATAATTCCTTCCTCATGCTCTCGTGTCTTTAGGAGTTTCACTAAAGTCTTACTTCAGTTGGGTGCTATTGTAGAGAAGGGTAAAGATGTGTAATCATCTGGAGTGGTCTCCCGACATTCTATGCAACTACTAACATATTCATGGATGTCTTTCGACATGCCAGGCCAGTATACTCCTAGCCATTTCAATTCTCTTAGTGTTCCATGAGTTCCTTTGTGCATTCTCCATTTATTTGTGTGAGCTTGTTGAATTAAGTTCTTTTGTTTGTCCTCTTCTACACATCTAGACAACACACCGTCGGATTCTTTATGATACACACTTCCTGCTATTATGTGTAAGTTACGTGATTGTAGGATTTCTATTCTACTCTCCCTGATAATTGAGTGTTGAGGTCCATTAGTGAGTATTGGGATTAACTTTTCCGCCCATTTAGGACATACTTCCAAATTGAACAGGTAAGTGTCTGGCAAATTTTCTGGTACTCCACTTGGTGGTTCTCTATGGGTTAATCTAGAGAGATGATCTTCCCTCATGTGGCTATTCCCTTTTTTCACAATTACCACAAAATCGAATTCCATTAATAACAAAAACCATCTCATGAGTCTTCCCCTGTTGCAATGCTTATTGACTAAGTACAATAAGCCTTGATGATCTATGAAGAATTTGAACTTGTTGGCTAATAGATAGTATCTGAATTTCTTTACAGCATACACCATTCCTAGTCCTTCTCTCTCCGTAGTCCTATAATTTCTCTCGGCTTGATTCAGTTGTCGACTTGCATAGGCAATTGGGTGGTCCAATTTTCCTTCGTCTGCTGGTTGAGCTAGGATGCATCCTATTGCGTAACTGGAAGCGTCCACATGAATATGAAAAGGCTTGTTCCAATTGGGTGTTTTCAAAATTAGAGCTATGCTAAGCCGCTTTTTTAGCTCAGTGAATGCCTTCACACATTCGTCCATCCATGTAAATTGAGTCAACAATCCATACAAGGGTTTGGCAATTATGGCATACATGTGGATAAATCGGTAATAGTATCCACAATGACCCATAAATGCTTGTACTTCTTTTGCATTCTTTGGTCGAGGAAGTTCTAGGATTACTTTGATCTTGTCTTCATCCGTAGATATTCCATTCCTAGATATGATGTGTCCTAGGATTTTTCCTTGTCTTACCATAAAAACACACTTCTCAGGATTTAGACAGACTCTATATTGTCAGCATTTATCAAATATTTTTCACAATTCTGGAATGTGTTCTTGCCTTCAATTTGAATATGTACATAGGTCATCCACATATACTTCCATACTCTTCGTTAGAAATTCCTTGAAAATGTGACACATCAACCTTTGGAAAGTAACAGGGGCATTAGTGAATCCGAAGGGCATCACTCTAAAAGCATAGACCCCCCATTCAGTCACGAATGCGGTCTTATGTTGATCCTCAGTAGCAATAGCTACTTGGTTGTATCCAGAGAATCCGTCCAAGAAGCTATAGACTTCTTTGCTTACCACTCTTTCCAATAGGTGGTTGGTGATAGGTAACGGGTAGCTATCACGAATCGTGGCTGCATTGACTTTCTTTAGATTAATGCACACTCTAAGTTTTGCATTCTTTTTAGGCACAACTACTAATGGTGACACCCATTCAGTATGTTCTATCTCGTAAATGAATCCAGCCGCTAATAGTTTGTCTATTTCTTCTTTTATTTTTGCGGAATAAACCTCATTATACGTGTAAGGGTGTTGTTTTGATGGTTTTGCCTCCGGTGTCATTGGTATCTATGAGAACAAATGGAGAGTTCCACACCCTTGAGATCCTTGTAGGTCCAAGCAAATACATCTCGATATTCTCGGATCAATCATATCAATTCTTCTTCCTCCTCTGTTGACACATCCTTTCCTTTGTATGTACATCTTTCTTCTCCATCTTCTATGGTTACTATGATTTTTTTCATTTGTTCCTTGTTGTCATACACCTCTCCTTCTCTTGCCTCTCTTTTAGGCATCTGAATAGCTATTTTTCTTTCTTCTACTTTATATCTTTTGAAGTCTTCGGGAACCTCAAAAAGATCTAGGGTAGGTTCGGTCTTACTCATGCTTTCCTCCTGATTTGGTACTATAGGGGCTGCTTCTATTACAAACACTTTGGTTGTTCCGTACTTGTCTTCAGCTTGAATGGTTTCTAGATGACGTGTCTACGGTCCTTTTGGCAGGCGGTCTAACGGGTGGTCTCATGGGTGCTGGTGCTTTGGGTGCGGTGTACATCAGTGTTGCCAACTCTAGTCCATAGGTATTGTCATATCCCTCATATCCATAGTATTGTTGGTCATAAGCTTGCTCGTACTCAATCAGGCCGGTGTCATAGGGATAGTAATCTCCTTCGGTTTGGTTGTATGCTAGGTTTTTTGGTTCTGTATTGGTTAATGATGATGCAAGTACTATGGCTTTCTCTAAGCTTTCCTCTGGTTGAGCATATTTGACACATACTACATGTTGAGGAAGTGGCGGTTGTGGTCCTAACACTAGCTGAGGTTGTGTATATTGTCCTTGCTCATATGGCCTAGGTGCTCCTAGTGGTCCTAGATAGGGATTATATATGGGAATCTCCCTTCCTGGCTCTCTAGGTGGGTATCAATAAGGCCTATACTGAGGTTGATTTAAAGGTCGTATCTGCCTGTTGAATGGACAATTCTCAATGGTGTGTGTTGGCAGTAGCCAGAGGCACAGAAGACACGGAAGCATGTAAAGACAGAGCAGGGAGTCAGTCGAATCAATTTTTCAAAGATTTATGTTTTATAAATACTTTTCAAAACCTCCAACAGTGATTTTCATCACTATTGTAACATATGTAACATAGAAAAACCCTTTTTGTAATTTATAGCTCCATTTTGTGCAAGCCAAGGAGTCCTCGAGCTTGAGGATCTTAGGTAGAATGAGCATACCAATTTTGGTTATTTTTAGACACGGTTTACCCTTTCAAATAGTGCCTAGAACCTATTCTTTAACTATGCCGGTCACTAGATGTGAAACCGGTCAAAACTAGTCTATAATCTATAAAAAGAGCTAGAGAGCTCATTTTTGAGGTTAACTTGTTAGAGTAGAGAAGAGCTTAGAGCTAATTTGAGCTTGTAAGAGTGTTCTTGAGTAATAGAGTTGATTTCCTACCTTCCATTGTGTCTTGCTTGTCTCTTCATTGTGTGTGTATGTGTGTGTGCATCTCTATGCTTCTCACCATCACTCTCACTTCATCTCACATTCACGATCTTCATATCACTCCTACCTCTTCTGCGGATCGACATTAAGGAGGTGGAGCTTCTTAACGTGGTTCTCACCATTGTGCTAGAGCAACACCAAATTTGGCACCATTGCCGGGGATCGAGTCTAGGACGAATGTGTGATGGTAAGAGTATAGCAAGAAGTGGCGTTGGAAGGTAAAAATTTCAGGTTTTGTTGTTGTTTTTAGTTAGTTTTTAGTGTTTTTCACCTCCCCCACACTCCATCTTCATCACCACATCATCATCTCCAACTCCAAAAAAATCAAAAAAATCACCATATTCACCCATTCTCCTCATTTCCCCTCATTTGTGCATGCGAGAGTGAGAGAGAGCTTTTGTGCTTGCATGTGCTACTGTGTTTTTGAGTTTTCTTGCAAGTACAATACTCCAGAGCATCAGTAAGGCTGCAAAAAGGTAAAATTTCACTTTCTGTCAGAGATCGGCCGAGTGTGTCAGACCATCGCGATGGTCTGCCAACTTTGGTGTTTTTGGTAAGCGAGTTCACCAGCGTGTAGGCGACCCTTGCGCATATAGGAATCTAAACTTGCATTTGAAAAATTCACATTTTGGTGGATCATCGCGATTGGCTCAGACCATCGCGATTGTGTCACACCATCGCGATTGGCTCACGCCATCGCAACGGCTCGGCCGGACCATCACGATGGTCTCGCACCATCGCGACGGCTCATTTGGACCATCGCGACGGTTCATTTGGACCATTGCGACGATCCCATCGACCCCACGCCATCGCGATTGGCTCATGCCATCGCACCGACGCTGCCATGTGGCAAGCTAGACCATCGCGACGAGACCCTTAGACCATCGTGACAACTCAAAATTTGGACCATCACGATTGGCTCACACCATCGCATCTGTGACCATTGCGACGGTTCACTTTGGACCATCGCGATTGTTCGCGTTCACCGTTGACTGACGCCATCACGATTGTTTGTCGATCGAGCCATCGTGAAGGTTCATTTTCAGACCATCGCGATTGTTCACTTTCACGCCATCGCGACAGTTCGCACCTTTGAACCATCGCGATTGTGCCATGCCATCGCGAGGATTCACCTGGACCATCGCGACGGTCCCAGACCATCGCGATTATCTCAGACCATCGTGATTGCTCACCCCAAACGCAAATTTTAGGGTTTTATTTTTTGGGCAATTTTGGGGCTATTTTTTGAAAATTTTTGGATCATTAAGTTCATAGGAGACCCCTTAGCTTATATTTGGAGAAAAACCGGTTTGTGAGTTTTCACCCCCCAGGGCCTGAACGGTCATATCTTTTTCATCCGAAGTCCGTTTTTTGAGCTTAATAGCTCATTAGAAAGCTCTTTACGAATACTACGTGACCTCAATTGCTTTTTTCATAAAGAATACATTGATTTTTAGATAAGCTAATTTGAGGTTGACCTAGTGTGGGACTAGAAAAGCCAGGGGGCAGCACAAAAATTTGGGCAAAAGGGAAAGGACCTTTAAGGGTGTATATACTCAAGTGCTTGATCATCCATTTGTGAATTGGTCTAATATTGGATTTTTCCACGTCTAGCAAGGACAATCAAGGGCAATCAAAGCAAGCCAGTGAAGGACGCAGGGCTTGGGAAGCACGGCTTCTTAGGCATCAAAGCAACCAAAAAAGCTGACTCGAGGTTGGAAGATTACTCAACCCCCTCAGTCAATTATTAGCTTAGGCTAAACGGTAGCATTGTGGATTAAGGACGATAGGAATGCCTCAAGTGCAAGAGATTTAATTTTTCAAGTCCAAGACTAAAGTGAAGGTGTGTGAGACGAAAACCAAAGGGAAAGAACATAAGTCTGACGGAACGAGAACTCAAAGTACCACAGAAAGTCAAATTCCTGACGCATACATCTAGACAAGAACTTAAAGAAACTTAAAAAGAACCAAGCAATTAAAAGAACAAAGAACCAGTGACGATCAAAGAAGTGCTGCTAAGTAAATTCATGAACCTTAGATCGGGCAAACATATAGGTAAGTCAGACCGATGAAGCCTTAGATCATCAGAAGCAAGTGTAGGAACCACTGCACGATCGTGGGCACAACAATTGAACACTAATTACCCCTACGAGAGCTCAGATACGAGTGAATCAAAAATGGCATTTAGCATAGAAAGACCAAAAGGAGGGTCAAACGTAGCATATTTAGAAAGACCCGAAGGACCCTATAGAACTCAGTTAGAGTTTCTCCGAACCAACCGCTTAGGTGCTCGCATCTATGAGGATGGTTTGCGAAGACAAGTGGTGCAAATGCACAATCCTGATCAACCCATTGGATTGGAACGTCCAGTGGTGAAATTTGAGAGAGGCCCATACATAGACAAAGAAGGAACGATGTACATCTTAAGTACGCAGCCAAACAATACGAATGAGTTTGGCGTAATTCAGTTGGAAACGAAAGCAAAATCTCAAGGAAAGGAACCATTAGAAGAACCAAGAACACCTAGAGGAAAATCTGTACTGACACGAGTACTGGTTCTAGATTGGACCCCTCAGGACAACAGAAGCATAGAATTATTTGTAAACAAAAGAACAGACGAAGCATTTTGGAGGTACTGAACAGAACAACCTAGCGAGGTAGGCTCCATCATAATCTACGAATTTAAGGACCCGGATACACCTGGAAAGGTTGTATACCTAGATGAAACTTCAGAAAGAGTATTTGTGGTACCAGACCACGCTAGAAATACATACACATGGAGAGGTGATTTAGTATTCCCTCCATCTCGAGAAAATGTAAACGCGAGCCAACAAGGGGCAGGAACATCCTCCGCCCATGCTAATCAAAGAGAGAAAAACAAAGAGAGACCCGAAGTAAGCTTCAATCATCCCATAGGGAGAGATAGAACCACCGTAGACACAGACAGAGTGGAAAGACAAAGAATGCCAGGTGGTAGAGATGATTTTCCTCTACCTAGACCTCGTGAATACGCAAGAATATTAAGACCCACTCAGTTAGTAAAATCCATGAAAAACTATTTTGATGGGACAGGAGATCCCTATGACCATGTCGCAGAATTTAAGCAAGTGTTAATGGCAGAACAGGTAGAAGACATGTTCACGCAATATAATGCTTTTGGACTAACTTAAAGAATACCGCTTTAACTTGGTTCCAACCATTGCAACAAAGGCAATTTAGAGACATCCATCACTTTTTAGAGTCATTGATCACTGAATTCTCTAAAAGTGGGATCAGGCATGACACGTCTTCCTTGATTCATAGTTTCAAACAAACCCCTCAAGAAACAGTTAGACTCGCAGGATGTAGGTTTAGACAATATGTTGAAAGATGTCCAATGCAAGAATTACCTTCACAGGCCAAACAAGTGTCGTTGTTTTTAGATGGACTGTTGAGCTCTAAACTACGCTCCTATGTGTACTTGAAGGAACCCAGAACGCTAGAGAAATTGTAAGAATTTGTATAGACATTGAGGATAACTTAGGAGATGAGTTGGAACTCTCGAAGGTCTATAAGGACTCAGATTGTTCTGTTCTAGCATCCACAAAATTGTCTAGTTCGATAGAAGACCTAGCAGAAAAAGTGGCCCAGAAACTAGGAGTTTCTAGTAAACAGATGCCTAGGGTAACAACAAACAAGCGTTGTTACACCTGTGGTGGTGATCATATGGAAAATGTATGTCCCAATGCAACACAACCGCAAGCCAACCCTAGTGGCCAATACTGTACGATCGAGAGAAGATACACAAATCATACGGCTCAAGAATGCCCATATAACAAACAAGCAGTGAGACAGAACTACCCACAAGCATACCAGCAGCCAGGTAGGTATCAAGGCCAATACAATACTCAGCCTCATTACTACAGGCCTCCACAGAACTATCCATATCAGGCTCAACAGAGACCTCAACCTGTTTTAGCTCAGCAGCCACCCCCACCAGCGAATGTCATCTCAGTTAAATACGCTGCTGCAGAAGAGAACCTAAGTAGGGCCTTAGTGCCTTCTTCACCTTTGATCACAGAGAGTGACCCAAACTCAAATAGTTTTGACTCTACTCATGTAGATAGTCCACCCACATACTACACAGAGTCACCAGAACATGTGGAGACATATCATTATGATAGTCCACCAGTGGAACCTAGTTGGGAGCCCGATTATGCTAACGTGATGTACACAAACCCAAATCCACGGCCCCAATTGAGACAGCAAAGACCACAGGGCCCTAGAGGACCATGTTTTAGGTGCCAAGGAGATAATTTCATAAAGGTTTGCCCACATCCTCCGATATCAGGACAATCACAATACTATAACATACAAGGCTTTTGCGCCGATTGTGGTAAAGAGCACATAATCAAAGATTGTCGTAAGAACCCAATTAACGCTTCAAATGTGACACCCATCAACGTGATAGGTATTGTAAACAACGCAGATGGATCCAACCCTACATACGTGCCTATCCAAGCTATAACAAGAGCCCAGACGCTCTTACAGAATCAACAACTTAATCAGGAGAAAACAGTCGGAACTAGTGAAGTTGGAGAGTCTAGCAGTAAAAAGACTAAATCTTGGAAAGATTCTAGAGAAAGAATCAAGAGAAAGTGGAGTAAAAAAGATAACTGAGTTGGAAGGAAGTCTCAAAGAATCGAGAGCCAAAATCCTAGAGTTGACCTCTCAAGAATTAAATCAAGAGAACATAGCTCAAAAATCAGGATCAGTTCTAGCAGAACCCATACCTGAAAACCTAGACATGATGTTTCGCGCATATCAAGCGAGAATAAAAGAAGGACCCTAGATAGCTGAAATGAGTACGAACTACCCTCGAGCAGACTTAGAAATTGAGAGAACTAAGCTTTGCATGAAAATGGTAGAATTAGCACAAGCAATGTTCGAAGCCTCTAGATATCTAAATTGGAATAACATGGCAAAACCGGAATTACACTTTCAAGGATTAATGGAGAGGCTAGAATACTTGATCGATAGCAAAGAGAAAAAGGATCAGTATAGGAATCCTATCATCCCAGAGACATAGGAAAGAAATGTACCACCCCTGTCTCAAGTACCCAATACGGAAGGTGAAGACAACCTATCTTCCATACATAGGTATTCACATGAATTTTTGGGAGAAATCCAAGAAGAGAAGTGGAGAAAAGAACAAGGAACTCATCCTCCTATTCAAGAAATAGATGACTTGCAAGAGCAATTTCCCCAAGACATTCCCTCTATTTACGACGATGTAGAGGAAGAGCAACTGAGTGAACACACAGGATTTGAATCTAACTCTTTGCAAGAATTACCTCAGTTCACAGGACCTTGGGAAGCAAAGTCTATTATTATGAGAGCACCCACGATAATAGTGAGGAATGAAGAATCAGTAATCCCTAGAAACACGGAAGTGATCAAGAACACTAAAGTACAGTGTAATCTCACCCTAGAGGAGTTGTTAAAGGTTAAACCAGAATTGTGGAAACATGTAGCAAATCAATTCCCTGAGCTTGCTACTACTCCCTCACAGACAGGATCACTCAAGCAGGTACCGGAGATACCTGTAGAAAAGATTGGAGATGTAAGTGAAGGAGAGGAAGCTTGCTACTACTTCCAATAACTCATCAGGGCTACACCACAAAAGCCATCTTAGATTCAGGAGCCGGAGTAGCCATCGCTACCACCACTTTATGGAAACGTTGGGGTAAGCCAGCACTGAGACCTACCAGGATGAAGCTACAAATGGCTGATGGACATATAGAAAAACCTTCAGGCTTACTAGAAGGCATATCTCTCACCACTTGTGGTGTGGAGTTTGAGCATACTTTTGCCATTTGTGATTTTGTGAAAAATCATGCTCATGAGATGATATTGGGACGACCATTCATGCGTCAGTTGCAAATTGTACAAGATTGGGGAACTAATTCTTTGTACTTGCAACATTTAGGTGTGACTACCAAAGTCAATCTTAAAGACTATTCACATCGAGATGTACCCCCAATACAATGGAATATCATCCATAAGACACAGGTAGAAACGGAATCGGTACACTCGTTGGAGTCAGACCCCTCTTGGTTGCACGAGGATACTCATTTATGGATGTGTAAGGTAGCCAAACAAGAGGAAGAAAGGTTAGAAGCCAGGACCTTAGGTGCCGAACAACATCCACGAAGTCTTCAAGACCCAGCTTATGCACCTGTAGTATTTCCAAACGAGGAATTTGAACCCCATGGTTGGGCAGAAATCTTAGCAACCATGGATGTAGCCATCAATGAAGAACAATGGACTCCCCACTGTGACGAGGATGGCTATGACATCTCAGTTTTCACGATAGAGCCGATCATGTGTGATTCAATTTTAGAAGAATGTGAACCTAGCACTGATGCATTCGAGGATGCAAGTGGGTTCGATTTAGAGTCAATTATAATGCATCCCCCCTTTGCATCAGAGGAAGAATATTTCTATGAAGTAGAAACTCACCCTCAGAGGCACGAAGAAATTACGAATGATGTGAGGTTAACCACACAAGTGATTGACAAAAGTGAAGGTAAGAAAAGAAAGAAGAAAGAAACCATGTCAGAAAAAGAAGAATCCGTGTTTGAGGTTCCCGAGAACTTCAAAAAATATGAAATAGAAGATAGACGAATAATGGTACGAATGCCTAACAGAAAAGCTGAAGTTGGAGAAGTATATGATAATCGAGAGAAAACCAAAAAAATCATAGTAGCCATAGAAGGAGAAGAAGAAAAATGTACATACATAGGGCATGATTTGACGATAGAAGAAGAAGAAGAATTAGTTGCCCTATTGCGCGAATATAGAGATGTTTTTGCATGGAGTTACAAAGATTTGAAAGGAGTAGATCTAGATATATGTTCTCATAGAATCCCTATGACTCCAGATGCAAAACCCATGAAACAGAAACCATACACGTACAATGATAACTACGTTGCGAAGATTAAAGAAGAAATAGATCGCTTGATAGAAGCAGAATTCATATACGAAATTGAGCATACCGAATGGGTATCCCCCATTGTGGTTGTGCCCAAGAAGAATGGAAAATTGTGTGTGTGTATTAACCTTAAAAAAGTTAAGTTAATGCCGCCACGATTAGAGACAATTATCCTCTTCCTATCACTGAACATTTATTGGAAAGAGTTGCGGGCAAGGAAGTTTACAGCTTTCTTGATGGTTTCTTAGGCTATAATCAAGTAGCCATTGCTCCAGAAGATCAACACAAGACGGCTTTTGCCACAGAATGGGGCATATTTGCATTTCGTGTGATGCCATTTGGCTTAACAAATGCACCCGCCACTTTCCAGCGACTCATGTGTCATGTTTTTAAGGAATTCTTAAGCAAGAATTTGGAAGTTTATGTCGATGACTTATGTGCTCATTCGAATATCAGGCAGATACATATCCCAGAATTAAGACAAATATTTGACAAATGTCGAGAATATCAGGTTTGTTTGAACCTAGAAAAATGTGTTTTCATGGTCAGACAAGGCAAAATTCTAGGACACATTGTGTCAAAGAATGGAATTTCAACAGATGAAGAAATAGTGAAAGTAATTGCAGAGCTACCTAGACCAAATAACGTAAAAGAAGTACAGGCATTTATGGGTCATTGCGGTTATTACAGACGATTCATACACATGTATGCAATCATAGCCAAGCCTCTATACTCTCTTTTGACCAAGTTTGAATGGACAGATGAGTGTGAGAATTCATTTAATGAACTTAAACGATGTTTGTGCTCAGCACCTATATTGACAACCGCGGATTGGAGTAAGCCATTCCATGTACACGTGGATGCATCCAACTATGCCATAGGATGTGTGTTAGCACAACCCACAAATGAAGGTAATATAGACCTCCCCATAGCTTACGCAAGTAGACAATTGAATGCAACAGAAAGAAATTACACCACTACGGAACGAGAAGGATTAGGAATGATCTACATCGTAAAGAAATTCAGGCATTATTTGTTGGCAAATAAGTTCAAGTTCTTTACAGATCATCAAGCCCTATTGTACTTAGTCAATAAACCATGTAATACGGGAAGATTAATACATTGGTTTCTATTACTCATGGAGTATGACTTTGAGGTAGTAGTCAGGAAAGGAAAGACACATCTCAGAGCTGACCACCTTTCAAGATTAACCACAGGAGAAGCTCCTCAAGGAGTAGTAGATTTGTTTAACCTTGAGATAGCACCAGAGTGGGCTAAGACGATAGTCCCGATTATCACATATGGACCCAAGAATCCTAGGATAAGAATCAAGGAAGGAGAGATTACTAAGTCACAAAGATATCAAATCATAGCAGGAATTATATATAAACAAGATAATCAAAGGATTCTTGCTTGTTGTGTAGATGAATCAGAACATGCGAATTGGTTGCAATTAGCACATGCAGGTGCATTAAAGCAACATCACTCGAAACATTGTACATTGTAGACTCTGCATAGACTAGGAGTATACTGGCCCACGATGGAAGCAGATGTCTACAAGTTGTGTAAAGAATGCCTTGTTTGTTGTGAAAGACCATTAGTAGAACATGCTACATTATACCACGTGTAGCTCAGTGATGAGTGGCACCTCCTTTAATGTCAATCCGGGAAGACGTGAGGATGGTATGAAGACCTCGAGCAAGTGGAGGCACAAGTGTGAGTGAGAAGCACACAAGCATACACACACATACACGCACACGCGCACACACGGCGAGACAAAGACTGAGAATCAATGGAGTTCTTAGATTACTTTCAAAAAGCTCTTACAAGTTCATTTCAATTACAATCTAATCCCAAAAATGAGCTCTCTAGCTCCTTTTATAGTTTTTGACTAGCTTTGGCCCTGTCCAGACCTAGTGTCCGGCCTAGTTAAAAATTAGGTTCCAGGGCTTATTTGAGGGCTCAAATGAGATCTAAAAAATACGAAAATTGGTAAGCAACTACTTCTAAGGCTCCTCAAGCTCGAGGACTCCTCGGCTTGCACAAAATGGAGCCACAAAAAGGTGAACATGGTATTTACAGGGGTTGTTAGTGATGAGAATCACTTTTAATTGGTGTAAGGGTTTTGAAAAATTAAAGGTTGCCTTAGTGCTAGATCTGCGTGAATGCTCGTACTTGCTTCTTCATGAAGAAAATTATTGGCCTACTTGCCAGATCTTCTTTGACTGCCATGTCTGCTTGTGCTGTCCCTTCGCTCTGACTCTCTTCGTCTTGTGGCTCCTTCGGTTCCCTGACTGCTGCCAACACCCCCCCCACTCTCGCGTCTGTCGCCCCTGACAGACCCTTGTCTGGAGGATTTTTGAACATAATATTGGACGACATCGGAGGCTAGGTGGTGTTCTTCGAGTCGTAAGCCGCGTGCTAGATCTGTGAGCAAATCATCCCAATCCACAGGTCCGGAAACATCTGGATGAGGCACCCTCAATTGTTCTGAGTGAATGGTTCTCTCCACAGCAAATAATTGGAGGAGATGTGATGGTCTGGGTATAAAGATTTCGAAGTGGTATTCCCAGAATCCTGTGATGAACATCTCCTCTAATGTCTGTTTAAAGTAGGCTGGGAGGTACTTGATTCTGGCGTGCCAAGCATATATTACTTCAATTGATGGGGTGGTATTCATATCGTACACCAGATCCTGGTTTCCTGTCACGAAGCCTGCTCCTGAGAAGTGGGGGTCCTTAATGTTCTTAAACGTCCTGAAAGTGATCAGCATTAATTCGAATAGTTTCATACACATCTGGGCCATCACATCGGGATTATTGCGTAGCCGAATACTCCAGTGACGGATTGTAGAAATCATGTAGTTCACCGTGGGGGGTCCTCGTGGAGGTGCTAGATAAACGTAATTTAACCATTTTGCACAGGCTTTGATGTCTCTGACGGCAATAGTGAATTCAGGCCAGGTGCGTCGTCGAAGAACTGGAACGTAACAAGGATTATATTTAATAAACAACGGCATATTATTCCAGGTTCGGACCATTTCAGGATATGTTTCCAAAAGCCTGATTCTCCAGGTGGGTTGATGGATGGACCCACGCTTAGCACTTTCCGGTATATCATCTGGACCAAATTGTGTAGCAAAGGTGGGAGGCTTGCCGCATCGTCGTTGAATCTCGGCGTTGTAATCGGCCAAAAGTATGCAGTATGGCACATATTGGTCATTATTGGTGCCGATCCATCTATGATGAGACATGCTTCTGAAATATTCTGACTTTATGACAGTTTCTTCTAGGTTCGCTAGTGATTGGATCTGAATGGCCACCCGTTCTTCGTGGGTGTTCGCTGTCCTTTCCAGTGTCTGAAGCCACTCGGGTGCTTCCACTTCCAAGGTGTCTAGTCCCTCTGAGGTTCGTTGCCCTCCTGGCATCGGCATAGGAATATACGGTTCTTCGTACGAATCATCTACCTCAATAGGGACCAACTCTTCTGGCTCTGGTTCTACTACTGGAGAGGGCTGTCTCTCGTATGTCAGTAACCTCTTTTGTAATTCTGCCACCTGCTCAGTTAAGGCCTTTACCTCGTCTGATGTAGAGGTTGATGGGACACTTTTCGGTTGTTCTTCATGTTCCTTAAGTCTACTCAGTAGTGTGTCACGTTCTATTTCCAAGTCATCATGGGCTTCCAGAAGATCTGCATAGCTTTCCAAAATGGTTTTCATCGTCTCCGAGGGAACTGCTTTGAACTGTTCTGGATCTATCTCGTGGGGAGAGCCTTCCATTGCCGCTTCCAGATTCTCTTCATTTTGTTTCTGCAGTCTCTTGTTCTCTTCAAGTGCTGTGGCCATATGTTTCCTGAGTAGCGCCAAGTTACGTCTGACTCGTAGGTTATTGGCCTGGTATACTTCGAGCAAGGCTTCTAATTGTTTGACGCCTGATTATTTCGATGGTTGGGGTGCCTCTAGTAGTGTTTGGTGAGCCTGCTCAAGTGTTGTATAACGTTGATTTACATCTGCATTTTCCTCTTCAAGAATTTTAAATTGCCTTTGTAAGTTCTGGTGATTTGTTGTCAGTTGTTGATACCTGTCGTCCAGAGCTCTGTACTCATTCTGAAGTTGATATACACATTGATTTAATGCTAGAAATATACTATTTACATTAAATGATGTAGGGAGGGGTGAAGATGCAGGGGGAATGGGGGCGGGAAAGGGAGTTGTGAATGATGTGGATGCAAGTGGAGATGTGGGTGGAGGGGGTATGGGAGATGGAGGTGGCATGGGGGGAGGGAGCGGTGCAGTGGCAGGAGATGTTTCCATAGTGTCAAATGTTTGAGTGACCGTGTAGATGGGGATCGTGGGTGGGGTGGATGTGACGTTAGTGAAGAGAGTGGTGAAAGTGGGCATGGTGACTCCCCCGAATTGGATTCCCGGAGAGAGTGGAATTCCCATGACGATTGTGGTGGTAGTGGACGAGGTGGTGATAGTGTCATGTGGTGGAGTGAGTTGTGTAGTGAGAGGTGGGGAGGGTGGTGATAGTGGTGCTTCCTGATGTTCGTCTGCTTGCGTTGTCTCTCCTGGTGCTGATACGTTGATATGAATTTGTTTCCCGGACCTCATGGGACGGTGTTGAAGCTCAAGATCAAGGACAAAGAATAGAAGTGCATCAAGGAGGTGGACACACAAGAAGAAGGAGCAAGTAGGGAGCTCTGAGAAGCACCTGTCAAATTTTCAGAAGAAATCCCTACAAAAATAGTGATTTTTATCACTAAAAACCATTGTAAATACCATTTTCCATTTTTGTAACTCCATTTTGTTCAAGCCGAGGAGTCCTGGAGCTTGAGGAGTATTAGAACTACCATCCTACCAATTTTCATGATTTTTAGACTCCGTTTGAGCCCCAAATAAGCCCTGGAACCTATTTTTTAACTAGGCTGGACACTAGGTCTGGACAGGGCCAAAACCACTCAAAAACTATAAAAAGGGCTGGAGAGCTCATTTTTGAGGTTAGCTTGTTGTAGATTTCAGTTTTGTAAGAGAGCTCTTTGGTAATCGAAGCTTTCCATTGTTCCACTCTTTGCTCTTACCTTGTGCGCGTGTGTGTGTATGTGTGTGCATGCTTGTGTGCTTTCACTCACGCACTTGTGCCATCACTTGCTTGCGGTCTTCATACCGGTCCTCACGTCTCTACGGATTGACATTTATGAGGTGTATCTCCTCACGTTGGTACTCACCATTGTGCTAGAGTGACACCAAATTTGGCGCCGTTGCCGGGGAGAGAGCTTGGAGGACGAGCGTGTGACGGTAAGACGTAGAGTAGCGACGTTGGAAGGTAAAAAAATCATCACTTTCAGTTCAGTTTTTGAATTTTCCTTCTTCTTCATCTTCACCATCATCACCATCTCCACCCACCTTCATCTTCTCAGTTTTTCTCCATTTTTTAGAGTACATTCACCTTGTTTTTACTTGTGGTTGTGAGCAAGAAGCTTAGAGAGGGTGCAGAACAGAGGCGCTGAAGAAGTAGTACCAAAAATAACAAAAAAATCTGAGTGAATAGTCCCGGACAAGACGAACCTGCACCAAGTATCGCGGAAGCTGCGCCAGAGATCGTGAGTGAGAAATCGGGCAAACTGGGGTTACACAGAGCAAGGGGAAGTGACTAAGAAGTTAGAGAGACTCTCAAGGTGAGAAAACACACATTTAAT
Source organism: Ceratopteris richardii (assembly GCA_020310875.1). Lineage (NCBI taxonomy): Eukaryota > Viridiplantae > Streptophyta > Polypodiopsida > Polypodiales > Pteridaceae > Ceratopteris > Ceratopteris richardii. The sequence goes on along the minus strand of CM035432.1, from coordinate 66,489,929 downwards.
CTATAATTTCTCAGTAAACTAAGTTTGGAAAGGGAAACGATCTGCGTCAGGTATCGTTTGGTACTGACAGAGGTGAAAAGGAGTGATTTGGGGTGATACAGAGAGTGAGGAGAGGAGAGAGGAAAGAGTAGAGCATGTGTACAACCAGAACTTAGAAAAAAAATCTTTCCCAAAATTTGTCTAAGGGTCAAGTATCGTTTTACTCCCGCGGTCGAGTATCGCGATACTTCACAAGTATCGTTTTGCTCCTGAGGTTGAGTATCGCGATATTTCCCATCGATCGTGTATCGTTTCATACCGATCGCGATACTTGGTCAGAGATCGTTTACCAACGATCGTCTATTGAGTATCGTTGATCGTGTATCGTTTCGTGCCGATCGCGATACTTGAGAAGTATCGTTTGGTCAAAGATCGCGATACCTCACAAGTATCGTGTATCGCTTGCCAGCGATCGTCTGCAAGAGATCAAGTATCGTCGTGCTCAAGTATCGTGTATCGCTTCTCAGAGATCACGATACTTATCAAAGATCGTGTATCGTTTTTGATTCAGGTATCGTCGATCGTTTTCTTCCAAATATCGAGTATCGTCTTGAGCCAAGTATCGTTTTGCCCGAGTATCGTGGACTTCAAGTATCGCGATATTTCTCGACTATCGTGTATCGTGACAAGGTAAGTATCGTGTATCGTCATACAGCGATCGCGATACCTATCAAAGGTCGTGTATCGTGGAGTTTGCTCACGATACTTGTTGAAGATCGTGTATCGCCTACTTCAGGTATCGCGATACATACCAAGTATCGTGTATCGAGTTCCTCAAGTATCAAGTATCGTGTCCTACAAATGTCGTGTATCGCCTGATTTGAAGCATTTTCTGAGAGACCCTGTTTCCCTGTTTTAACCCCCAAAACCCTGAACTGGCATAACTTTCTCATACGAAATCCGTTTGCTATGATTTTGGTTTTGTTGGAAAGCTCGTGGGGAGTACAACCAAAACATCGACTCGTTATGTTAATATTAATACCAGGATGATTAGATAGGGTATTTTGAAGTTGACCCTCAGGAAAATTGGAAAACCAAGGTGTTCCAAAGGATTTTGAGCAATAGAAGAGAACTTTGGGACTAGAGACCAAGGCTTATGAACCTGAGATCTGGCAGACACTTAGGCAAGGATAGACAAAGCATTAGATCATCTGAGGTTAGTGTCAACCATACAGCCAAGTCTTGGGCTCAACAGCTTAGTGGTTATCCTTACTCACGAAGTTCAGAAACCAGTGACTCGGAAATGTCTTTTAGCATGGAAAGACCCACACGTAGCTCAGGCACTGCCTATTTACAGACACCAGAAGGTCCCTATAAGACCCAATTGGAGTATATCAGGACCAACCAATTAGGTGCTCGCATCTATGAGGATGGTCTAAGGCGATCAGTGGTTCAACTCAAAAATCCTGACCAACTCTTTGGACTTGAATACCCAGTGGTCAAGTTTGAAGAGGGTGCTTACATTGATAAGGAAGGAACCATGTATGTGGTTACCAACTTACCAGATAGGACAGATGAGTTTGGAAATATCATCCCTGAGAATGAGATAGGAGACCTAGAGCAAGGAGACCTAGGAAGAGAACCCAAGACCCCTAGAGGTAAGTCAGTCTTAACCAGAGTGCTCACTCCGGAATGGATTCCTCAAGATAACAAAAGCATAGAACTATTCGTGAATAGAGAAACGGAGGAAGCCTTTTGGAGATTTAGGCCGGATCAACCCAGCCAAGTAGTCACCATCTATGAATTCAAGGACCCAGAGACACCAGGGAAAGCTGTCTATCTAGATCACACATCTCAGAAATTATTCTTAGTATCAGATCATGACAGACATGCTTACACTTGGCAAGGTGAAGCAATTTTCCCTCCACCAAGATCTAATGTTTCCCAGGGCCTCCAGGGAGCCGGATCATCCAAGGCTCATGAAACCCAGAGGGAAAGAACTAGAGAGAGACCGGAGGTAAGCTTTGCAGACACTGTAGGCAGAGACAGATCAGGATATGGAACGGAAAGACTTGAAAGGGAGAGACATAGAGTTCATAGGCATCAAAGAGATGATCATGATTTCCCATTGCCTAGACCACGAGAGCACTCAAGAACCCTTAGACCGTCTCAAGTGGTTAAAACAATGAAGAATTACTTTGATGGATTTGGAGATCCTTATGATCATGTGGCGGAGTTCAAACAAGTGCTAAGAGCTGAACAAGTTGAAGACTTATTCACCCAGTTCGAGGCATTTGGTTTGACTCTTAAGGGTACTGCCTTAGCTTGGTTTCAACCTCTAAACAGTCGCAACTATAGAGAGATAGGTCAGCTGCTAGAAGAATTCATTGTAGAATTTTCCAAGAGTGGTATCAGGCATAACACATCATCCTTGATCCACAGCTTCAAGCAGACACCCCAAGAAACAGTGCGACTCGCAGGAAGAAGATTTAGACAGTACTTGGAAAGATGCCCTGTACCAGAATTACCCACATCAGCCAAACAGGTGGCACTGTTTTTAGATGGCCTATTGAGCACAAAATTAAGGTCATATGTATACTTGAAGGAGCCTAGATCCATAGAAGAGTGTATACGGATATGCATTGACATAGAAGACAACTTGGGTGAGGAGTTAGGACTATCCAAACTCTATAAGGACTCTAATAGTTCTACAAGTCATACCTCTAGAACCTCCACTGAGATAGATGAGATAGCTGAGCAAGTGGCCAAAAAGCTAGGAGTTCAAAATAGACAAATGCCAAGGGTCACCTCAGTGAAGCGATGTTATACGTGTGGAGGAGATCACATGGCTAATGTTTGTCCATTGACGACTCAACCCCAAGGAAACCCTAATGCTCTGTATTGCACCATTGAGAGAAAATACACAAATCATACGGCCCAAGATTGTCCCTATAACAGGCAGGCTGTTAGACAAAATTATCAGCAACCTTACCAGCAAGGTAGGTATCAGAATCAGTACCAACAGCCCTATTATAGGCCACAACAATATCAACCTCAATACCAGCAGCACTATCAGGCACCATATAGGCCACAACCAGTCCTTGGAAACCAACCGCCAGCTCTTGCCAATGTGATCCCAGTTAAATATACGATGGCGGAGGAGAACTCTAATAGAGCATTGGTGCCACTAACCCCATTGATACCAGAAAATGATTTTCACGCTCATGGTTCAGACTACGTCCATGAAGATAGTCCACATGCTTACTATATAGAGTCACCTAAGCAAAGTGAGGTTTCTCAGTGTCAATATGAGACACCACCTATGGAACAAAATTGGGAACCAGAATACTCCAATGTCATGTATACGAATCCAAATCCTAGGCCCCCAGTGAGACAAGCAAGACCACAAGCCCCTAGAGGACCACGCTTTAGATGTCAGGGCGATCATTTCATTCGTGAATGTCCCCACCAACCAGTTCTGGGGCTAGGACAAAACATCACAATACAAGGCTTTTGTCCTGAGTGCGGCAAGGAACATCTTCCTAGAGAGTGTCCCAGGAATCCCTCTAGTGCACCCAAGGTCACACCCATCAACGTGGTAGGCTTAGTGGCAGATTCAAGTTCAAGTAGCAATAATGTGGCTCCTGTACAGGCAGTTACTAGGGCACAGGCGGCACAACAAGCAAAACCATCTGAGCAATCGGAGTCAAGTGAGGCAGGAGAACCTAGTAAGAGGAAACCAAGAACATGGAAGGATACCAGAGAGAAGGCTAATCGCAAGTGGAACAAAAAGTTATCCGAGCTAGAAGAAAGCCTAAGGGATACCAAAACAAAAATAGAAGACATTGCATCTCAAAGCCCCTCGCATGCTGTAGCTCCATCCACTTCGCCTCATTCCACCCCACCACCCATTGTAAATAACCCACAGCCGGGGTCTGTTCTTGCATATCCAACCCCAGAAGGCTTGGACATGATGTTCAAGGCCTACCAGGCTCGTCTTCAAGAAGGGCCAACAGCGGCAAACCTCGACAAGAGTTACCCTAGAGCAGATTTAGAGATTGAACGGATGAAAATGTGCATGAAAATGGTAGAACAAGCTCAAGCTATACTTGAGACTAGTCAAAAGTTCAATCAGACAAACTCTGTCAAACCGGATTTGCATTTCCAAGGCTTACTAGAAAGATTAGAGCAGTTGGTAAACAAACCACAAGTTTCTTTACCTCCACAGGCTCAACCAATTATTGAAAGAGGAAGCTCACCACCAATGGGAGCTTATGTTCCTAATTCCACGGATGCTGGAATACCTCCTTCAATTCAACAGTACTCTCAAGAGTTCTTGCGGGAAATACAGGAAGAGAAATGGGCCAAGGAGAAGGGTAATTCCCCTCCTATTCCTGAGATTGATGATCTTCATGATCAATTTCCCCAAGACATCCCGTCTATCTATGGAGACCAAGCAGAGCAACAAGAAGATGAAGGATTAGATTTTGAATCTAATTCTTTACAAGATTTGCCTCATTTCATAGGCCCATGGGAATCTGAATCTATCCAGATCAGAGCTCCCACAATATTGGTAAGAAATGAAGACTCAGTGATTCCAAGAAACACTGATGTTGTGAAGAACACTAAGGTTCAGTGTCATCTCACTGTAGAGGAGCTGCTCAAGGCAAAACCGGAGCTATGGAATCATGTGAAGGATCAGGTTCCAGAACTTGAATCCAATATGCCAAAAGTAGGCTCTAAGCAAAAAGTTCCAGAGATACCTCTCGACAAGATAGGAGACATGAGCGAAGGTGAAGAAGGTAACACTTATCTTCCGATCACCTATCAAGGTTACACAACCAAGGCAATTGTAGATTCGGGTGCTGGTGTTGCTATTGCGACCACCTCCCTGTGGAAGCAATGGGGCAAACCCACATTAAGACCAACAAGAATGAAGCTTCAAATGGCAGATGGTCATTTTGAAAGACCTCTAGGATTGCTTGAGGGGATAACTCTAACCACTTGTGGTGTAGAGTTTGAACATACATTTGCTATATGTGACTTTGAGAAAAATAATGTCTACGAGATGATCCTAGGAAGACCCTTCCTACGACAATTGCAAATAGTACAGGATTGGGGAACCAACTCCTTGTACTTACAGCACTTAGGGGTCACCACCAAGGTCAATCTGAAGGATTACACCTTCAGAGATGTACCACCCCTACAGTGGAATCCTATCCACAAAGCAAAAGAAGATTCAATCTCTGTGCATTCTGGAAGTTCACCTGATCCATCCTGGCTGCATGAAGATACTCACTTGTGGATGTGCAAGGCCGTAGAGGAAGAGGAAAAGCGCCTAAAAGCGAGAGAAGAAGGAACTCCCCCAAGAGATAGACCAATAAAAGACCCAGCCTATACACCGATGATATTTCCAGATGAGGAATTTGAGCCTCATGGTTGGGCAGAAATCTTAGCTACCATGGACATAGCAGTCAATGAAGAACAATGGACACCTCACTGTGATGAGGAGGGTTATGATATTTCAGTGTTCATGTGTCAGCCCCTGTTGGAAGAGTGTGATCCTAGTGAGTTCATAGAAGAAGAAGAGAATGACGATGATCTAGAATCCATTGTGATGGATACTTACTTTGACTCAGAGGAACACTATTTAGAAGACATAGGAGTGTTAACCCAAAAAGAAGAAGAACCCCTCACGAGTATTAAAACGATAAATTCAAAGGAAGGAAGTGAAGGAGGTCAAAAGAAAAAGAAAAGAAAAGCAGTGAAACAAGAAGAGGAAGAATCACTGTTTGAAGTACCAGAAAATTTCAAGAAATATGAAGTGGAAGACCGAAAAATTTTGGTACGAATGCCTAAGAGAGAGGCCATTATAGGAGAAGCATATGACAATAAAGAAAAGACCAAAAAAATTGTAGTGACCATTGAAGGGAACGAAGAACGATGTACGTACATAGGAGATGACCTAAGTGCAAAAGAAGAAGCAGAGCTTGTAGCTCTATTAAGGGAATATAGGGATGTATTCGCATGGCACTATAGAGACTTGAAAGCAGTAGATCCAAAGATTTGCTCTCATACGATTCCGATGACCGCTGATGCCAAGCCCACTAAACAAAAGCCCTACACATATAATGACAATTATGCAGCCAAAATAAAGGAGGAAATTGACAGGCTAATTGAAGCTGGATTCATCTATGAGATTGAGCACACTGAATGGGTGTCCCCCATTGTGGTGGTGCCCAAGAAGAATGGGAAATTGCGAGTGTGCATTAACCTTAAAAAAGTTAATGCCGCAACGATCAGAGATAGTTATCCACTTCCAATCACCGAACATCTATTGGAGCGTGTTGCAGGCAAGGAAGTTTATAGCTTCCTTGATGGATTTTCAGGTTACAACCAAGTAGCCATTGCCCCCGAAGATCAACACAAAACGGCCTTTGCCACAGAATGGGGAATCTTTGCATTTCGTGTGATGCCATTTGGGCTCACCAATGCACCTGCAACATTCCAAAGGCTCATGTGTCATGTCTTCAAGGAGTTCTTGCGGAAGAGCTTAGAAGTATATGTGGATGATTTATGTGCGCATTCCCAACAGAGAAGTTACCACATCCCTGAGCTCAGACAAATCTTCAACAAGTGTAGAGATTATCGAGTTTGTCTGAACCCAGAGAAGTGTGTGTTCATGGTACGACAAGGTAAAATCTTAGGTCACATTGTTTCTAAGAATGGAATTTCAACAGATGAAGACAAGGTAAGAGCGATAGCAGAGTTGCCAAGACCAAGAAATGTTAAAGAGGTACAGGCCTTTATGGGCCATTGTGGATATTACCGTAGGTTTATCCACATGTATGCCATCATAGCTAAACCTCTTTATGGGTTGTTAACAAATTTTGAGTGGAACGAGGAATGCGAGAATTCCTTCAACGAGCTGAAAAGACGTTTGTGCACAGCACCAATATTGACTACTCCGGATTGGAGCAAACCCTTTCATGTCCATGTAGATGCCTCCAATCATGCAATAGGATGTGTGCTAGCACAACCCACAGGTGAAGGAAACCTAGATTTGCCGATAGCATATGCTAGTAGGCAATTAAATGCAGCTGAACGAAATTATACCACAACGGAGAGAGAAGGCTTAGGTATGGTATACGCTGTGAAAAAGTTTAGACACTATTTATTGGCCAATAAGTTTAAGTTTTTCACTGATCATCAAGCTTTACTATATTTGGTCAATAAACCTTGCAATACAGGCCGCTTAGTAAGATGGTTCCTCTTACTAATGGAATACGACTTTGAAGTTGTTGTCAGGAAAGGTAGAACCCATCTTAGGGCAGACCATCTTTCTCGTATCACTTCAGGAGAGCCACCGCAAGGAGTGTCTGATGAGTTGCCCGATGCTTATCTGTTCAATTTAGAAGTTGTTCCTAAATGGGCAAATAAGTTGGTGCCAGTCCTAACCTTCGGACCTGCAAATAAAAATGTGAAAACAAGCAAAGAAGAAATTGTAAGATCACAAAAGTATCAAATATTGGCCGGAAGCATGTACAAACAAGATCCAGAGGGTGTACTAGCTTGTTGTGTTGAGGACGACGAACATACTAGTTGGATGCAACAAGCCCATGAGGGACTGCTAGGAAATCACTACTCTAAACAACGAACATTGCAGAATCTAAAACGTTTAGGAGTGTATTGGCCTAGCATGGACAAAGAAATACAGGAGTGGATCCAAAATTGTCCAGTGTGCCAGAAGAGACCCCCAGTGGAGCATGCCACTCTTTATCATGTGTCATTAATCCCAGATTGGAGTGCTCCATTGGTTGAGTTCATGAGATCGGGAACATTACCCAATCAGGCTAGTCTTGCAAGAAAACGGAGCATGGAGCAAGAGGCTCAAGACTATGCCTTAGTAGGAGACAACCTATATCGAAGAGGCAAGGATGGTTACCTAAGACTGTGCGTTCATGAATCAGACTATTTAAAAGTCTTAGAAACTACACACAGCGGTGCTGCAGGTGGACACTTTAGGCCTGACAGAGTAATTAAGACCATTTTATTCTCAGGACTTTGGTGGCCCACTCTTCATATGGATGCACATACTTATGTGAAGAAATGTGACACATGCCAACGTGCCCAATATCCGATAAGAAAAGACGAGATGCCTTTAAGGCCAATGATGGGAGGACGTGCATTTTCGAAGTGGGGTATAGACTTTGTTGGTCCTATTAACCCCCCAGCTAGAAACTCCCATGCAGAATACATTATTGTAGCCACAGATTACCTTACAAAGTGGGTGGAAGTAAAAGCCACAACGAAGAATGATGCTCAAACGACGGCCAAGTTTTTATTCGAGAACGTGTTCACCAGATACGGATTACCAATAGAGTTGGTCAGTGATAGAGGTACGCACTTCTTGAATGAGGTCATTGAAAATCTCCTTCAAGAATTCATGGTGATACACAAGAAGTCTGCACCTTATCACCCACAAGCCAACGGACAAGCCGAGAGCACGAATAAGATCCTATGTAACGTGTTGACGAAACTTGTAAATAATAAACGCTCTGATTGGGACAAACAACTTCATCATGTTGTTTGGGCATACCGAGTTGCCTACAAAACGGTACTCAATGCTACCCCATTTCAGATGGTCTTTGGACAGAATGCTGTGCTACCATTGGACTTCCTAATCCCAGCCTTGAAAGTAGCACAAGAGCATGAGTGGAATGGACATGAGTTGTCTTCCAGGATCTTTGATCTAGAACGCTTAGGTGAGACGAGGCTACGGGCAGCAGCAGGCATTTATGCTGCAAAGAAAAGGCAAAAGGCATACTTTGATGCCCATGTAAAGGATAAAGGATTGAAGGAAGGAGATCTAGTGCTGGTTTATACGCTAAAGCAACATGCCCGCAAATTGGAGAAACGAGGATATGGACCCATGATCATTAATAGACTCTCCACTAGCGGTGCAGTGCAATTGGCCACTTTAGAAGGTGATATCCTACCAAACTATATTAGTGGATGCCGAGTCAAATTATATCAAGAACCTCTTACAGAGGAAATGCTCATGAGACTCAATACCGCTAAGAAGCGAAAAGAAGAGGAGTTAAGGGTTAGAGAAGAAGCACAAGCAGAGGCTAGAGAGCGCATCAGAAGAAATAAGCTACGGCGGCTAGGCCTAGATGTCAACACAAAAGCTCCAAAATATCACATGGACATGTGCCAAAAATCGGGCATAACTACTTCTCAAATAATTGATCGACGACCCTTTGTGACTATAGAGGTAGGACAAGGAAAGAGTGTAAGAACTGTGAGAGCACTGATTGACTCAGGAGCAGCAACTAGTGCAGTTAGACTTTCATACTGCCAAGACCTGCAATTGAACATCGAGCCCATAGAAGCCTATCTCATAGGTTTAGGAGGCGTGGAAACCCCTTGTTTAGGAGAGGTGGAACTTCCCATCTACCTTCAAGATGTTCCAATAAAAGTCAAGATGATAGTGTGTCATGATGAGGACCTCACAGAGCCACTTGTCTTGGGTCAAGATTGGATTTACGACCATGTTGTCAACTTGAACCTAAGAAGTCAACTTCTTCAAGTGTGGGTATATAATCAATGCATTACATTAGAATTGGAGAATCGCATGCCCACTGAAACTGACACCACACACTCTCTTTGTTCCTCTAAGGCTAATCTTCTCGAACAAGATGTTGTAGATGTCAAAAGCTCTATGATCCAGACGGACGCAATCACGGAAGGACAGTCGCAAAGGCAATATGAACCTTCTTCTTGTTTTTTAAAGAGCAAAGCATCCACAGGAGCTCAACCTCAGAAGCAAGCAAAACAGTGCAAGACAGCCAGTCTATCAAATAGACAAAGAGCCCTCAAGAAGAAAGAAGTGTTGGGCATGACACAGATCTGGGTAAAGAAAGGAGTACAACCATCGATGTTGCCTCAAAGACTCCCACCCAACTAGATCGACCATGACAACAGAAGGACCAAGCACCTACGACAGGCTCAAACACGAGAAATCCAACTACTTTGGGTACCGAAACAATCGATGAAGGCCGACCACAATAAGGTACAAATTTGGGTGCCTAAAAAATTAGCTACAGCTCAAGACAGGCGATTACAGATGTGGGTACCCAAGAAGCTCTTACATATGCAACGGCCTATGCTCCCCACCATGCAAAAGGTCTCAACAAAGAAGCCAAGGAAAACAAAGGGTAAGAACAGAGCACAAAGACCAAAAGAAGATAAACTTAACCCTTCTACAAAAATAAGCAGGCACTCACCCAGGATATGGGTTTGGAAGCCAAAAGCACAAGCAACATCCACAGAACCAAGGGGTCAACCACACTGGATACCAAAGTTTGGACAGCATCCAAAGAAGAACTGGCCTGAGGTGATCTCTACATGGCCAAATACTATTCGGAAATGGGTTCCCATTAGGAGGATTACATCATTTCGAGATCCAATCGACACCTCCAAACAAAGAATTCATCAAGTATACAAGTAACATCAAAAGCCTCGACCAGCAGCAACCATGTGCCTTTGGCATAACCAAGTCGTTTGCACCATTCAGGTCATGCATTTCCAAAGTATGCATCAATATAGGGCCACCTTACATGGCCGTGCATAGACACAATTGAGAAATCCCAGGCACATGAGACACAATTTTCACATGCAAAATATGTTATTGATACTAACCTCTTTCTTCTTGTTTGATGCCATCGTGTTCCAAAAAAAAAAAAAAAAAAAAAAAAAAAAAAAAAAAGACTATGTGCTTGAAAGTGCTCATCAGCGAACTTCCAGCAAGGACATCCCTCAACAAAAAGGACAAGCCGACGGTCAAACATCATGAGGGAACCACAACACGAAGAGATGAAGATCAACGGACCCTTCACCATGGTAAGACGTGTATGTTTCAACAACACTATAACCATGATAGATTAGGAAACCTCTTCGTCAGCATACCCTTGAGCACTTAGCTCAAGACCCAATCTCTTGCACCATACTTCTTGCCATGCATTATCCAAGTACGCATACGTAGGGTGTAGCTCAGTGATGAGTAGCACCTCCTTTAATGTCAATCCGGGAAGACGTGAGGATGGTATGAAGACCTCGAGCAAGTGGCGGCACAAGTGCGTGAGTGGGAAGCACACAAGCATGCACACACATACACACACACGCGCACACAAGGCAAGACAAAGAGTGAGAATCAATGGAGTTCTTTAGATTACTTTCAATAGCTCTTACAAGTTCGTTTCAATTACAATCTAACCTAAAAAATGAGCTCTCTAGCTCTTTTTATAGTTTTTGACTAGCTTTTGGCCCTGTCCAGACCTAGTGTCCGGCCTAGTTAAAAATTAGGTTCCAGGGCTTATTTGAGGGCTCAAACGAAGTCTAAAAATTATGAAATTTGGTACGATGGTACTTCTAATACTCCTCAAGCTCGAGGACTCCTCGGCTTGCACAAAATGGAGTCTAATCTACCAAAAACGGGATTTACAATGTTTGTGTAGTGATTAAAATCACTTGGGTTGTACATAATCTATGGGAAAAAATGATCTGGCCTTGTTGCCGTATTGTGCATGACTCCTTTGTTGCTTTGTATGCCAACACTCCCCCCTTCCTAGCGTCTGTCGCCCCTGACAGACCTTTGTTCGCGCGGGTGGTCGATGTAATATTGGATGACATTGGTGGCCAGTTCATGTTCTCCTATCCTTAAGCCTCTTGCTAGATCGGCTTCCAATGCCTCCCAATTTATTGCACCGGGGGTTTCTGGTTGCGGGGTGGTGTAGTACTCTGAATACATTGCTTGTTCACAAGCAAACAGTTGAAGCAGATGTGTCGGCTTTGGTGCGAAAATCTCTGAGTGGTACTCCCAGAAACCTGATCTGAACATTTCTTCGAAGGTCTGTTTGTAGCAGGCGGGGAGGTACTTGATGCGTGCATGCCAAGCGTAAGCCACACGGATACTGGGGGTGGTGCTCATGTCATACACCAAGTCGTAATTTCCATTGCTAAACCCCGGGAGACGTACCTGTGGTGCGGCTGCATTTCTAAAGGTCTTCAGCACTACTTGCATCATATCTAAGATTTTAAGCATCATTTGCGCTGCTACATCTTGCATGGGCTTCAAGCGCGGCATCCAGTGGCGAATGGTCCCCATCATATATGCTAGCGATGGTGGTCCTTGTGGTGGCGCGATGTACGGGTAGTTCAGCCATTCCTTGCATTGCGCATTGTTCTGTACCTTGATATTAAATGCCTTCCACGACCTGCGGCGGGGGACTGGACCGTAGCATGGGTTGTACAGGAGGTGCAGCGGCGCGTTGTTCCATGTGCGTAGCATTTCTGGATAAGTCTCTAAAAGTTTCTGCCGCCATGTTGGTTGACGAATCTTGCCTTTTCGCACCTCTGGAGGAAGGTCTTCGGGTTGAAATTGGGTCGCAAAAGTAGGAATCTGACCCGTGACTCTTTGTATTTCTGCATTATAATCAGCCAAGATAATATAATATGGCCTGTACTGGAGTTCCGATGAGAGAATCAGGCGTCTCGATGACAAGTTCTTGAAGTAATCTGATTGTAAAACAGTCTCCTCTATGACCCTCATGGCTTGATTTTGCACTACAGTGCGCTCTTCATGCGAGGTCCCTATTTCCTCCACTTATCGTAACCATGGCGGCCGTGGTGCCTCGAACGTGTCCTGCGCTTCTTCTGTTTGTTGGCCTCCTGGGAATGGTTGCGGATCATATTCTTCATCAAACGTTTGTTCCACAGGAATTTGCACAACTTCTTCGTCCGTGGGAGCCTCCGGAGGGGAAGATGGCCTCTCATATTGTAGTAGGCGTGTTTGCAATTCAGTTACCTATTTCTGGAGATCTTTTATGGCCTCTGCGTCGGAGAGAAGCGAAGCCGCAGAGGGGGTGGTTGGAGGGGCAGCTGTTGGGCCTTGTTGGTGTTCCTGCTTCAGTTGTCCTAGCTCCTCCGATAGCTTATCATGTGCTTCGAGCAGCATGGCATAATCTTCCAATATAATCTTGATATTATCGGGGGTCACTGCTTGAAACTTGGATGGGCTGATGGGTGCCCCCGGTGTGCTCTCAATAGCTGCCTCCAGGTTCTCTTGATTTTGTATTTGCAGACGTCTGTTCTCTTCCTGAGCAGCCGCAAGATGGCGTTTAAGTAGCGCCATATTTCGCTGAAGTTTTGAGTTGCGTTCCAGCTGTGTTCGTAGGTGACCTTCTACCACCTGCACTGCTTCCTGATCTACGTTCTGTAGCTGTACCTCCAATATATTATGGGCGTCTTGGAGGGTTTGGAACTGTGTGTGGAGGCGAGCGTTCTCCTCTTCTAGTACCGCAAGGCGGAGCTGTAGTGTCGCTGAGTGCTCTTGCAGGCGTGCGTTTTGTTGCTGGAGCTGAATGTAATCTGTTCTTAAATTTGATATACAAGCCAACATGGTGTCCAATGCATTACCTATTGATGAGTGGGGGGTGTTTACCGTGGAAGATGCATGGGAAGGGAATTGGGGAAGGGAGACAGTGAATGATGTGTCTACGAAAGTTGTGTGTGTGGGTGAAATTGGTGGAGGGGGAATGGGAGGGGGTGAAACCGTGGGTGGAGGTGCCGTGGGTGGTGAAATGTCCATCCCTTCAGGAGTGGGTGTTAGTGTGGGGCCTGCCATATACACTGGTATGGTAGGTGGTGTGTGTGTGGAAGTGGTGAATAGATGTGAAGTGGGGTGGGGAGCTGAAAAGACAGGGAATGGTTGAGGGCCTGGTTGAAAAGCCCTAGCAAAGATGTCCTGGAGGGATTGTAGAAATGGAGAGAGGGATATCGGGGGTTGGGGTCGTAAATTTGAGGAGGGCTGAAAGGGTTGCGTGGTAGCAGGGAAGCCCATGAATGTGGATCTAGGGTCAAGATGACCCGTGGCTGAGGGCGTTGGGGATGGTTGCCCTAGGGCAGGGTCTAGGAGGGGTTCGGCGGATTGTGTAGTGTTGGGGTTGTCTTCGAAGATAGGATTATCAGTGGTAGAGAATAGGGTGGCACTGGAGATCGGAGTACGGAAGATGAAGGTGGGGTCGTTGGGTTGAGTAGTCGATGTGGTTTCTACTGTTTCTCTTCTAGGAGGTGATGGTGGGGGAGTAGGTGGTAGTGGTTCGGTGGACTCCTCATGGGTGGCTGGGTGCTGTTGGCTAGCTGTCTGGGAGGTTGTTCTGATAGTTTCAGGTGTAGTAGTCGGCTCTTCTGCAACTATTACGGGAATTTGTATATTTTTACCTGGGCGAGGTCGTGTCTGGAACCTTCGTGGGTCATATTGAACTGAAGGCCTCTGAATGGCAGTGCGCACAGCTTCTACGACTCCATATGTTTCTGCCATCAATAAGAGACCTTCCCTGTACTCTGAGTCAACTCCCGCTTCTTCCAACAACTGAGTCATAAGTACTTTGCTGCTCTGTTCAGTGAGTAATTGCTGCGATCGTACTCTTTCCATAATCTGATACAGCCTTCGGAGTTCTGCTGTATATGCTGGGGCTTCAGTGGTCTCTTCTTCATACGCTTCTTCTTCTTCCGGGTGTCCGTGTTGTTGACTTTCCTGAGTGTCACTCCAATGGACATGTCTACCGTCTGTAGACTTTCTTCTTCTTCGTGAGGATGTGCCCTGCTCCTCTGCCTCTGAGTAAAACTCCACATCAGAGAATTGTGTGCTTTGTAGGAATGCTTCGAAATCCTGGGGGTCCAGTCCTTCAGCCTCTCCAGTGGCAGCAAATTCGAATTCAGGTGTGACAGGAGGAGCCGATGGGGTAGGTTGTGTCGTAGTGTCGGATTCCGACCTGGGTATCCTAATGGTAAAGGGAGGTACCGTGCCCTCTCTTAATGGTGATGCCTCAGGAGTAGTCAGGACTTCCCTTGTCTGGACACAAGGGATCGCGCCCCTCATGCGCTTGGACTGATGTGTGGATGTCTTGAGCCTTTTAAACATTTGTAACTGTGCCCAAGTTAAGGCACGCTCAATGGGGACATCATATGCCAAGCATCGATAAATGATGCGTGTGAGTGCACAGCATCCGTTCACCACTAATTTCCTAGATGCCCTTTTGTTTGCTTCATACAACTGATCTATAATCCACACTGGTAGCTTAATAGGTAACGCACCTGCTTCCGCCAAGTAGAGAGCAAACCAGATCTTCTTGTGTGGTTGCGTGAATCGGTCTTGACCGGGGAAGGCGAAGTGTTGCATGCACATTCGGAGAGGGATGGACACATTTGGGGTGAGTGCTGCCATGTCTTTCAGCTTCACTAGTTTCCTGTCCTTCATGTTGGTGGGAACGAGAGCATCCTTTTCTGAGGGTACATGCGTGCCATGCATATTTAAAGCGTCGCTTACCAGCTCCACAGTAAGTTCAAACCTCTTCAACTCGTTGTTGCCCAACAATGAGGGGAGAACAAATGATCCGGGTTGGTCCTTATCTTCATTAGCTTGTAATGTGGAGACCAAATAGTAACATCGGAGGAGATCGGGTTTAGGTAGTGGGGCTTCAAAATATTCCGCCAATCCTGCTCGTTGCCATATGGTCTGTAGATCTTCGGTGTTCTGTAAAGTCTCGAACTCCTTGGAGAAAAATTGGAATCGCACCCATGATCTGTCATACTCGCATTTAGACTCCCAGATATACTTGGCCTCACCTAATGGACCGGGCATGCCATTGAACCAATGAGAATTGGCATGAACTCTTTCCGTGATGCCTGTAGGTGGATCTGGCACCGGGAGTTGCTGAAGGTGTAGCATCTCCACTGGTCGTTCTGTCGGGGGCACATCCACGGGTATACTATCCACATCAATTCCCGCAGTAAGTATTCCTACTTGTGAGCCCGAACCTGTCGCTTCTGCCATTTTACTGCTTGTCTTCTGATTCTGTGAGAATATAGAAGCATGTGTTAACATCGTAATGGACAGAATAAATCCGTTGCTGTCCCCGTTACAACATTAACATGAGGCAGGTGATGAGTTAGTGGTTAGTAAGTGCACGAAGACAGTGAGTGTAGTTAACGTTTGTGTATTCCTAGGAGACTAATGCCGTTAGTAAGTGGGGTGAATTTACAAATCGGGGTCGGGGGGTTTATTACAGGTCTTAGACTGCCAAATGCAGTGGATGGGCTTTGCTTTCGGTTTCGTAGGGACTCTAGAGAGCTGTGTCGATGTCGCCGTTTGGGACTGGGGCCTTTTAGGGACCCACTTATAAGTGATTTTATGCATGCTCATGGGTCTTGGTGTGTTCCTAAGTGTTGAGCACGAGGGAATTCTGGTTGTACTCGTAGAAGGGTTATGCTGCATAGGTTGTGGCCTTGGCGTAACTACTTGTGCCCTCAAGCAAGCCTTAGGCACCCAAATTTGTCTAGATTGTGGGCTTGCCTTCATCGACTTCTTGGGCACCCAAATAGATTTTACTTTAGCAGACGAATTTCTGAAAGACTTCTTATTAGCGTCGTATTGTTGGTTACTAATAAGAGGCTTTGCCCGCGTAGCTGACGGTGGTGCACCCGGTCGTTCGCCTTTCCGCACCCACACCTGGTTGATTTTCTGGGACATTCTGCTGCGCAGGTACTTTTGATCTCGGACATAGGTAGTACTCTGCTTCTTCTGCCTGTGATCCGCCTTGGGTTGCTGCCTCCTTCTGGCCTTTGGAAAAGAAGGGAGTTCCGTTGCATCCCTGACTCTTTTTTTGTAAATATCATTCCTCTGCAACACAGGGTTTTGAACAAGAACAGCATGGTCAACTTCATGTGCACCCCTGGAAGGACCAGGAGTCTGTGCGTTTCCTAGTTCCTTGAGTGCTCCATTGTCTAATTCTACTGTAACTCGACTATGATTGATCCATACCTGAAGAAGCCCACTTCTTAGGTTTAGATTAACTGCTTGGTCATAGATCCAATCCTGACCCAAGACGAGAGGTTCAGTGAGATCCTCATCTTGACACACTAGTACTTTAACGGTCATTGCCTCATCGTGAATGTAGAGGGGAAGTTCCACCTCGCCCATGCAAGGGGTTTCCACGCCTCCCAATCCTATGAGATATGCTTCCACAGGATGGACAGTTAAGTGTAACTCTTGACAGTAAGACAACTTAACAGCGCTAGTGGCAGCACCTGAGTCAATCAAGGCTCTTACGGTCCTTGCACTCTTTCCTTGTCCTATATCTATGGTTATGAAAGGACGTCTATCAATTATTCTATTCGAGCTTGTTCCTGCAACTTCACACATGGCCATGGGATATCCTTGATCTGCATGGTCAACTGTTCTGGTTTGATCTCGGCCTTGTCTTCGTAACTTCATCCTTCGGATGCGTTCTAAAGCTTCTGCTTGAGCCTCTTCTCTAATTCTCTTTTCTTCCTCTTTGCGTTTCTTAGCAGTGTTGAGTCGACTGAGCATTTCCTCCGTGAGGGGTTCCTGATACAACTTGACTCTGCAACCGCTAATATAATTTGGGAGAACATCGCCCTCTAATGTGGCCAATTGTACTGCTCCGCTCGTGGAGATCCTATTGATGATCATAGGTCCGTAGCCTCTCTTTTCTAGCTTCCTCGCGTGTTGTTTTAGTGTATAGACTAAGACTAGATCTCCTGCCCTCAAGCCTTTATCCTTCACGTGGGCATCAAAATATGCCTTCTGTCTCTTCTTGGCTGCATATATTCCTGCAGCGGCTCTCAGTCTTGTTTCCCCTAATCGTTCAAGGTCAAAGATCCTAGAGGAGAGCTCATGACCTGTCCATTCGTGCTCTTGTGCTACTCTCAATGTAGGGATCAGGAAGTCCAAGGGTAGCACAGCATTTTGGCCAAATACCATCTGAAAGGGAGTGGCTTGGAGTACCGTTTTGTAGGCAACTCGGTATGCCCAAACAGCATGGTGTAGCTGTTTGTCCCAATCAGAGCGTTTAGTGTTCACTAATTTCGTCAGTACATTGCATAAGATCTTATTAGTGCTCTCAGCTTGTCCATTAGCTTGAGGGTGATAAGGGGCAGACTTCTTGTGTATTACCAAGAATTCTTGGAGTAGATTTTCAATCACTTCGTTCAAGAAATGAGTGCCTCTATCACTTACAAGCTCTATAGGTAGCCCGTATCTTGTGAATACATTCTCAAACAAGAATTTGGCAGTTGTTTGAGCATCGTTCTTGGTTGTAGCTTTTACCTCTACCCACTTGGTGAGATAATCTGTTGCCACAATGATGTATTCCGCATGAGAACCCTTAGCTGGGGGGTTAATAGGACCTACGAAGTCTATTCCCCACTTAGAGAATGCACGTCCACCCATCATAGGTTTCAGTGGCATCTCATCTTTACGTATAGGATACTGAGTCCTCTGACAGACATCACACCGTTTCACATAGGTATGTGCATCCATGTGAAGGGTAGGCCACCAGAAGCCCGCGAATAGTATCGCCTTGATCACCCGATCTGGTCCAAAGTGTCCTCCTGCTACACCTTGGTGAGCAGTTTCCAAGATCTTGAGATATTCACTTTCATGGACACACAGTCTCAGGTAACCATCTTTACCGCGCTTGTATAGATTATTACCAACGAGTGAATAATCCTGGGCTTCTTGTTCCAAACTCCTTTTTCTAGCTAGAGTCATGTCTGGAGGGAATGTGTTTGTCCTCAAGAATGATACTAGAGGTTCACTCCAATCTGGCACAATGGATACTTGATAAAGAGTGGCATGTTCTACTGGTGGTTTAGTGCAACAGATTGGGCATTCCTTGCACAACTTTTGGACATCCGCTTCCATAGTTGGCCAATGCACTCCGAATCTCTTTAGAGTCTGCAAAGTTCTTTGCTTTGAATGGTGTTGCTCTAACGCACCTACGTGTGCTAACTGCAACCATTTATCGTACTCATCCTCTTCTACGCAACAAGCCAAGATCCCTTGATCTGTGTGCTTGTACATGCTTCCTGCCATGATATGGTACTTTTGGGCTTTTACAACCTCTCTATTCCGTGTGTTTATGACTGGATGATTAGGCCCGTAGGTCAATACTGGTACCAATGGCTTAGCCCACTGCGGTATAACTTCCAAATTAAACAAGTAAGCATCAGGAAGGTCATCTGACACTCCTTGTGGGGCTTCTCCCGATGTGAGCCTAGAGAGATGATCTGCTCTCAAGTGAGTCCTACCTTTTCTTACCACAACCTCAAAGTCATATTCCATTAGCAAGAGAAACCATCTCACTAATCTTCCTGTATTGCATGGCTTGTTTACAAGATATAATAATGCCTGATGATCAGTAAAAAATTTAAACTTATTTGCAAGCAAATAGTGTCTAAATTTCTTGACTGCATATACCATGCCTAATCCTTCGCGCTCTGTAGTGGTGTAATTCCGTTCAGCCGCATTCAATTGTCTACTGGCATAGGCAATTGGAAGATCCATATTACCTTCACCAGTAGGTTGTGCAAGCACACATCCAATAGCATAATTGGATGCATCCACATGAACATGGAATGGCTTGTTCCAATCTGGTGTGGTCAAGATTGGTGCTGAACACAATCTTCGTTTAAGCTCCTGGAAGGAATCCTCACATTCATCCGTCCACTCAAAGTTTGTCAGAAGTCCGTACATGGGCTTTGCAATGACAGCATACATGTGTATAAATCGTCGATAATAACCACAATGCCCCATGAAAGCTTGTACTTCCTTGACATTCTTTGGCCTAGGTAGCTCTGCTATGGCTCTCACTTTTTCTTCGTCGGTAGATATGCCATTCTTTGACACTATGTGTCCTAGAATCTTACCTTGCCTGACCATAAAAACGCACTTTTCTGGGTTCAGGCAGACTTGATATTCTCTACATTTGTCAAAGATTTGTCTGAGTTCAGGAATATGAGTTTGTCTAACATTGGAATGAGCACAAAGATCATCAACATAGACTTCTAAACTCTTCCTCAGGAACTCCTTAAACACATGGCACATCAGCCTCTGGAAGGTAGCTGGTGCATTGGTAAGCCCAAATGGCATTACTCTAAAAGCAAAAATGCCCCATTCTGTGGCAAAGGCTGTCTTGTGCTGATCCTCTGGAGCTATGGCTACTTGATTGTAGCCAGAAAATCCATCAAGGAAGTTGTACACTTCCTTGCCTGCCACTCTTTCTAAGAGATGTTCTGTGATGGGAAGCGGGTAGTTATCTCGAATCGTGGCGGCATTAACCTTTTTCAAGTTAATGCACACACGCAGCTTGCCATTCTTCTTGGGCACCACTACGATGGGGGACACCCATTCAGTGTGCTCAATTTCGTAGATAAATCCAGCTTCAACCAGTCTATCTATCTCTTCTTTGATCTTAGCAGCATAATTATCGTTATATGTATAAGGCTTTTGCTTCGAGGGTTTAGCATCTGAGGTCATGGGAATAGTGTGTGAGCATATGTCTGGGTCAACCCCTTTCAAATCCTTGTAACTCCAAGCGAATACATCTCTGTATTCTCTTAGCAAGGCAGTCAATTCATGCTCTTCTTCTTCTGTCAGGTCATGGCCTATATACGTGCATCTCTCCTCTCCTTCTTCTATGGCCACTACTATTTTCTTTGTGGTTTCTTTGTTATCATAGGCCTCTCCTGATTGTGCCTCTCGTTTAGGCATTCTTATCATGACTCTCCTGTCGCCAATCTCATATTTCTTAAAATTTTCCGGGACCTCAAACAAAGATTCTTCCTCCTCTGGTGAGACTTCTTTCTTCTTTCGTTTCTTTCCTTCTTCCTTAGGGGTCATATGCGTTGCTAATCTTACATCATTTGTAACCTCTCCATGCCTCTGGGGTTGAAATTCTACTTCATGGAAGTATTCTTCATCTGATGCAAATGGTGGGTCCATAATGATTGACTCTAGATCGGAGTCACTTGCATCCTCAAATGCATCAGGGCTAGGTTCGCATTCTTCTAGAACTGCCTCTCCCATGATTGGCTCTATGGAGAAGACTGAAATATCATAGCCATCCTCATCACAGTGAGGTGTCCATTGTTCCTCGTTGATGGCTACGTCCATTGTTGCTAAGATTTCTGCCCAACCGTGAGGTTCAAATTCTTCGTCTGGAAAAACTACAGGTGCATAGGCTGGGTCTTGGATTGATCTATGGGTTTCCTTCGCACCTACCTCTCTGGCTTTCTCTCTCTTCTCTTCTTCTACTGCTACCTTGCACATCCATAAGTGAGTATCTTCATGCATCCATGAGGATCCAGACCCTATGGAATGCACCGAGTCTGTATCATCTTTGGCTCTATGGATGGGATTCCACTGGATAGGAGGGACATCTCTATGAGAATAATCCTTGAGATTGACTTTGGTCGTAACACCCAAGTGTTGCGAATACAAGGAGTTGGTTCCCCAATCCTGTACTACTTGCAATTGTCGCATAAATGGTCTTCCCAAAATCATCTCATAGGCATGATTTTTGCTGAAGTCACATATAGCAAAACTATGTTCAAACTCGACACCACAAGTAGTGAGAGTTATCCCTTCTAGCAATCCTAGGGGTCTCTCTATGTGACCATCGGCCATCTGCAATTTCATTCTCGTCGGCCTGAGTGCCGGCTTGCCCCAACGCTTCCAAAGGGAAGTGGTGGCAATTGCAACTCCTGCACCTGAGTCTAAAATTGCCTTGGTGGTGTACTCTTGGTAGGTAATGGGAAGATAAGTGTTCCCTTCTTCACCTTCACACATATCTCCTATCTTATCCAAGGGAATTTCTGGCACTGTCCTATGGGATCCTACCCGGGAATGAGGTTTTGCAATTTCAGTTACTTGACTAGCTACATATTTCCGCGCTTCTGGTCTGTCCTTGGGCAGTTCTTCCAAAGTGAGATCGCGCTACACTTTGGTGTTCTTTACTATCTCCGTGTTCCTAGGTATGACTGAATCGTCGTTCCTTACCATGACTGTGGGTGCTCTCATACATGTGGACTTTGCTTCCCATGGGCCTGTGAAGTGGGGTAGCTCTTGTATGGAATTAGACTCGAAGTCTAATCTCTCGTGAGACTGAACACTCTCATGCTCCCCGTAAATAGATGGGATGTCTTGTGGGAATTGGTCGTGTGCATCGTCCACAAGTTCAAAAGGAGGGGCGACCTCGCTTTCGTTATCCCATTTGTCTTCTTGAATCTCTCGTAGGAAGTCTGGTGCAAACCGATTCATAGAAGAAGAAGTGTCTGGCTCCGTAGAATTGGGCGCATAAGCAACCTGTGAAGGAGGGCTGATTCTATTGTTGGCTCTCTCCTCGTTCTCGCAAATGACTGGAGCACAAGCTTCTTGGGGAGGATTACTTATTCTATTACTTTTCCGAACAGGCTCATACACTCCCTGAGAAGGAATGTAGGCAACCTGTGGAGGTACTTGAGCTTTCGAGGGAGGCTCATCTGCCTTTTGGGGGGGAAGATAAGCTTCTTGAGGAGGCCCACGGGCTTCCTGAAGAGGCTGGCTTATCCGTTCTCTTGCCCTTTCCTTTCTTTGAGGGGTAGGTTCCTTTTCTGGCTGTGCTATTGGCCTCTCTATTCTTTCTAAGGAGGGGAAGTTGTCCGGTTTAGGGGCATTGGCCACATACACTTTTGATTGGGAATGATTCCTGTTTTTGCTTGCTTTTTCTTGGTCTTGGTTTTTTTCTTCCTTGTCAGATCTCGCAATTATCCTCTCTAACTTCTCTAGGAATCCCTCCAAATGTAATTGCGTTTTGGCTGAGCCTGAGTAATTGAAAAGGCGGCTGGCTTCAAACATAGTCTGAGCCAAGGCGACCATTTTCGCGCATAGTTTGGTTCTTTCTATCTCTAGGTCAGCTCTAGGATAGCACTTGTCATGATCCGTGACGTTTGGCCCTTCTTGGATTCTGGCCTGATATGCTTTAAGCATCATGTCTATGTCTTCGGGAGTGGGATCAGCTAATACCGATCCTGTTTGGGGTGGTGGGTGGGTTACGTGGGCTGTCTTAGAGGGTGGAGGGGTGGAGGGTGATGGGGATGGTAGCGGGGGGAATGTGTGAGAGTGCGGTTGAGATGTGATCTCTATGACTTTAGCCTTGGTTTCTCGTAGACTTTCCTCAAGTTCACTCATCTTCTTTGCCCATTGCCTTTTCATGCGTTTGCGGCTATCTCTCCAAGCTCTCGTTCTCTTTTTATTTTGGCTCTCAGTATCGCTAGCATCTGGGCTCTTTTCCTGGCCTACCCCTTGGTTTTGCTGCAAAGCTTGAGCTCGAGTGACTACCTGTACTGGTGCAGTGGAAGTGACACTTCCTGAGGAGTCTACCACTAACCCAACAACGTTGATAGGGGTGATTTTTGGCATGCTATTGGGGTTCTTTGGGCAATCTCGTAAGAGATGCTCTTTTCCACAGTCTTGGCAAAAGCCTTGGATCGTCACTGACTGGGGTTGTGTAGGTGGAGGCAAGGGACAATCACGAATGAGGTGATCTCCTTGGCATCTGTAGCACGGTCCTCTTGGGAATGGAGGTCTTACCTGCCTAGATTGAGGCCTAGGGTTGGGGTTTGCATACATGACGTTCGTGTAATCTGACTCCCAACTAGGTTCGTTTGTCTCTTCGCTATAATAGGACTCACCATGCTCAGGAGACTGCATGTAGTAGGCCTGGGGGCTATCAACATGTGTAGAATCAAAGCTATGGTCACTCGGGTCACTTTCAGAAAGCAAGGGTGTTACAGGGACTATAGCTCTATTCAGGTTCTCTTCTGCAGCAGTATACTTTACCGGAATCACATTAGCTGGGGCTAGGGGTTGTTGTGCTAGCACAGGCTGAGGCCTTTGTTGGTTTTGATATTGAGGTTGGAAATTTTGTTGTGGCCTGCCATATGGTTGTGGAGGGTACTGGTTCTGGTATCTGCCTTGTTGGTAGGGCTGAGGGTAGGGTTGCCTAACCGCCTGCTTGTTGTATGGGCAATCTTGTGCGGTGTGGTTGGTGTATCTCCGTTCTATGGTGCAGTACTGGCTACTAGGGTTTACTTGGGGTTGAGCCATAATGGGACAGACGTTCGCCATATGGTCACCACCGCATGTATAGCACCTTTTTATAGGAGCAAACCTTGGAATTTGTTTGCTAGTTACTCCTAATTTCTGGGCCACTTTCTCTGCGAGTTCCTCAATTGATGTGGATTGCGTGGAAGATTGACTAGAAGCACTATCTGAATCTTTGTAGATTTTGGAAAGCTCTAGTTCTTCCCCTAGGTTATCTTCAATGTCAATGCACATACGTACACACTCTTCTATAGTCCTAGGGTCTTTTAGATACACATAGGATCTCAATTTCGTACTCAGCAATCCGTCAAGGAATAAGGCTACTTGTTTAGCAGATGTGGGTAGCTCCGAAATAGGGCACCTTTCAAGATATTGTCTAAATCTTCTTCCTGCCAGTCTCACAGTCTCTTGAGGGGTTTGCTTGAAGCTGTGAATCAGTGAGGAGGTGTTGTGTCTTATGCCACTCTTGGAGAACTCAATAATAAATGCTTCTAGGAGTTGGTCTATGCTCCTGAATTGGCGCTCATCCAATGGCTGAAACCATGTAAGTGCTGTGTTCCTAAGGGTTAGACCGAAGGCATTGTACTGCGTGAACAGATCTTCCACTTGTTCAACTCTCAAGACTTGCTTGAACTCCGCCACATGATCATAGGGATCACCTGTGCCGTCAAAGTAATTCTTCATGGACTTAACTAGCTGGGTGGGTCTCAAAGTTCTTGTGTGCTCTCTAGGCCTCGGCAGAGGGAATCCATCTACATTTCTTTGGTTCCTGTGGGCTCTAAGCATCTCAGGTTCTACCCTATTCGTTTCCGTTCTCGTTCTTTCTCTGCCCACTGGATTGGCAAAACTTACTTCTGGTCTATCTTTACTTTTGTCTCTTTGCATACCATGAGCCTGGGATGTTCCAGCTCCAGGGTGACCATAGGATATATTTGATCTTGGTTGGGGGAAAATGAATTTGCCCTTCCAAGTGTAAGCATGCCTATCATTTTCTGTCACCACAAAGATCCTCTCCGAAGTGTGGTCTAAGTAGGTCACTCTACCTGGGCTATCTGGATCCTTAAACTCATAGATCATGATTGTTCCTATATCCGTTGGGTGATCCGGTTTATACCTCCAAAAGGCTTCGTCCGTTTCTCGATTGAGAAGCAAATCTATGCACTTGTTATCTTGGGGGACCCACTCAGGCGTGATAATCCTAGTGAGAACTGATTTACCTCGAGGGGTTCTAGGTTCTACTCCCATATTTCCTTGTTCCAAGTCGCCTAAGTCCGCTTCTGAGATTACATTTCCAAATTCATCTGTCCTATCTGGATGACTGGTGACTACGTATATGGTTCCTTCCTTGTCCAGGTATGCACCGTTTTCAAACTTGACAGCTGGGTGCTCTAGTCCTATGGATTGGTCAGGGTTTTTAATCTGGACCACGGATCTTCCTAGGCTGTCCTCATAGATGCTAGCACCTAATCGGTTGGTCCTAAGGTATTCCAACTGTGTTTTGTAAGGGCCTTCTACCCTGTACAAGTAAGGCACACCTGAACTTCCCGTAGGTCTGTCCATGCCTTGAGACATTTCTGACTCACTGGTCTCAGAGCTGGGGAAGTTCGATTGGTGGCTCAACTGCTAAGCCCAGGACCTAGCAGTGTGGTTGACACTAGCCTCTGAAGATCTAAGGCTTTGTCTCTCTCTTACTAGGTGTCGTCCTGATCTAAGGTTCATATGCCTATCTAAGTAGCCCAATTCTTTGCCCAGAGTACAACCTCGTTGTCGATCAATTGGTACCAGTCACTTGATTCTTTTTAGTTATTTCTCGTGTTTAAAGTCTTGTCTGCTATTACGTCGCCCGGAATACTTGAATGTTCTTCGTACTTTCAGGTTGATCGTTCCACATTAGGTTCTTTCCTTTATGTTGTCGACAGTACAGAGATTAAGTTTTTAGCTTGAACTTGAGTTTTTAGGTAGTCTTCAACTTGATAGTGGCCTATCGTCGCCCTGACTTACTCCTACTTCTAATCGTTCTTAGCCTAAGCTAGGAATTGACGAAGAGGAGTTGAGAATATTCCGACCTTTCTTGCCGAACCTTGCTCTTTAATGCTCGAGAAGTTGATTCTCAAGCGTGCGCCACACCGTTGCTTGGATACTCTCAGTTGCTTCTCAATAGGCCTGCATAAATCCCAAGATTAGCTCCAAGTAGACCTTTCAATTGACAGACAATTTATTTCAGACACTTTTTTAATGACCCTTGTGCTCCCTTTTGCATTGTTAGAAATTTACTCAAGAGCTCCCTTGGTGTTCCTACCCCTCAGTGTGTCAACTTCCAAATATCCTATCTGAAAATTAATGCGTTATTCTTATAAAAAACAGTTGAGGGGGTGTAGTATATGTCACGAGCTTTCCGACAAGCCCTAGAGCTCAGAAAATGGATTTCGTATGAAAAAGTTATGACCGTTCAGGGTTTAGGGGGTTAACTAGACAAACAGATCCTTTCGGGGGTTCTAATGCATTTTCTAAGGCCTTCGTAAGTATATGAGTACATGAAAGTGCAAATATGCCCAAAATTTAGCCTAAATTTCCAAAAAATTCACTCCTTAATTTTTTACCGAAAATGCCTGTCTATCGCGATAGACGGTGTCTGTCGCGATAGACACAATCTATCGTGGGGGCTGTCTGTCGCGATAGACGGTGTCTGTCGCGATAGACAGTGTCTATCGTGGAATTCTGTCTGTCGCGATAGACGGTGTCTGTCGCGATAGACGGTATCTGTCGTGAAATTCTGTCTGTCGCGATAGACGGTGTCTGTCGCGATAGACGCTATCTGTCGCGGATTTCTGTCTGTCGCGATAGACGGTGTCTGTCGCGATAGACGCTGTCTGTCGCGGATTTCTGTCTGTTGCGATAGACGGTGTCTGTCGCGAAATTTCGGTCTGTCGCGATAGACGGTGTCTGTCGCGATAGACGGTGTCTGTCGCGAAATTTCGGTCTGTCGCGATAGACGATGTCTGTCGCGATAGACGGTGTCTGTCGCGAAATTTCGGTCTGTGAAATTTCGGTCTGTCGCGATAGACGGTGTCTGTCGCGATAGACTGAAAAAACGCAAATTTTTGAAAAACTTCTAGTGATCTAGAGTGCCCTCAAGGTGTAGGTTACAGTGCTAATCATGCATTCACAAAATGTTAAGATTTTCTGTCTGTCGCGATAGACAGAGATTGTCGTCTCGGGACCTGTGCAGAGCCTGTCGTACCTGCGCACACTGCTGGGGATGATGATACAGCAAAAACCTGCAAAATAGCTCAGAAAACATGCAAAAACAGCACATGCAAGTTCGCTCTCTCGCTCTCTCTCACAAGTGAAATGAGGGAAATGAGGTGGAGATGGGGATATAGTCCTAAAACTGAAATTTTCGCGATGGAGGAGATGGAGGTGGGAGATGGTGATGATGATAATGGTGATGAAGATGGTGAAGAAAGTAAAAGAAAATCGATGAGAGTGAAGAAAATACCTACAACTCCAACGCGTCAACTCTACGTCTTACCATCACACGCTCGTCCTCAAAGCTCGATCCCCGGCAACGGCGCCAAAATTTGGTGTAGCTCAGTGATGAGTAGCACCTCCTTTAATGTCAATCCGGGAAGACGTGAGGATGGTATGAAGACCTCGAGCAAGTGGCGGCACAAGTGCGTGAGTGGGAAGCACACAAGCATGCACACACATACACACACACGCGCACACAAGGCAAGACAAAGAGTGAGAATCAATGGAGTTCTTTAGATTACTTTCAATAGCTCTTACAAGCTCGTTTCAATTACAATCTAACCTAAAAAATGAGCTCTCTAGCTCTTTTTATAGTTTTTGACTAGCTTTTGGCCCTGTCCAGACCTAGTGTCCGGCCTAGTTAAAAATTAGGTTCCAGGGCTTATTTGAGGGCTCAAACGAAGTCTAAAAATTATGAAATTTGCTACGATGGTACTTCTAATACTCCTCAAGCTCGAGGACTCCTCGGCTTGCACAAAATGGAGTCTAATCTACCAAAAACGGGATTTACAATGTTTGTGTAGTGATTAAAATCACTTGGGTTGTACATAATCTATGGGAAAAAATGATCTGGCCTTGTTGCCGTATTGTGCATGACTCCTTTGTTGCTTTGTATGCCAACATAGGGCCACATTACAAGGCCATGCACAAGGCACATAATTTGTTCAACCCATGCACTAATGCACTTAACCATCATCCATTATGGGTTACAAGTACTTGGCACGAAAACTATGAAAGCCATCTTTGGAAGAATCAGAGGACATTACGGTGACCACTACAAGAACAAGGGAGCCATCCACCACCGAGAGTTGCTCACAATCAACATTGACCACATCCTTTGAGCAGCTAGCAGTTTTGGAAAACTCACAAATGCACCACCCAG
Organism: Ceratopteris richardii; assembly: GCA_020310875.1. Taxonomy (NCBI): domain Eukaryota; kingdom Viridiplantae; phylum Streptophyta; class Polypodiopsida; order Polypodiales; family Pteridaceae; genus Ceratopteris; species Ceratopteris richardii. The sequence continues at coordinate 66,461,526 of CM035432.1, read as the reverse complement.
ATGGAATACAAGGCAGAAGTACGTACAAAGAGACTACAAACTGCAAGAGATAACAGTGGCAAAGTGAAGAACCAGACAAACGACCAGGATACATTGGGAAGAGGGATCACCCCTGTTGGACGCAAAGGACGCTACCTCTCAACGTACTACATGGAACGACCACTACAACAAGGGTCTGTCAAGGACGACAGACTCAAGAGGGGGGGGAGTGTTGAAGCTCAAGATCAAGGACAAAGAATGGAAGTGCATCAAGGAGGTGGACACACAAGAAGAAGGAGCAAGTAGGGAGCTCCAAGAAGCACCTGTCAAATTTTTAGAAGAAATCCCTACAAAAATAGTGATTTTTATCACTAAAAACCATTGTAAATACCATTTTCCATTTTTGTAACTCCATTTTGTTCAAGCCGAGGAGTCCTCGAGCTTGAGGAGTATTAGAACTACCATCCTACCAATTTTCATGATTTTCAGACTCCGTTTGAGCCCCAAATAAGCCCTGGAACCTATTTTTTAACTAGGCTGGACACTAGGTCTGGACAGGGCCAAAACCACTCAAAAACTATAAAAAGGGCTGGAGAGCTCATTTTTGAGGTTAGCTTGTTGTAGATTTGAGTTTTGTAAGAGAGCTCTTTGGTAATCGAAGCTTTCCATTGTTCCACTCTTTGCTCTTACCTTGTGCGCGTGTGTGTGTGTATGTGTGTGCATGCTTGTGTGCTTTCACTCACGCACTTGTGCCATCACTTGCTTGCGGTCTTCATACCGGTCCTCACGTCTCCACGGATTGACATTTATGAGGTGTATCTCCTCACGTTGGTACTCACCATTGTGCTAGAGTGACAGACGGGCGGGAACTCTTTTCTCAAATCGGTGAATGTAGGCCATTGCCTCATGAATGGCCTCATCCAATCCTACTGCATCCGCGTGTAGGTTTATGGACTCGATGAACATGTCATCCACGCCTTCCTCTGCTAGCAATTGGTTCATGAGTTTCTTGCCTGCTTTCAGTGACATTTTATGTTGTTCTTGAACTAGCTGCATGGTTCAATATAGTCTTTTTATTTGTGCCGAATACGCGGGGGCACTTGCTAACTCTGAAAGTTCGTCATACTCTTGTTCCTCGTAGGCTTCTTCCTCTTGTTCGGTCTCTTGTTCCTCGACGTCGACTTCTACAACTTGCGGTTGGGTGGGGGCTGACGTTGTTGTATGGGTTTGTGGTTCCTGAGCTCGCTCTGTTTCCGTTTCGAGATTAGAGTCATAGATTAGTCTAGCCACTTCTTCATCAGTGAGATCGTTGAGAGTAAAGCCCTGTGGAAATTCCAAATCTGATGGGACGGGTGGAAACACCAGATTGGGTCCCTCTGTACTTGTTCTTGGTAGCCGAATGGTGAATGGTCTAATGCGTCGTGTCTGGGGAGGGGTAATTTCTGGTGTAGTGGTGGCTCCCCTTGGTTGAGCGCAGGGTAATTGGACTCCCCCTCTCATCTTTTTTGATGGAGGACCTGCCGCTGATAGCCTTCTCTGGAACTCCTAGGCCCGGGACCATATGAGTGCCCGCTGAATAGGCACGTCATAGGCTAGACATCGATAGATTATCTTGGTCAAAGCACAACACCCGTGGAGCATATTTTTCTGCTTCTTGTTCCACCGTTGATGGGCTAGGTGAATCTGATCTATGATCCAATGTGGTACATTGATAGGGAGGCTTTTTGTCTCTGCCAAATACAAGCTAAACCATATTTTCTTTGGGGGCATGGTGAATCTTTCCTGGGCGGGGAAAGCAAAATGCTGCATGACGGTCCGTAGGTGCAGAGCGATGGTCGGTGTCATCGCTACCATATCCTTCAGCTTATTGAGATCTTTATGTTTCATTCTGCCTGGAACCATTGTTTCCTTTTCAGTAGGAATGTGCATACCATACATGTCCAATGCTTCTCGTACCAGATTGAGGGTCAGTTTGAATCTTTTAAGTTCGTGGCCCGGCAACAGTGAGGGTAACACAAATGTGCTGTCGCCTCCCTTGGCCCTGCTCGAAGTGATAGTACTGATAAGATAAGAACAACGCAAGAAATCCGGCTTTGGTAAGTGGGCCCTGAAATAACTATCCAAGCCAGCTTTGGTCCATACTGAACGCATTACTTCGGCATTCTGATAGCTCTCAAACTCGCGCGTGAAAAAATGGTAGCGTCCCCATTTACCATTAAACTCCAATTCAGCTTCCCAAAAATAGGTTCCATCACCCAATGGTCTTGCAACATCACTGAACCAATGAGCGTGTTTGCCCACTTGAGAGGTGTGCCCCTGGGGAGGATCCTGAACTGGGAGTACATGCACAGCTTGAAGTTCTTGCGGCCTTTCGGTGAGATGTGGTTCGAGGAGGAGTGTTTCTATATCCACAATCTGTGCGCTGGATCCGGCGTGAGAACTGGAACCTCCGGCTTCTGCCATGGCCCTGCTTGCTTGTTGGTTCTGTGAGAATATAGAACCATGTGTTAACATTGTAATGGACATAATAAATCTGTTGTTGTCCCTGTTACAACATTAACATGAGGTAGATGATGAGTCAGTGGTTAGTAAGTGCACGATGACAGTGTGTGTAGTTAATGCCTGGATAGTCCCAGGAGCTAGATGGAAAGATGCACTGTCTGACTAATGCAGTTAGTAAGTGGAGATGAATTCACAGATTGGGGTCGGGGGGTTTATTACAAGTCTTAGGTTGCCAAACACCATGGATGGCTTTTGGTCTTGGTTTTGTGGAGATTCGGGAGGGTTGCATGAGTAATTCTGCTGGGTGTAGTTGTGTCACTGGGACCCATCTACGAGTGAGTCTGTGCGTGCTTCTAGGTGGCAGTGTGTTCGAGTGTATCAGACAAGAGTGGATAGCGACTGCTCAACCGATTGAATCCTGTCGTGTACGCTGTGAATTGTGTGGGGTTAGTTGAGCCCGCAAGCAAGCCTTAGGCACCCAAATTTGTCTTGATTGTGGGTCAGCCTTTATCGACTTCTTGGGTACCCAAATAGATTTTATTTTCTCAACGGAGGTTTTAGGAGTCCTCTTATTGGCATCAAGTCGTTGATTACTAATAGGAAGTTGAGACCGTTGTTGCAGCTTAGTTACGGCCGGCAGCTCGTCTTTCCGCACCCATATTTGTTTCATCGGTTGAGTTGTTCTGCTTCGTGCGTTCTTTTGGTCTCTCGCCTGGAGAGTCTTCAGTGATTGATCTGCCCTTAGTTGCTGCCTCCTTCTGGCCTTTGGAAAAGAAGGGAGTTCCATTGTGGTTCTGACTCCTTTTTTGAGATCTTCATTCTTATGCATCACATAGCCTTGGACAAGAACAGCATGGTCAACTTCATGTGTACCCCTGGAGGGACCAGGAGTCCGTGTCTTTTCTAGTTCCTTGAGTGCTCCATTATTTAACTCAATTGTAATTCTAGTTTGATTCACCCATACCTGAAGAAGTCCATTTCTTAGGTTTAAGTTGACTGCTTGGTCATAGATCCAGTCTTGACCCAAGACAAGGGGTTCAGTGAGGTCCTCATCTTGACATACTAGCACTTTAACTGTCATTGCCTCATCATGAATATAGAGGGGAAGTTCCACCTTGTTGGAGAAAGTCTATGACAAGCCTAAGTATTGGCTTGAGTCCCACAAAGTCATAGAAAAAGCCTTAAAATGAAGACTATGTAAAGTTCACTTGTGAACTACCTCTTGTAACTTTTGAAGAGTTTACTTAATGTAAAAGTAAGAGAATCTTAAGTGGTTGAGTCCACATGATCAAGAATGGAAAGAGGAGCCACGAATTCGTGATTTGTGGTAGGTAGAGAATCAAATCAATCATTGATTGATTGGAGAGTGATTGAGGGAAGTTATCCTCCCAAACTCAACTATAAATAGATGGCAGTTTTAGTCGTGGTTAGAGAGACCTATGTGAAGACCTCCAAGAGCTGAGCTTTATGCCGTATCAAGGTGTGATTACAAAGCACACATATGTATCAGTAAGTCATTGTATTGTACAAGCAATATACTTTCATTTTCATGATTATTTGAGTTCATTTTTCCATGTTCTTGTGAAGTGTACTACTCACTGCCATTACTCTTAGTTTTTCTCAGTCAGCTTGCAGAGATGTTTTCTCTGAGCTTGGTGCATCATTTTCAGTGATTTAACTTGGTAACGTTAGCTCTATAAGTCTACTATATGCTCATAAATTTTCATGTCATTTGGATGTTGCAATCTTCAGTTATGTTCATTTGAAGTCAACAGGGTCTGTTCATCTTCACCTCTCTGTCAGGTACCCGACTTTTTCACTCATCTTGTCAGCGCCATTGCTCAGTATTTACTTATCCAAATTCAGTGATTTAACGCTTATTGGATTCATCTTACTGTCTAGTATAACCATAAAAATTTTCATAATCATTGGATTCCTACATTTTGAGTTATGTTGATTGTTCTGCTCACTGGTCTATTTCTGTAGCAACCCGTGAAAATCGGGATGATGTCATCACTTGTTAAAACTCATTCTCAGTGTGTGCTTTGTTATTTTTGATGAGATTACTCTTGAAAGTTAGCTCTTTAAGCTACCTAGACTTCCCCAAGAGGAATTAAACTAATTGCTGCTGTGCTCAGAGAATTATGTAAAACACTGGACAGGTGTATGAACCAAGAATAGCAAGTTTTCACCTCTGAGCTAACTCCAACTTATCTATTTTGATCTATCTTTTTGAGAGTGATCTTCCAAGGTACATAGGGTGTCTAATACATCCATTGGCAAGCTAAAAGGGCCCACCATATACTCCTGGAGTTCATTTGGCTGGTGTAGATCAAGGATTTTGCAACACCTCTTCATCTTCAAGCACATACCTATCCATCTCTTCACAGTGGTATCAGAGCAAGGTTGGACAACATGGCAGATGGATTTCCTTCATCAAATGACAAATTGGACAGAGGTAACTACTCAGCTTGGTCATTAAGGATGGAAGCTTATCTCCAAGGTAGAAGTTTATATGGTTATGTGGCTGGAGATGAAGTTATGCCAAGTTTCAGGAACAAAAGTCAACCAACACAAGAAGAGAAAGAAAGATTGAGCACATGGTGCTCCAAGGATGCACTTGCAAGGTCTTATCTCCTCAACTCGATCTCAGATTTTTTGTTGCCTCACATTAGAAGTTGTAAGACATCTCAGGAAGTGTGGGATGCACTTGAAGCTTTCTTTTCTTCAAGTACCAAAGCTAGGAAGCATCAACTATGGCTGGAGTTCACAACTCTCAAGAAGGCTCCCAAACAAAATGTGACTGATTTTGTCACAAAGCTCAATGACATAGCGGATCAGTTGGGAAGCATTGGAGAGGTAATAGATGAAGAGCAAATTGTAAGGCAGGTCATCAATGGCTTGAAGGTAGATGATAAGTGGGAAGCATTCACCACAGCTATGGATTTGTACATGGACATGCATGTACCTGATTTCAATACACTCATTGGTCAACTACTTACTCAAGAGGCAAAGCTTATCAAAAATGGAGAAAGCTCTAAAGGTAATCAATCTTCAGCTTTATACACGGATAAAAGCGAGTCTAAAGATAACAAAGGAAAGGCAAAGAAAGTGGATGATGAAGCAGGTACATATCAAGCTAACTATGCAGGTAGAGGAAGACATGGCAAAGGTAGAGGAAGAGGAGGTAGACAAGGCAGGGGGAGATCCCAAGACTCCAACTCATGTTCTATTTGTGGATTAACTAATCATACAACTGAAAATTGCTTTAGGAATTCCAGGAATCAAAGAGGCAGAGGATACAATAGAGGAAGTTATGGCTACTCAAGAGGAAGGTTCAACAACTACCATGGCAACTACAACAACTACAATCATTCAAACTATCAAGGACGCTACAAAGGAAGGAGAGACTACAATAACTACACAGAAGACTCAAACAAAGAGGATTCATTATTGATTATGAACATGGCTATGCCACAAGGTAAATCTAGTGAGCATGTTTTCTACATAGATTCAGGTTGTTCAAATCATGTGGCAGGAAATGTGGCACTCCTATCAGATTTAGAAGATCCAAGGAATAAGCATGAGGTACAAACAGGAGATGATACAAAACATCCTGTGGAGAAAATAGGCAATGTCAAAGCACCTGATGGAAACATCAACCTACTCAGTAAGGTACTCTATGTCCCTACCATTACAAAGAATTTGATAAGTGTTGGGCAGATAGTAGAGAAAGGGTTGCAAGTCAGGTTCACAAAAGCAGGAGCATTTGTTGAAGATCCAAGTCAAGGATTCAGAAGAATTGCAAAAGGTGAAAAGACAGGTAGATTGTTCACATTTGAATTACAGGACACTAGAAACATTGCTCTCTTTAATTATGGTAGTCAGACACTCACAGAATTGGAAGTATGGCACAAAAGGTTAGCACATATTGGTGAAAGGTCATTAAAGCAAATCTACAGGGACCAAAGTGTACTTGGACTTCCTAATTTGTCAAAACAACATATGATTTATAAGTGTAGTGCATGTCAATTTGGAAAGTCTCACAGGTTACCATTCATGAAGAAAGGTTATATGCATGGAGATCTCTTGGAGTTGGTTCATACAGATGTATGGGGACCTAGCAAGGAAGCTTCAATGTCTGGATCAAGGTATTATGTTTCCTTTATTGATGATTGCAGCAGATGGACTATCCTATTCTTTATGAAACACAAAGATGAAGTTTTTTCATGTTTCAAAAGATATTTGGCTCTTGTGGAGAATCAAACAGGTAAATCACTAAAAAGGCTAAGGTCAGATGGAGGGGGAGAATACTTCTCCCATGATTTTGATTCTTTTCTTCAAGAAAGAGGAATCAAAAGAGAGGTAACTACAAGGTACACTCCTGAGCAAAATGGAGTGGCAGAAAGGAGGAATAGGACAATTGTTGAAGCTGCAAGGTCTATGTTAAATGAAAAGCATTTACCTAATTACTTATGGGCTGAGGCTGTATCTACAGCCACTTACTTGATTAACAGGTTGCCTTCAAAATCCCTTGATGGGATGACTCCATATGAGGCTTGGAATGGAAGAAGACCAAGCTTAGATCATTGTAAAATTTTTGGATGTATTGCTTTTGCTCATGTTCCTTCACAAGTTAGAGGCAAGATGGATCCAAAGGCAGAAAGGTGTGTATTTATTGGATATGACAACAATCAAAAGGGCTACAGGTTATACAACCCTACCAACAAAGGATTCTTGGTAAGCAGAGATGTAGTTTTTGATGAGAACAATTCATGGTATGAAGATTCATGCAGGAAGATCAATTTACCATATGATCTTGAAGAAGATTTTCCAAAGCTTGGTAGAGAACAATCAAAGATTGAAGAACAAGACACCTCAGAGGATGATGAAGAATCTCACATGGAAAAGATCAAAGCATGGAAGTCTAAAGGTAAAGCAAAATTGCAGGAACTTGGACATGAAGCAGAATCATCACATCATGGCCTAAGAAGATCTATGAGGGAAAAGAAAAAACCAGAAAGGTATGGGTTTGACACCTCATTAGTAACTAAACATTCTATCTACATAGCACATGACATAAACCAAGAGGAGCCATCATCATTTGAAGAGGCCAAAGCAAAAACAGAATGGAAGCATGCAATGAAGGAAGAGATTGAAGCACTTGAGGAAAACAACACTTGGGATTTGGTGCCCAAGACTTCATCCATGAAGGTAATAGGCTCAAGATGGGTCTATAAACTCAAGAAGAATTCTGATGGTTCAATTAACAGGTATAAGGCAAGGCTTGTGGCAAAAGGCTTTGCACAAACTCAGGGAATTGATTATGAGGAGACTTTCTCTCCTGTGGCAAAGATGCCTACTATTAGGGTTTTGCTTAGTATTGCCTCTTCCAAGAATTGGAAGATACTTCAACTAGATGTAAAGAATGCATTCTTGAATGGTTGGATAACAGAAGAGGTATATATGGCACAACCACCTAGTTTTGAGAATCAAGTTTATCCTGATTATGTGTGTAAACTTAACAAAGCATTGTATGGTCTCAAGCAAGCTCCAAGAGCTTGGAATTTCAGGCTTGTTTCATTCTTGCAGGACAAAGGCTTTCAACCAAGCAAGGCAGATCCTTCACTCTTTATTAAAAAGAGTAATTCCGAGGTCATCTACCTGTGTGTATATGTAGATGATATTATATTGACAGGAAATGATGCAGATGGTATGAAGAAGATCAAAGATCAGATGAGAGAAGAGTTCAAGATAAATGATTTGGGTTCACTTACCTACTTCCTAGGTTTGGAAGTTGTCTACAAAGATCATGGTTTGTTTCTCACTCAAAGAAAGTACATTAAGGACATGTTGGCAAAATTCAAGATGCAAGATTGTAAGATTGCAGGTACTCCAATGGAGGTCAATCACAAATTGAGCTCACATGAAGGTGAACTCATAGAGGACATCACATCATATCAAAGTCTAGTGGGTAGTCTCAACTATGCCACATTGACAAGAGTAGATATATGTTACAGTGTGAGTGTGCTAAGCCAATTTATGCACACACCAAGGAAACCACATATGGATGCTGCCAAAAGGATTCTCAAGTATCTCAAACGAACCATAAATGAAGGACTTTATTATCCTTATGTATCTGATTTAGGTTTGAAGCTATTTTCTGATGCAGATTGGGCTGGCTCCAAGGAAGATAGAAGGAGCACTTCAGGTTATCTTACCTTTGCAGGTTCAAAGCTTATTTCATGGTCATCCAAGAAGCAACCCACAGTTGCTCTCTCTTCTACTGAAGCTGAATATAGAGGTCTTGCCATAGCTACACAAGAAGCTATGTGGATGAAGACATTGTTCAAAGATCTTGGATTGGAGTTTGGAACTCCAACTCTTTTTGGTGACAATATGAGTTCTATTCATTTGGCTGCTAATCCTATTTTTCATGCAAGGACTAAACATATTGAAGTTCATTATCACTATGTACGAGAGAAGGTTCTAAGCAAAGAGATTCAAATATCATATGTGTCCACTCATCAACAATGTGCAGATATTCTAACCAAAGCATTGGATGGTACAAAGCTTTGCAAATTCAAGGCTATGATAGGTTTGCAGGTAATCTTAGAAGATTGAAGACCTCAAGCATACTTGGCTTGAGGGGGAGCTGTTGGAGCAAGTCTATGACAAGCCTAAGTATTGGCTTGAGTCCCACAAAGTCATAGAAAAAGCCCTAAAATGAAGACTATGTAAAGTTCACTTGTGAACTACCTCTTGTAACTTTTGAAGAGTTTACTTAATGTAAAAGTAAGAGAATCTTAAGTGGTTGAGTCCACATGATTAAGAATGGAAAGAGGAGCCACGAATTCGTGATTTGTGGTAGGTAGAGAATCAAATCAATCATTGATTGATTGGAGAGTGATTGAGGGAAGTTAGCCTCCCAAACTCAACTATAAATAGATGGCAGTTTTAGTCGTGGTTAGAGAGACCTATGTGAAGACCTCCAAGAGCTGAGCTTTATGCCGTATCAAGGTGTGATTTCAAGGCACACATATGTATCAGTAAGTCATTGTATTGTACAAGCAATATACTTTCATTTTCATGATTATTTGAGTTCATCTTTCCATGTTCTTGTGAAGTGTACTACTCACTGCCATTACTCTTAGTTTTTCTCAGTCAGCTTGCAGAGATGTTTTCTCTGAGCTTGGTGCATCATTTTCAGTGATTTAACTTGGTAAAGTTAGCTCTATAAGTCTACTATATGCTCATAAATTTTCATGTCATTTGGATGTTGCAATCTTCAGTTATGTTCATTTGAAGTCAACAGGGTCTATTCATCTTCACCTCTCTGTCAGGTACCCGACTTTTTCACTCATCTTGTCAGAGCCATTGCTCAGTAGTTACTTATTCCAATTCAGTGATTTAAAGCTTGTTGGATTCAGCTTACTGTCTAGTATAACCGTACAAATTTTCATAATCATTGGATTCCTACATTTTGAGTTATGTTGATTTTTCTGCTCACTGGTCTATTTCTATAGCAGCCCGTGAAAATCGGGATGATGTCATCACTTGTTAAAACTCATTCTCAGTGTGTGCTTTGTTATTTTTTATGAGATTACTCTTGAAAGTTAGCTCTTCAAGCTACCTAGACTTCCCCAAGAGGAATTAAGCTAATTGTTGCTGTGCTCAGAGAATTATGTAAAACACTGGACAGGTGTATGAACCAAGAATAGCAAGTTTTCACCTTTGAGCTAACTCCAACTTATCTGTTTTGATCTATCTTTTTGAGAGTGATCTTCCAAGGTACATAGGGTGTCTAATACATCCATTGGCAAGCTAAAAGGGCCCACCATATACTCTTGGAGTTCATTTGGCTGGTGTAGATCAAGGATTTTGCAACACCTCTTCATCTTCAAGCACATACCTATCCATCTCTTCACACACCTCGCTCATGCAAGGGGTTTCCATGCCTCCCAATCCTATGAGATATGCTTCCACAGGATTGACAGTTAATTGCAACTCTTGACAGTAAGACAATTAAACAGCACTAGTGGCTGCACCTGAGTCAATCAAGGCTCTTACAGTCCTTGCACTCTTTCCTTGTCCTATATCTAAGGTTATGAAAGGACGTCGGTCAGTTATTCTATGTGAGCTAACACCGGAAACTTCACACATAGCCACGTCATATCCTTGATCTGCATATGCATCTTGCCTAGGGTGCTCTCTACCTTGTCTTCTTAATTTCATCCTCCGGATGCGCTCTAGGGCTTCTGCTTGAGCTTCTTCTCGAATTCGCTTTTCTTCCTCTTTGCGTTTCTTAGCAGTATTGAGTCGACTTAGCATTTCCTCTGTGAGAGGTTCCTGATACAACTTGACTCTACATCCGCTGATATAACTTGGGAGAACATCGCCTTCTAATGTGGCTAGTTGTACTGCTCCACTTGTTGAGATTCTGTTAATGATCATGGGTCCGTAGCCTCTCTTCTCCAGTTTCCTCACATGTTGCTTCAGTGTGTAGACTAAAACTAAGTCGCCTGCCTTTAAACCCTTATCCTTAACGTGGGCATCAAAGTATGCCTTCTGTCGTTTCTTTGCTGCATATATCCCTGCAGCTGCTCTCAGTCTTGTTTCTCCTAATCGTTCAAGGTCAAAAAGTCTAGAGGAGAGTTCATGACCCGTCCATTCGTGCTCTTGTGCTACTTTCAATGTAGGTATTAAGAAGTCCAAAGGTAGCACGGCGTTTTGGCCAAATACCATCTGAAAGGGGGTGGCTTGGAGTACCGTTTTGTAGGCAACTCGGTATGCCCAAACATCATGGTGTAGCTGTTTGTCCCAATCAGAGCGTTTATTGTTCACTAATTTCGTCAATACATTGCATAGAATCTTGTTTGTGCTTTCGGCTTGCCCATTAGCTTGTGGGTGATAGGGGGCAGACTTCTTATGTATTACCAAGAACTCTTGGAGCAGATTTTCAATCACTTCATTCAAGAAGTGAGTGCCTCTATCACTAACTAGCTCTATAGGTAGCCCATATCTTGTGAATACATTTTCAAACAAGAATTTAGCAGTTGTTTGAGCATCGTTCTTCGTTGTGGCTTTTACCTCTACCCACTTAGTTAGATAGTCTGTTGCAACAATGATATATTCTGCATGGGAACCCTTAGCTGGGGGATTAATAGGACCTACGAAGTCTATTCCCCACTTAAAGAATGCACGTCCACCCATCATAGGTTTCAGTGGCATCTCATCTTTACGTATAGGATACTGAGTTCTCTGACAGACATCACAGCGTTTCACATAGGTATGTGCATCCATGTGAAGGGTTGGCCACCAGAAGCCCGCAAATAGTATTGCCTTGATCACCCGATCTGGTCCAAAGTGTCCTCCTGCTACACCTTGGTGAGCAGTTTCCAAGATCTTAAGATATTCACTTTCATGGACACATAGTCTCAAGTAACCATCTTTACCACGTTTGTATAGATTATCGCCAATGAGTGAGTAATCCTGGGCTTCTTGTTCTAAACTCCTTTTCCTAGCCAGAGTCATGTCTGGAGGGAATGTCTTCGTCCTCAGGAAAGATACTAGTGGTTCACTCCAATCTGGCACTATGGACACTTGATAAAGAGTGGCATGTTCCACAGGTGGTTTAGTGCAACAGATTGGGCATTCCTTGCACAACCTTTGGACATCAGCTTCCATAGTTGGCCAATGTACTCTGAGTCTCCTTAGTGTCTGTAAGGTTCGTTGCTTTGAGTAGTGTTGCTCTAATGCACCTACATGTGCTAAATGCAACCATTTATTGTACTTGTCCTCTTCCACACAACAAGCCAAGATTCCTTGATCTGTGTGCTTGTACATGCTTCCTGCCATGATGTGGTACTTTTGGGCTTTCACGACCTCTCTATTCCGTGTGTTTACTACTGGATGGTTAGGCCCGTATGTCAATACTGGTACCAATGGCTTAGCCCACTGCGGTACAACTTCCAAATTAAACAAGTAAGCATCAGGAAGGTCATCTGATACTCCTTGTGGGGCTTCTCCAGATGTGAGCCTAGAGAGATGATCTGCTCTCAAATGAGTCTTCCCTTTCCTTACCACAACCTCGAAATCATATTCCATTAGTAAGAGAAACCATCTTACTAATCTTCCTGTATTGCATGGCTTGTTCACTAGATATAACAATGCTTGGTGGTCAGTAAAAAATTTAAACTTATTTGCAAGCAAATAGTGTCTAAACTTTTTAACTCCATATACCATGCCTAAGCCTTCTCTCTCAGTAGTGGTATAATTTTGTTCAGCTGCATTCAATTGTCTACTGGCATAGGCAATTGGAAGATCCATATTACCTTCACCAGTAGGTTGTGCGAGTACACATCCAATAGCATAATTGGAGGCATCCACGTGAACATGGAATGGTTTGTTCCAATCTGGTGTGGTCAAGATTGGTGTTGAACATAATCTTCGTTTAAGCTCCTGGAAGGAGTTCTCACATTCATCAGTCCACTCAAAGTTAGTCAAAAGTCCATACATGGGCTTTGCAATGACAGCATACATGTGAATGAACCGGCGGTAGTAACCACAATGTCCCATGAAAGCTTGTACTTCCTTGACATTCCTTGGCCTAGGTAGCTCTGCTATAGCTCTCACTTTCTCTTCGTCAGTAGATATGCCATTCTTTGACACTATGTGTCCTAGAATCTTGCCTTGCCTGACCATAAAAACGCACTTTTCTGGGTTCAGGCAGACTTGATATTCTCTACATTTGTCAAAGATTTGTCTGAGTTCAGGAATATGGGTTTGTCTAATGTTGGAATGAGCACAAAGATCATCTACATAGACTTCTAAATTCTTCCTCAGGAACTCCTTAAATACATGGCACATTAGTCTTTGGAAGGTCGCTGGTGCATTGGTAAGCCCAAATGGCATTACACGAAAGGCAAATATACCCCACTCTGTGGCAAAAGCTGTCTTATGCTGATCTTCTGGAGCAATGGCGACTTGATTGTAGCCCGAAAATCCATCGAGGAAGCTGTACACTTCCTTGCCTGCTACTCTTTCTAAGAGGTGTTCTGTGATGGGAAGCGGATAGTTATCTCGAATCGTGGCTGCATTAACCTTCTTCAAGTTAATGCATACACGCAGCTTGCCATTCTTCTTGGGCACCACTACGATGGGGGATACCCACTCAGTGTGCTCAATTTCATAGATAAATCCAGCTTCAACCAGTCTATCTATCTCCTCTTTGATCTTAGCAGCGTAATTATCGTTATATGTATAGGGCTTTTGCTTAGAGGGTTTAGCATCTGAGGTCATGGGGATAGTGTGTGAGCATATGTCAGGGTCAACACCTTTCAAATCTTTGTAACTCCAAGCGAATACATCTCTGTATTCTCTTAGCAAGGCTATTAGCGCATGCTCTTCTTCCTCTGTTAGGTCATGGCCTATGTATGTACATCTCTCCTCTCCTTCTTCTAGGGCCACTACTATTTTCTTGGTGGTTTCTTTGTTATCATAGGCCTCTCCTGATTGTGCCTCTCATTTCGGCATTCTGATCATGACTCTCTTGTCATCTATCTCATACTTCTTAAAATTTTCTGGGACCTCAAACAAAGATTCTTCCTCTTCTGGTGAGACTTCTTTCTTCTTTCGTTTCTTTCCTTCTTCCTTCGGGGTCACATGTGTTGCTAATCTTACATCATTTGTAAGCTCTCCATGCCTCTGGGGTTGAAATTCTACTTCATGGAAGTATTCTTCATCTGATGCAAATGGTGGGTCCATAATGATTGACTCTAGATCGGAGTCACTTGCATCCTCAAATGCATCAGGGCTAGGTTCGCATTCTTCTAGAACTACCTCTCCCATGATTGGCTCTATGGAGAAGACTGAAATGTCATAGCCATCCTCATCACAGTGAGGTGTCCATTGTTCCTCATTGATGGCTACATCCATGGTTGCTAAAATTTTTGCCCAGCCGTGAGGTTCAAATTCTTCGTCTGGAAAAACTACGGGTGCATAGGCTGGGTCTTGGATTGATCTATGGGTTTCTTTTGCACCTACCTCTCTGGCTTTTTCTCTCTTCTCTTCGTCTACTGCTACTTTGCACATCCATAAGTGGGTGTCTTCATGCATCCACGAGGATCCGGATTCTATGGAATGCACAGACTCTGTATCATCTTTGGCTCTATGGATGGGATTCCATTGGATAGGAGGTACATCTCGATGAGACTAATCCTTAAGATTGACTTTGGTCGTAACACCTAGGTGTTGCAAATACAAGGAATTGGTTCCCCAATCCTGTACCACTTGCAACTGTCGCATAAATGGTCTTCCCAAAATCATCTCATAGGCATGATTTTTGCTGAAGTCACATATAGCAAATGTATGCTCAAACTCGACACCACAGGTGGTGAGAGTTATTCCTTCTAGCAATCCTAAGGGTCTCTCAATATGACCATCGGCCATCTGTAATTTCATTCTCGTTGGCCTGAGTGCTGGCTTGCCCCAACGCTTCCATAGGGAAGTGATGGCGATTGCAACTCCTGCACCTGAGTCCAAAATTGCCTTGGTGGTGTACTCCTGGTAGGTTATGGGAAGATAGGTGTTCCCTTCTTCTCCTTCACACATATCTCCTATCTTATCCAAGGGTATTTCTGGCACTGTCCTTTGGGATCCTACCTGGGAACGAGGTTTTGCTATCTCTGGTACTTGTTTGGCGACATGTTTCCACACTTCTGGTTTGACCTTAAGCAGCTCTTCCAAAGTGAGATTACACTGCACTTTGGTGTTCTTCACTACCTCTGTGTTCCTAGGTATGACTGAATCCTCGTTTCTTACCATGACTGTGGGTGCTCTCATACAAGTGGACTTTGCTTCCCAGGGGCCTGTGAAATGGGGTAGTTCTTGTAAAGAATTAGACTCGAAGTCTAATCTTTCCTGAGATTGGGTACTCTCCTGCTCTCCATAAATGGATGGGATGTCTTGTGGGAATTGGTCATGTGCATCATCCACAAGTTCAATGGGAGGAGGGACTTCACTTTCTTTAGCCCATTTGTCTTCTTGGATCTCGCGTAGGAATTTTGGTGTGAACCGATTCATAGAAGATGATGTGTCTGGCTCCGTAGAGTTAGGCACATAGGCTTCAGGCACATAGGCTTTCTGGGTAGGAAGTCCTGCTCTTTCACTAGCCTTGTCATGGTGTTGAGGGGCGAGTTCCTTTTGTGATTGTGCCATTAGATTCTCTATTCTTCCTAGGGAAGGGGGGTTGTTTGGTTCAGTGGAATTGGGCACATAAACTTCCGATGGGGGATGGGTCATGTTTTTGCTTGCTTTATCTCTCTCTTGATTTTTTTCTTCCTTGGCCGATCTTGCAATTATGCCCTCTAACTTCTCTAGAAGTCCATCCAAGTGTAATTGCGTCTTGGCTGAGCCCGAGTAATTGAAAAGGCGACTGGCTTCAAACATAGTCTGAGCCAATGCGACCATTTTCGCACAAATCTTGGTTCTTTCTATCTCTAGGTCAGCTCTAGGGTAGCACTTGTCATGATCCGTGACATTCGGCCCTTCTTGGATTCTGGCCTGATATGCTTTAAGCATCATGTCTATATCTTCAGGAGTGGGGTCAGCTAATACTGATCCTACTCCCGAGTGGTGGTGGTGGGGTAGTGTGAGAGGGAGTTTGAGATGTGAGTTCAGTTATCCTGGCTTTGGTTTCTCTTATGCTTTCCTCAAGTTCACTCATCTTTTTAGCCCATTGTCTTTTCATTCTTTCCCGACTATCTTTCCATGCTCTAGTCCTTTTCTTTGTCACGCTCTCGGTTTCACTAGCCTCTGGGTTCTTATCCTGGTTTACTCCTTGGTTCTGTTGCAATGCCTGAGCTCTAGTCACTACCTGTACTGGTGCGGTGGATGTCACACTTCCTGTGGAGTCTACCACCAACCCAATAACGTTAATAGGAGTGATTTTTGGCATATTATTAGGATTCTTAGGGCAATCTCGTAAAAGATGCTCCTTCCCACATTCTTGGCAAAAGCCCTGAATTGTTACTGACTGGGGTTGTGTGAGTGGAGGTAAGGGGCAATCACGAATGAGGTGATCTCCCTGACATCTGTAGCATGGTCCTCTAGGGAATGGGGGTCTTACCTGCCTAGGTTGAGGCTTAGGATTGCGGTTCGTATACATGACATTTGTGTAATCTGACTCCCAACTAGGTTCACTCGGTTCTTCACTATAGTAGGACTCACCATGTTCAGGAGATTGCATGTAATAAGCATGGGGACTATCGACATGTGTAGAATCAAAGCTATGGTCACTGGGGTCACTTTCGGAAAGCAGTGGGGTTACCGGGACTATAGCTCTATTCAGGTTTTCTTCTGCTGCTGTGTATTTTACTGGGATCGCATTAGCTGGGGCAGGGGGTTGTTGAGCTAACACAGGCTGAGGCCTTTGTTGGTTTTGGTATGGTTGCTGATAAGGTTGTTGTGGCCTGCCATATGGTTGTGGAGGGTACGGGTTCTGGTACCTTCCCTGTTGAGGGTAGGGTTTGTTGTATGGGCAATCTTGTGCAGTGTGATTGGTGTACCTCCGTTCTATGGTGCAGTACTGGCTACTAGGATTTACTTGGGGTTGAGCCATAATGGGACATACATTAGCCATGTGGTCGCCGCCACAAGTATAGCACCTTTTCACAGGGGCAAATCTCGGAATTTGTTTGCTAGGGACACCTAGTTTTTGAGCAACTTTCTCTGCAAGTTCCTCAATTGATGTGGATTGCGTGGAAGAGAGACTAGAGGCACTATCTGAATCTTTGTATATCTTGGAAAGCTCTAACTCCTCCCCTAGGTTATCCTCGATGTCAATACACATGCGTACACACTCTTCTATGGTCCTAGGGTCCTTCAAGTACACATATGATCTTAATTTGGTACTTAGCAATCCATCCAAGAATAAAGCCACTTGCTTAGCTGGGGTGGGTAACTCAGGGACAGGGCATCTTTCAAGATATTGCCTAAATCTCCTTCCTGCAAGTCTCACGGTCTCTTGAGGGGTTTGCTTGAAGCTGTGAATCAATGAGGAGGTATTATGTCTTATACCACTCTTAGAAAGTTCAATGATGAAAGCCTCTAGGAGTTGGTCTATGCTCCTGAACTGTCTCTCGTTAAGTGGTTGAAACCATGTAAGGGCAGTGTTCCTAAGGGTTAGACCAAAGGCATTGTACTGCGTGAATAGATCCTCCACTTGTTCAGCTCTCAGGACTTGTCTAAACTCAGCCACATGATCGTATGGATCTCCAGTGCCATCGAAGTAGTTCTTCATGGACTTAACTAGCTGAGTTGGTCTCAAGGTTCTTGTGTGCTCTCTAGGTCGTGGTAGAGGGAACTCATCCGCATTTCTTTGATTCTTGTGAGCTCTAAGTACCTCAGGTTCTACTCTATTTGTTTCCGTCCTCGTTCTTTCTCTGCCCACTGGATTGGCAAAGCTTACTTCTGGTCTATCTCTACTTCTGTCTCTTTGCATTCCATGAGCTTGGGATGTTCCAGCTCCAGGGTGACCATAGGATACATTCGATCTTGGTTGGGGGAAAACGAATTCACCCTTCCAAGTGTAAGCATGCCTATCATTTTTTGTCACCACAAAGATCCTCTCCGAAGCGTGATCTAAGTAGGTCGCTCTGCCTGGGCTATCAGGATCCTTAAACTCATAGATCATGATTGTTCCTATATCAGTTGGCTGATCAGATTTATACCTCCAAAAGGCTTCGTCAGTTTCTCGATTGAGGAGCAAATCTATGCTCTTATTATCCTGGGGAATCCACTCTGGTGTTATAATCCTAGTGAGAACCGATTTGCCTCGAGGGGTTCTAGGTTCTGTACCCATGTTTCCTTGCTCGAGGTCCCCTAAGTCCGCTTCTGAGATCACATTTCCAAATTCGTCCGTCCTATCTGGGTGACTGGTGACTACGTATATAGTTCCTTCTTTGTCCAAGTATGCTCCGTTTTCAAACTTGACAGCTGGGCGCTCTAGTCCAATGGATTGATCAGGATTCTTAATCTGTACCACCGATCTTCCTAGGCCGTCCTCATAGATGCTGGCACCTAATCGGTTGGTCCTAAGGTATTCCAACTACGTTTTGTATGGGCCTTCTACCCTGTGCAAGTATGGCACTCCTGAACTTCCCGTAGGTCTGTCCATGCCTTGAGACATCTCTGATTCAGTGGTATCAGAGCTAGGGTAATGCGAGTGGTGACTCAACTGCTGGGCCCAAGACCTCGCAGTATGATTGACACTAGCCTCTGAAGACCTAAGGCTTTGTCTATCTCTTACTAGATGTCATCCTGATCTAAGGTTCATATGCCTAACTGATTAACCCAATTTGTCCCAGGTACAACCACGTTTCTGAGTTCTTTGTATCAATTACTTAATTCCCCTTTTTTATGTTGATTATTGTGTTTATACTCTTGTCTGATATCACGTCGTTAGGACTACTTGAGTTTAGTTTTGCACTTTAGTGTGGTCGTTTCACGTTAGGTTCTTTTCCTTTAAGGTTGTCGTTCACACACACAGGTTATCTCTTGTCTTGAACTTAATTTCTTAGATAGTCTTTGATTTATCTCGTGCCTATCGTTGCCTGGAATTACTTCTAACACTACCCGCACTTAGCCTAAACTCAGAATTGACAGAGGGTGTTGCGGGTTTTCCAACCTTGAGTTCCTTTCCTTGTGTTGTTGCCCTGGTGTGCCCAGGACGCGCGTTCCCAAGCCTGCACTTACTCTTGCTTTGCGTACCCTTCGATGCTCTCAAAGGACCTGTAAAAGGCCCACCGTTAGCTCAAGACTTAAATTCAAAAGACAGAACCGATCACTTTCATTCATGTAACACTTCACCAATTTGCACTATGACTTTTTGGACACAACTCTAGAGATCCCTGAATTTTGTTCCCCCTGGGTATGGTCAACTTCAAAAGACCCTATCTAATATTCCTGATCTTAATTTAACCGTACTCCCCGCGAGCTTTCCAACAAAACAAGAATCACGGCAAACGGATTTCGTATGAGAAAGTTATGCCCGTTCAGGGTTTTGGGGCTAAAACAGGATTAAACTAGGTTAACAGGCAAACAGGAATTCTCGGGTTACTTGGGTCATGCCCTCGTAATGCAATACTACACCCTAGTGTTTGTCCCACACTTGGCCAAAATTTAGATCATTATTTTTGTCTTAACGATTTGACCTAATTTGCCCTTCTAACGTGTTCGCAAAGTCTGTCGGTCGCGATTGACAGGTCAGTCGCGATCGACGTGTCGATCGCGATTGACAGGTCCGTCGTGGCTGTCAGTCGTGATTGACACGTGGCCGAAAATTCAGTCAATCGTGGTCAAACAGTCGTTGACTCTGTCGATCGCGATTGATGTGTCGATCGCGATTGATGTGTCGATCGCGATTGACAGATCGGTCGCAAGGGTCTGTCCGTCGTGGTCAAACAATCGTTGACTGTGTCGGTCGCGATTGACAGAGCCGTCGTGGGCTATCAGTCGCGATTGATGGGTCGATCGCGATTGATGACTCGATCGCGATTGACACGTGTCACGCGTATGATCCGTCAGTCGTGGTCAATCGGTCGTTGACTCTGTCGGTCACGATTGACAGAGCCGTCGTGGGCTGTCAGTCGCGATTGACTGGTCGATCGCGATTGACAGGTCTGTCCGTCGTGGTTTGTCGATCGCGATTGACAGAGCGATCGCGATTGACAGAAATCTGATGAATTTCAAAAATCTAAGCACATTTTTGGGAAGCTCTAGGCCTGTAGATCATGGTTTTGCACTTTGTTTGGCAATTTGAGCATTTTTTCTCTCGGTCGCGATTGACAGAAGTCGGCGACACACAGACAGTTACCGAGAATTCCGTACCTGCGCAGAGTGCTGGGGACGATGATGCGGCCTGTACCTGCAAGATAGCTCAAGAAACATGCAAAAACAGCACACACAATTTCGCTCTCTCGCTCTCTCTCACAAGTGAAATGAGGGAAATGAGGTGGAGAAGGTGATATGATCAAAAAAACTGAAATTTTCGCGATGATGGAAATGGAGGTGGATGATGGTGATGATGGTGGTAAGGTAAGAAAGAGAAAAATAGGAAAATTAAAGAAATTACCTACAACGCCAACGTCTCCAATCTACGTCTTACCATCACACGCTCGTCCTCAAAGCTCGATCCCCGGCAAGAACGCCAAAATTTGGTGTAGCTCAGTGATGAGTGGCACCTCCTTTAATGTCAATCGGGGAAGACGTGAGGATGGTATGAAGACCTCGAGCAAGTGGAGGCACAAGTGCGTGAGTGAGAAGCACACAAGCATACACACACATACACGCACACGCGCACACACGGCGAGACAAAGAGTGAGAATCAATGGAGTTCTTAGATTACTTTCAAAAAGCTCTTACAAGTTCATTTCAATTACAATCTAATCCCAAAAATGAGCTCTCTAGCTCCTTTTATAGTTTTTGACTAGCTTTGGCCTTGTCCAGACCTAGTGTCCGGCCTAGTTAAAAATTCCAGGGCTTATTTGAGGGCTCAAATGAGATCTAAAAAATACGAAAATTGGTAAGCAACTACTTCTAAGGCTCCTCAAGCTCGAGGACTCCTCGGCTTGCACAAAATGGAGCCACAAAAAGGTGAACATGGTATTTACAGGGGTTGTTAGTGATGAGAATCACTTTTAATTGGTGTAAGGGTTTTGAAAAATTAAAGGTTGCCTTAGTGCTAGATCTGCGTGAATGCTCGTACTTGCTTCTTCATGAAGAAAATTATTGGCCTACTTGCCAGATCTTCTTTGACTGCCATGTCTGCTTGTGCTGTCCCTTCGCTCTGACTCTCTTCGTCTTGTGGCTCCTTCGGTTCCCTGACTGCTGCCAACACCACGTGTCTCTCACACCAGACTGGAGTGAACCCTTAATGACGTACTTGGGGACAAAAACATTCCCTCAAGGAATGACTTTAGCGCGACAATGAAGTCTAGAGCAGGAAGCTCAAGACTATTCACTTATTGGCGATAACCTATACAAACGAGGACGAGATGGATACTTAAGACAATGTGTTCATGAAAACGATTATTTGAGCGTACTAGAGACTGCACACCAAGGTGTTGCAGGAGGTCATTTTGGCCCTGATAGGATAATCAAAGCCATCCTCTTTGTAGGATTATGGTGGCCCACTCTTCACATGGATGCGCATACCTATGTAAAGAGATGTGATGTGTGCCAAAGAACTCAGTTTCCTACTCGCAGAGATGAAATGCCATTGAAACCCATGATGGGCGGACGTGCATTTTCTAAGTGGGGTATAGACTTTGTAGGACCCATTAACCCCCCTGCAAAAGGTACACATGTTGAATACATTACTGTTGCGACAGATTATCTTACCAAATGGGTAGAGGCAAAAGCCACGAAAAAGAATGATGCACACACGACTGCAAAATTCTTATTTGAAAATGTCTTTACAAGATATGGATTGCCTATAGAGTTAGTGAGCGATCGAGGAACTCACTTTCCAAACCAGGTCATTGAATATTTGTTACAAGATTTTATGGTGATTCACAAGAAATCCGCACCATATCATCCTTAGGCCAATGGTCAGGTTGAAAGCACTAACAAGATCCTATGTAATGTACTAACGAAACTCGTGAACAACAAATGTTCAGATTGGGACAAACAGTTACACCACACTATTTGGGCATATCAAGTGGCCTACAAGACCGTACTCAATGCAACTCCCTTTCAGATGGTTTTTGGTCAGAATGATGTGCTTCCTTTGGACTTCTTGATACCAACCCTTAAGGTTGCACAAGAACATCAGTGGACCGGCCATGAATTATCAGCAAGAATAATGGACTTGGAACGATTAGGAGAAACCAAGCTGAAAGCAGCAGCAGGAATATATGCGGCAAAGAAACGACAGAAAGCCTATTTCGATGCGCATGTGAAAGATAAAGGCTTGAAAGAAGGAGATTTAGTCCTAGTATATACGCTGAAACAACACGCACGGAAGTTAGAAAAGCGAGGTTATGGACCCATGATCATTAACAGACTCTCGACAAGTGGAGCAGTACAATTAGCCACCTTAGAAGGAGACATAATGCCTAATTACATCAGTGGCTATAGAGTCAAGCTATACCAAGAACCTCTTACTGAGGATATGCTTAGACGACTCACGTTGGCAAAGAAGCGTAAGGAAGAAGAAAATAGAATACGAGCTGAAGCTCAGGCAGAAGCTATAGAACGCATTAAGCGTATGAAGTTAAGAAGACAAGGACTAGGGAGAGAACATTATAACCATCTGGAAACAACACCCAAATACCCCATGGCCATGTGTCAAGCAAATTCAAGTACTGATCCTAGCATAGTGGATCGGAGACCATTCATTACAGTCAAGCTAGAGCACGGCAACCCTTGCCAAGAGCTCAGGGCTTTAATTGATTCAGGTGCTGCGACTAGTGCGATTAGATGGTCCCACTATAAGGACTCAAGAATAGAAATGTGGCCAATTGAGGCATACCTCATAGGGCTAGGAGGCATGGAAACCCCTTGCATGGGTGAGGTGGACCTTCCTATCCTCATACATGATGTGACCATGACAGCGAAGCTACTAGTGTGCCATGATGACGACCTGATAGAACCCCTAATCCTTGGCGAAGATTGGCTATACAATCACTAAGTGAACTTAAATGTTAGACAAGGCTCCTTGCAAATTGGAACCTTAGATCAGAAGCGAGTGATACCGCTTGACTTCCCTAATGGCATTGCGACTGAGGTTTGTAACCCTAGACCCTATGAAGTGCATGCGACGGAAGACCGGAAGATCTTTGGTCAGATCAGTCACGGTACGTCTACACCAACCCACGCGGGCTTGGTCATGGACAATTGTTAATCAGAAGGACGTCAGGAGATTTTCCCTTGGGCTTCCTGCAAACTAGAAGGGGTAACCACCCAACAGATGGGTCAGGTGGGTTACATCAGAGGCCAAATGGACACTATCAACTGCAATGCCCATCCTTCCACACTTACTGTGGACTGGCCTAGATCTGTGGTACAGAATGCCTCACTTCCTAATGGGCAAGTTTCGCAAGTGTTGGACCCCCCTTCTTTTCCAAAGCAGAGTGTCCATCGGACCTCTCAACCTCAACCACAAAGGAGTCAACCACGACGAAGGAACCCAGACCGAAGACAACATCAGAAACACAAAGAAAGCAGCAGTATCAGCATCACAAAGCAAGCGGCACGAGACAAATATGGATGCCAAAAGGACAGAAACCACCGACAGTTCTCAATGATGTAGACAAGGATAAGAAGAAGTCAAGGCAGAAGTAGAGTCAATGTCCAACATCTTTTCAATCTTCTTCTACGAATACGAACATTCGACAAATTTGGATCGCCAAGAAGTACCTTATGAACCGACCCACACCCATGCAGATTTGGGTACCCAAACAGTGTATTATAGCTCAACCCTCAAGCCATGTAATATACACCCCTCCGAAATCTCTTGAACCCTCAATACCACCACATCCGATATCACCTTTTGTCCCTCAGCAGAAACCTATCTCCCGTTTAGAAACTCTTAGGAAGTGGATACCGAAACGCATCCAGAAGGCTTCTCCTAACCCATTGTCTAACATAACTCCCACCCCAACTAATCTACAACCTTCTAATAACTCATTCATGATTGAACCTTGTATAAATCCACACACTATAACCCAACATCACCTGTAATAACACCTCATCAAGAAATGTATGCATCATCTGAAGCATGTAGGTGTCTAGAGACCTGCATTAGTTTGCAAGCAATCATTCCATAAACCATTGGCCATAGAGAAAGAAACATGCAAGAAACCGTCTCATGCGACACAATTTGAGCCAGAAGATTTGCCACTAGATGCACAGCAAGGAGAGATCTATCAACCAGAATGGCGCAAGGATCTCTTACAGAATTATCCAGAGATGATGAGTACATGGGCCAAGGCACCACTACACTTAAAATACAACCCATGTTGGGGACCCGTGCCACGTCGCCGTTCCTGGAAGGCATTTGCCATTAAAATACAAAATAACAAGCAATGCCAGGATTGGCTAAACTACCCATACTTCAGGCCACCTACAAAACCACCTACAATCGGATACATGATGGCCACGATTCGTCACTGGCTCCCTCGCTTGAAACATATGGACGATATAGCAGCGCATATGACTGTCAAGATATTTGACATGATGCAGATGGTTTTTAAAGTCTTCAGACGCGTCAAGGCACCACATGTAAACACCCCGGGCTTCAAGCATGGCAATCTAGATCTTGCATATGATATGGGTACAACGCCATCGCTACAGGTGTGTTATGCCTGGCATTGCAGAATTAAATACCTACCGGCGTGCTACAAGCAAACCTTCGAAGAAATGTTCACAACTGGTTTCTTGGGAATACCATTCAGAAGTGTTCATCAGCAGGCCCACACATTTGCTTCAATTATTCGCCTGTGAACAAATGGTATATTCCACACATTATTGACTACCACCATCTGATGATACGAAACCAATTGACTGGGAGAAACTCGAGGCAGATTTGGCCCGAGGCATTCGAATATCGGAACACACCCTCGCTCAGGAACTACTCCAGAATTACATCCGAGAGACCTCACAACAAGGTTCTGTCGAGGACGACACAAGCGAGAGGGAGGGGGGTGTTGGCAGTAGCCAGAGGCACAGAAGACGTGGAAGCATGTAAAGACAGAGTAGGGAGTCAGTCGAATCAATTTTTCAAAGATCTATGTTTTATAAATACTTTTCAAAACCTCCAACAATGATTTTCATCACTATTGTAACATATGTAACATAAAAAAACCCTTTTTGTAATTTATAGCTCCATTTTGTGCAAGCCAAGGATTCCTCGAGCTTGAGGAGCTTAGGTAGAATGAGCGTACCAATTTTGGTTATTTTTAGACACCGTTTACCCTTTCAAATAACGCCTAGAACCTATTTTTTAACTATGCCGATCACTAGATGTGAAACCGGTCAAAACTAGTCTAGAATCTATAAAAAGAGCTAGAGAGCTCATTTTTGAGGTTATCTTGTTGGAGTAGAGAAGAGCTTAGAGCTAATTTGAGCTTGTAAGAGTGTTCTTGAGTAATAGAGTTGATTTCCTACCTTCCATTGTGTCTTGCTTGTCTCTTCATTGTGTGTGTATGTGTGTGTGCATCTCTATGCTTCTCACCATCACTCTCACTTCATCTCACGTTCACGATCTTCATATCACTCCTACCTCTTCCGCGGATTGACATTAAGGAGGTGGAGCTTCTTAACGTGGTTCTCACCATTGTGCTAGAGCAACAGTGTGATTGGTGTATTTTTGTTCTATGTGGCAACACGGAGCAGTTCCTTGATGTGGCTACCTATTGTAAGGGTAAGCTTGAGGAAAACATGTTCCTCCTCTTATGCACATATGAGTGGGGTGGTCTCCTCCACATAGGCTGCATCTTTGTAACATGGGCATTCTCATTGGTGGATGCTGGTAGTTCCGCTGTCCATGGACCCCTAACTTCTTGGCTACCGATTCTACTAACTCTTCTACGTTACTAGAGTTGGAAGTCACTGTACTTCTAGTGTCTTCTGATTTCGTAGGACTGAGTGTACTTTTGAGATCATCTGCTAAGTTGTCCTGTAGATCAATACACTCTTGGAGACATTCACTCAACGTCTGTAGCCTCTTCACATAGACTAAAGTTCTTAAAGTCCCGTTCGTCAATCCATCAAAGAATAATGATATCATTTTTTGTTGTGTGGGTGTTTCCACTACTGGGCATCTATCGACATATTGATTAAACCTTTGGGCTGCTGTTTTCACAGTTTCATTGGGGTTTTGTTTGAAGCTATGGATTAACGATGAAGAATTATGTTTAATCTCTCTCTTAGTGAATTCCCCAATGAATTCTTGAAAGAATTGCTCAATATCTCCAAATTGATTGGGATCTAATGGCTGGAACCATGTCAAAGCCGTTCCTGTGAGAGTGAGTCCAAAGGACTCATACTGCACAAAGAAATCATCCACTTGTTCAGCTCTTAGAACTTGTTTAAATTCAGCTATGTGGTCGTAAGGTTGTCCCATCCCGTCATAATGGTCTCTCATACACTTAGCCACTTGAATCGGTCTTAATCTTCTTATGGGTTTTGGTTGTCTAGGCATTACAAGAATTGCTGGTCTAATTGGAGGTATTCCAGGCAGTACTCCTAGTGGTGGCCTTTGTCTTACTGGTGGCCGATCTTGGTTGCCTAATCCAGGGTGTGTTTGATTGTGTGCTTGCAGTTTTGGCATTGTAAATTGCACATGGGTTCGGTTTGGAACACTCCTATGGCTTGTGTGTCCCGACATTGTATGCTCCAACTCTTGTTGTGTCCCAAAGGGATTCCGAGAGGTAGTTGCCTGCTCGCATTGAGGGAATATAGACAACCCCATATACTTCAATTGAGCCCTATCAATGGCATCAACAATCCAATACCTTCTTTGGTTCTTGTCTAGGTATGTGACTCTAGACTCATCTTCAGGGTCTTTTAACTCGTAAAAGGTCATTGGACTTTCTGCTTGTCCACTGGTAGGTGAGTCAGTTTGTAACAGTAAGTCTGATCCATGGATCAAGTAGACCTCCAGTAAGTAATCATCTTGAGGTATTAAATCCCCTCTCAAGACTCGAGTTGCCAGTGATTTGCCCCTGGGTGTAGTTATCAACTCTTCAGGGTCCAATCTTCCCGAATTTTCTTGTCCTTCAATCGTCCTCTTTCGTTGATCTGGTCTGGGTGTTCAGTGACCACATAGATGTGACCTAACTTGTCCATGTACAATCCTCCTTCATATTTGACTGCTGGTCTAGGCACTATTGTAGAATCAATGGAAGTCACCATCCTGGCTACTGATCTGTTCAAACCATCCAAGTAGATGGGAATCCCCTGGGGATTAGTGGACACATACTGCAAGGAGGTGCAGTATTCCCCTTCTACAATAGACATGAAGTTTCTCCTGGGAACAAAACCTTGCATGTCTTCTAAAGCCATTGGTATCTCTTCCTCCGAGTCACTAGAGGTATCGGAATAGATAGAACAGTGACTTGCCTGAGTTGCACTTCCTATCAATGAAATAACACTTCTCCGGCTACTTAGCACCCTTGTTGACCTCAAGTTCATCCACCCTCCTATGGCTATTTTGGGTCCTAAATATCCCTTATTTGGTTCCTCAATTGCCTCTAATTTTGCCCTTAAAAAGACTCAAAATGTTCTGGGTGATACCACTCTGGCGATACTGCACTAGGCGATACCACTCTTTACCGCGATATGATACTTCTGCAGGTGGCGATACGATACTTGGGACAGTCGATTATACGATATCAGAATCCTCGTGACATGATACGATACCAGTGAAACCTAACTATAAACTAAACTATGTTTACAACATCTTTTCTAATGTCGCTTACCGATTACCGATATTAACTTAAATGAAACCTCGTTTCCTATTGCACCTTCATGTTTAAGCATTTACCTTATGGGAGGTTTACCTTAAGTAAATGTAAACGATATTAGCTTGAAAACCAGATAGTATTCTCTTAATCCTATCGCACCTTTAAGGTAGTAGCTACTACCTTAACGGTATTCGCAAAACTATTTCCCCAACATGCTATGTGTTTATCGTATAGGTAAATGGTTAGAAAATTGTAATGTGCTAAAGATTAAGAAAAAACAAAAAGGAAACTATAGTAGTGTTGATAGGGGCTAAAGAAAACACTTACATTAAGGCTTAAGCAAAAAACATTCTGGTCTTGTCTTGTCTTGCTTAAGCTCTTACCATGAAGAGAATGCTTAGTATTGACCATTAAGGCACTATCTATGTGAAGGCCATTAAGGTGAAGGCTTAAGCGATGAGCAATTAAATAAAGAAGGGGCTAAGCGGCTATTACACTTAAGCCTTTAGGTATTAGCTTAACCATTAAGATGAAGGGCCTTTATGATCTTCCCTCTGTAAATTGGCTAAAGTTGATGGGTTAGACTCAAGTGTTTTTGTTGTGACCCTAAAGGTATAGGAATTGGCTTAAGCATTTATTTAGCATGTTACGTACATGTTTTCTAACTATTAAAACCGTAACCCCAACGAAGGGTTAAACGAAATGCTTAAGCCTTCTAATAGCTCTGCCCATAAAGGTATTAGTGCTTAGCTTCACCCCTTAAGTTTTTGGGTGTTTACCTTTAGGTCCGGAGGGAAGATCATATTGGTCCTAAGCTAAAGTTTTGGTTTCCTTTTAGGAAATGCTATGCACCTTAGCGAGAAATGGCTAAAGAAAACTAGGCACTAATGTTAGTTTTCTTTAGATTGTCTACAAAACCAATAGGTGTTAAGGTGTCCGTTTCCAAAACAAGTTTAGCACCTTAAAGGAAACAGCTAAATCAAATGCTTAAGCAAGACCAACATGGTAATATTAAGCAAGACCTTTTGGGCTTGCTAAGCACAAGTCCTTCATGGCCCCTTCAGGCAAGCAAGACCATAATGGTCTTCGCTAAGCACATTTGCTTTATGGTTTTCTTTATATTTATGCTTAAGCAAAAACAAACCTTTTAGGAGAAAATTTGACCTAATGATTTGCATCTAATAAATTTTTTTTAATGAAAGATAATCTACCTATATCTTTCAATAATAGATTTAGTGTATGAGCTATTCATGGAACCCAAGTAAGTGTAACATGGGGTACTCTAGAGGAAGTAGTTATTATGAGATGGGCACACACATGAGTGCCAAGTGGCACCCATGTGTGTAGGTAAGTAAAGATACTCTTTGTGGGAAATTTGAGAGAGAGGATTAATGGAACACATGTGGCTAGGCAACAAGGCATATCAAAGATCTCCGTGAGTCACACAGTGCGAAATGGTCATCACTATCTACTTCGAATCATCTGCATAGAATTCCAAAAAACAAGGGATATCATAGAGGAACAGCATTGGTACTCGAGCCACTCCATGACATGCTTCCACGAGCATACATAGCTCAAAACTGACAAAGGGCATGCCTCACTGAGGGCTTACTCACACTCTCAGCAACCCCGCACAAGGCTCAAGAGGAGCCTTTCCTCTCTATCCCTCCATATAGGATGAGAACAACATGAAGTGAACACTTCTTTTATAGCCAAAAAAGCCACCTTCTACTTGCTATGTGGGATATTTCATTGTGTTGCAAGCTACCATGCTAAAAGGAGAAGTCGATTGGGCGTTTGTTCAAATGAAAAGAGGTAATCAATTTGGCTAAATTCAAATTCTATTTCTTGAATTTGGGAGGATAAAGTCTAGGTCATGGAGCAAGGATTTGGGGAAACAATGATGCACATATGTAATATGGGCTATGGATATGGGGTGTGGGTTACGAAGTTACACTCCTAAGCTTTGCTCAATAAACAACCAAAATCCCTCTGCAATGCTTCAATAGTTTTGGAGAAGTCTTGCCTAACCAAAATCCCTCTATAGTGCTTCAATAGGAACTAGACATCCACTTTCGGGCCTACTTTTTGATCATTTAGCATCAAAATCGACTTTTTTCACTTGAAGTAGCTTCATAGCTTTGAATTACACGTGCTTGATGACTTACTTTGGACTAGCAAGGATTGGTAAAAACCAAAAGTGCTTAAGTTTGACTCATGCAGCTATTGTTATATCCTTTTGGCATCATTTTTACTGGTATTTGGTGCCTAGAACCTCCTCGGGCCAAGCGGACATTTTGAATTTTCATTTGGGCCTCACGAGAATTGCCGATCAGCACCATCACGCTTCAAAGATTGCTTCAATTTTGCTTTGGAAGTTTCACTTTAAAAACGTGTAGGGAAGTGCTCTAGTACTACTTTTTCTCTCTTTCTTATATATTAAGTTTACTTCCATTCCTGTTACACACTCTAGTTAGTAATGGGGGGGAGTGAATATGGATTCCAAGGGTAAACAAGTGTTAGACCACACTTCTCCACCTAGAGAACAACAACTAGAGGACCGTGACCATAGAATGGAAGAGGTACAGCTTGAGCAAGAAGTTGAGCAAAAGGTAGAGAGAAAAGAGCCACAAGAAAAAGAGTATTCTTATATGGAATTCTACGTTGATTTTGTTATTCATAAAAAATTCAGAGAGATCAAGGGACAAACCCTTAGGCTAGACAGAGACATTGGTAGCATGATGTCTCTCATCAAACAGCTTAAGTCTCATATGATCTCACTTGAGACACATGTCACCTCTTTCCTAGCTAGAAAAGAAAGAGAAATGCCTACTCTTCTGATAGACACAACTAGGAAGGATGTCACTTTTCCTAGCAAACATAAAGGAGAGAGTTCTAGGGAAGCTCCCCTCTTGAAATAGCTTAAACCACCTACTTTTATGAGGGATGGCCAAGAGAGAAATAAGCATGTGGTCTACACTTTTTTTCAAAACTGGAATGACTTGCATCAACTAAAGGGCACTCCATATGAGTATCATGTGCTAGAGTTGAGTCTCTCGCTTGGCCCATGTGCTTATAAGTGGTGGATGAGTCTCAATGAGGCAAATTCTATCCCTATGAAATGGGCTCAGTTTGAAACTCTTTTCTTGAAAGAGTTTCTTCGTGAGAATGAGGAACAGAGGAAAGTGGGATAAGTGGGATAGGATCACTCACAGAGGTAGACCTTTGATGGTCTACATATCCCATTATAGGGAGATCATTTTTAAACTTAAGGGATTGAATGACTTTCAGAAAACAAGAGGTTTTGTTAGGGTCTTAGATAAATCCATCAAGAGAGAATTATGAAGAAATATGCCTAAGACATTTGAGGAGGCGATCAAGTATGCCCAGATTTATGTGGACCATAGCCATCCTTAGTATACTCCTATCACCCCCTCAAACCTCTTAGTACAACTAAGTTCAAGAAAAAAGTATCAATGGGGCAAAACAAAATCTTTATAAAGAAACAGAGATCACAAGGGCCTAGATTACCCACTGAGCAGTTTGAGAGGGCCAAGAGAGAGAACTTGTGCTTTAGGTGTTTTCTCCTAGCCATTCACAGTGGAATTGTCCACTCAAGAAGGGAGAAGATAAAAAGAGAGGACTAGAGAGTAGTACAAACCCTGATAAGGGCAAAAAGACAATCCACCTCATGCAAACACTTCCTATTCATGGAAGCTCTAGCTACAAGGGAGTGGAGGTGATGCACGAGGATATTGAGCACACATGTTGTTTGACACAGTCATTGTGGTCGCCTCAGTTTGGACCACATGAATTGGTCAAGTTTCATGGTAGTGTACATAGGACCAGGGTGGGATTCATGATAGATGACTCTGCTACTCATAATTTTATAAACTATGCTTTGTTCAAGAAACTAAAGATTCTCCAACAGCCCAATGCACACTAATACATAGTATCTATGATGCAAGGGTAGTATAAGAGGATATGGGATACTATGGTATGCAATTTGGAAGTCACGATATAGGATTACATTGATCACATGGACTTCCAAATCATGAATATGGAGAGGACATACCTTGTTGTAGCTCAAGCGTAAGCACCAGCTCCTTTACTTGTCAATCCGTAGAGACGTGAGGATCGGTATGAAGACCACGAGCAAGTGAAGGCACAAGTGCGTGAGTGAAAGCACACAAACATGCACACACATACACACACATGCACAAGGTAAGATCAAAGAGAGGAACAATGGAAAGCTTCGATTGCAAAAGAGTTCTCTTACAAAGCTCTATTATCTAACAAGCTAACCTCAAAAATGAGCTCTCTAGCTCTTTTTATAGTTTTTTGACTAGTTTTGGCCCTGTCCAGACCTAGTGTCCGGCCTAGTTAAAAATTAGGTTCTAGGGCTTATTTGATGGCTCAAACGAAGTCTAAAAATTATGAAAATTGGTAGGATGATATTTCTAATACTCCTCAAGCTCGAGCACTCCTTGCCTTGAACAAAATGGAGTTACAAAAATAGAAAATGGTATTTACAATGGTTTTTTGTGATGAAAATCACTATTTTTGTAGGGGATTCTTCTGAAAATTTGACATGTACTTCTTGGAGCTCCCTACTTGCTCCTTCTTCTTGTGTGTGTCCACCTTTCTGATGTGCTTCCATGCTTGTGCTTGACCTTGAGTTCCAACACTCCCCTCCCCCTCTCGAGTCTGTCGTCCCTGACAGACCCTTGTTGTAGTGGTTGTTCCAAGTAGTGCTTTGAGAGGGAGTGTCCCTTCTGTATGAACAAAAGTCGTCTAGCTTCCAGATGTGGCAGGGTTGGTTGTCCGGTTCTTCATCTATCACTGCAAGCCTTTGCAAGTTGTAGTGCCTTGGTATGTACTTCTTCATTGGATTCCAGCATGACTGTGTCGTTGTGAGTCTCCGTTGATGTCCTCTAGATCTTCCAAAGTTTATGTTCATAGTAGTGATGCTAAGTACTCATAACCCATAATGGATGATGGGTAAGTGTGTTCGTGCATTGGTTGAGGAAAATATGTGCCTTATGCACGGCCTTGTAATGTAGCCCTATGCATGCTTACTTGGAAAATGCATCAGAAGAAGTATGGTGCAAAAATTGGGGGTCTTGAGCTAAGTTCTCAAGGGTATGTCAACGAAGAGGTTTCCTAAGCTATCATGGTTATGATGTTTCCAAAGTAAAGGATACTTACCATGGAGAAGGTCGATCGATGTTTCCGTTGACACTCCTCCGTTTGCAGTCTCCGAACGCACTATCGTAGTGCTTGTGCAGGCGATTTCGTCTTTTTGTGCCAAAGGTATATACCAGTTTCTGTTCGCAAGTTTAAGCGTCTCAAAGTCTGCTACAGGTCTAGCAGAACTCGTCTGGGTAGTTGTGTTCAACTTTTTGAGATACAGTCAATTTTCTGCATCAAGGTATTTTAGTCACCAGCCATGGCTGAAAGCAGTGATGTATTCCGTATGTTGGCTGTTGAGGATAAGTTGGATGGTACCAACTACTCATTATGGGCTTATATGATGCGACATGTTTCGGTTGCAAAAGGATTGTGGAACATTGTGCAGGGTGTTGAAAGACGTCCTGTTACACCTGTAACAACAGGTCCTACAAATACAAGTGCTGGAGCTGATGAAGATGGTGTCGAAGATTCCTATTCGTGTTCTTGTTTCTGTTGCACCTACTGCAGAGCAGATTCGTTGGGATGGCAAAGATGCCCAGGCACATGCATTGATAGCTTTGTCTATCAAACGTGCCATTATTCCTCATATTCGCTCTTGCAGAACAGCTAGGGATGCTTGGGATACACTTACCACATTGTACCAAGCTAGGAATGAGGCTCGTGTTGCTTACCTCCGAAAACAGTTGGAGTGTGAGCACATGAATGAAGGTGATTCTATGGACAGTTTCCTAACGAAGATCAAAGATTTGAAGGAACAATTGAATTTTGTTGATGAGGTTATACCAGATAGCTCACTTGTGCAGATCGTTTTGAATGGTCTTCTTGATTCATATCAGAGTTTTGCTTCTACTCTTCGGTTGATCATGAAAGGCAATCCGAATGCCTTATCATTTAAGGAGTTAGTCTCTGTTCTGTTGGAGGAAGATCAATCCAGGCAGAACAGGTCCATTATGCATGTTGCAGATCAAGCTTTCCTGGCTAGTCAGAAGCACAAAGGAAAATGGAGCTCTTCTACTAGTAAGCAGAAATCTGCAAATGCTGCACATTCGAAGAACCAGGATAAAGATGATAAGAAATCAGAAAAGCTGAAATCGTTTTGCAAGTACTATAAAGGGAATGATCATATCATAAAGAACTATCCAAAACTGGCTGCAAAAGAGGCAAAGAAAAAGGAGGCTGGAATGGTTGTTGCAGAAGCCTCTACACCAAAAACAGAGTCTGCTAATCTTGTGCAGGAAGAAGAATGGGCATTTACTACTGTTTGCAGTTTTGACCCATCTTCTCATGAGCACTGCATGTCTGCAGTGGACTCAGATGTTTGGTACTTTGATAGTGGGGCGACCAAACATATTACCTCGCAGCGTAGTTTCTTCTCTTCACTCGAGCCTGCCCCTACAGGGAATACTGTCACATGCGCCAGCAAGAAGAATCTGTTATCAGTTTCTGCATTAGCCAAGATTGGCTTGGTTGTGAAATTCGTTGATGACACGTGTACAGTTCATGATCTATCAAATGGCGATGTGATTATTGCTTCTGGTATTTTATGTCGTGGGCTGTATAAGCTCATAGACTATCAAAGATCTGTGAATGATTCGGCATGTGCAGTTCATGATTCTCAGGCTATGTCAGATGCAAAGCTTTGGCATGCACGCTTTGGTCATCTGAATTTTGCTAGTTTGCTACGCCTGCAGAAATCTGATATGGTTTCTTCTTTGCCCAAGCTTGAGGCACCTGGAAAACATGTATGTGAAGGCTGTATTTTGGGCAAAATGCAACGTTCCTCCTTTCCAAAAGATGGTTCAGTTCGGGCTACGCAAAAATTGCAGCTTGTACATAGTGATGTTTGTGGTCCTATGCAGACACCCTCTTTTGGGAATTACCTTTACTTCGTGACTTTCATTGATGATTTTTCCAGGCATGCATGGGTATATCCACTCAAAGCAAAGTCGGAAGTGTTCATGTGCTTTAAACAGTTTTTGGTTTTGGCTGAAAATCAGTCAACATGTAAAATAGGCACCCTTGGTTCTGATTGAGGGGGGGAATATATGTCTTCTGATTTTAATGCATTTCTCGCTGAACGTGGGATAAAACACTAGTGTACAATGCCGTATACACCTCAACGAAATGGAGTTGCTGAACGAAAGAACAGGTCACTCATGGAGATGGTGAGGTGCATGGTCAAGAGTCAGGCTTTACCACATAGTTTCTGGCTTGAGGCTGTCATGTGTGCATCATATTTATTGAACAGGTGTCCCACTAAAGCGCTGCAGTCTATCACTCCATATGAGGCTTGGCATGACCGCAAGCCATCTGTTGCTCATCTGCGTGTTTTTGGTTGTTTGGCATATGCATTAGTGCCTGGACAACATCACAAAAAATTGGATGATAAGGCAGTAAAATGTATTCTTGTTGGGTACAGTTTTGAAAGTAAAGGCTATCGTCTGTATCATCCACAGACTAAATGCATTCTGGTTAGTTGTGATGTTGTCTTTGTGGAAGATGCTATTCAGCCATTGCTTTCATGTACTAAGGAGACATCTGTTAGCTCCAAAGACATGTATGATACTTTGATGCCTCTTTTTACAGGTGGACAGTCTAGTGCTATTCCTAATGAGGCAACTTCTCAACCTTTGCAGGTTTCATATGATGATGCAGATCATTCTATTTCTGATGCATATTTACATGATGCACTTGTTGATGAGAGAGCTGATATTGAGCAGGCAAAAACTATGCCAAAATGGTTGGTGCAGACTTTGCATGACAGCAAATTAGATGCACCTTTGTCATATCGTACTCGTTCAGGCTCTCATAGTGCCTCCTTTGCATCAGATTGCTATGCTATGGCTGCATCTACACTCTGTGATGAGAATGAGCCTATTTCTTTTGATGAAGCACAGAATTCAAAAAATTGGATGGCTGCTATGCAATCTGAATATGATGCTATAATGAAGAATGGTACATGGTCTTTATGTGACTTTCCTCCTGGCAAGAAGGCCATTGGCACTAAGTGGGTATACAAGCTGAAGCGTAAACCTGATGGTACAGTTGATAGGTATAAGGCTAGGCTTGTTGCAAAGGGTTATGCGCACGAAAGAGGCATTGATTTTGATGAGACCTTTGCACCTACGTCTGTATGACTACTTTTCGGAGCATTTGTGCAGTTGCAGCCCATCATGGTTGGAATGTACATCAGTTGGACATTAAAATAACATTTTTGAACGGTGACTTGCATGAAGAAGTGTATGTTTTTCAGCCCCGTGGCTTTGTGCAAAAAGGGCATGAAAACCAGGTGTGCAGGTTAAAGAAGGCACTATATGGTTTAAAGCAAGCACCACGTGCTTGGTATGAGAAGATACATGCCTATCTGGTTGCACATGGTTTTGAGAACAGTCGAATTGAAAGCACCTTATATGTTAAGCGTGCTAATGATGTGCTTCTGATCATTGTTGTCTATGTTGATGACATGCAGCTCACTGGTCCTATTGAGAAGCATATTGCTGATTTCAAGGCCGATTTGCATGCCTCATTTGAGATGTCTGATTTGGGGCATTTGCATCACTATTTGGGCATTCAGTTTATGCAAGTTGATGGTGGAATGGCTTTGTGTCAAACGAAATATATTGACACATTATTGCATCGTTTTGGCCTTGAAGACTGTAAGCCTATTGCCACTCCTATGGAGACAGGTTTACGATTGAGTCTTCATGATGCTAGAGATGCAGTTGATGCTATTCTCTATCAGCAGGCTGTTGGATGCTTGATTTACTTATGCATTACTCGGCCAGATATTCAGTTTGCTGTCTCACAGATGAGCAGGTTTATGCATTGCCCAAGAGTCACGCATTGGAAGGCCGTTAAGCACATCTTTCGCTACTTGAGTGGTACTCGGCTACTTGGGTTGTTTTATCCCAAGGGGGGATCACTACCGCTAGATTTGCATGCTTTTTGTGACTCAGATTGGGCTGATTGCTATGACACTCGTGTGTCCACCAGTGGTTTTTGCTTCATGCTTGGTAGCTCATGTATATCTTGGTTGAGCAAGAAGGAGCCTACTGTGGCCACTTCCAGTTGTGAGGCTGAGTATAGGGCAGCTTTCACATCGACTGTTGAGTGTGTGTGGCTCAGACGCCTTATGGCTGATTTGGGTGTTGGCGAGTCTTCTGCCACCATCTTCACTGACAGTAAGAGCGCATTGGCAGTTGCGAGGAACCCTGTGTTCCATGCTCGCACTAAGCACATTGAGGTGCATTATCACTATGTCAGGGAGAGGTTCTCTGCTGGGGAGATCAGCTTGGCATATGTGCCCACGCAGGGGAGCATTGCAGACCTTTTCACGAAGGCTCTGCCTAGGGAGAAGTTTGAAGCTTTCTGCAAAGCTTTGGGCTTACTTCCTTTTATGGAGTGATTTCCACATAGCTTGGCACTTCCTTATACATGAGTGCCAGCTCCTTGTTCACCGCATCACTCCTAGGGGGGATTTGTTGATATATTTAGGTAGTGATGTGTGTGAACACACTAGGATCGCCGGGGCACTTTTTTCCCTCTATAGGAGGTTTTTTTCCCCCGGCTTGTATATACGCCTATTGCCCTAGTGGGCTACTTATCTTTTTACATTCTCTAGTAATACATTCAGTATTGTGTGTTTTTGCTCTAAGCTTCTTCTTCCTTGTGCTGTTCACGTGCTTCTGCAGACGTCTAACTCCAACAATTACTTATCTTTTTACATTCTCTAGTAATACATTCAGTATTGTGTGTTTTTGCTCTAAGCTTCTTCTTCTTCCTTGTGCTGTTCACGTGCTTCTGCAGACGTCTAACTCCAACAAAGAGAGAGAGAGTGAGAAGAGAGATAAGAGAGAGAGAAAGTAAGAAAGAAGAGAGAGAAAGCAAAGAGACCAGAAGAAAGAGTGTAAGGAGAGAGAGAGAGACTGAGAAGAAAGAGAAAGTAAGAAAGAATAGAGAGTAAGAATAGAGAAAGGGAAGAAAGAGTGATGAGAGAGTTAGTAAACAGAGAAGAAAGAGAGAGAAAAAAGAGAGAGAAGAGAGGGGAGAGATAAGAGAGAGATAAGAGAGAGAGTGAGAAGAGAGAAAAAGTAAGAAAGAAGAGAGAGTAAGAAAAGATAAAGGGAAGAAAGAGTGTGAAGAGAGAGTTAGTAAAGAGAGATGAAAGAGAGAGAAAAAAGAGAGAGAAGAGAGGGGAGAGATAAGAGAGATTAGAGAGAGATTAGAGAGAGATTAGAGAGAGATTAGAGAGAGATTAGAGAGAGAGAGATTAGAGAGAGAGATTAGAGAGAGAGAGAGAAGAGAGAAGAGAGGTGTTGAGCCCATAAAGTCATATTGGTCAAAGTCAACTACAGTCAAAGTCAAAAGGTCAAAGTCAACTGGTCAAAGTCAACAAGGTCAAAGTCAACAAAGTCAAAGTCAAAGTCAATAGGTGCAAAGTCAAGGTGCTAAAGTGGAGGTGTCAAAGTGCACAGGTAGTGCACAATTAATTGTCCACAAAGGGTAAATCAGAGAAAGTGGGTTGCGGGTTGCAGAGGTATTTTCTCTAATTTCCCTAAGGTTCAAAGTGTTTTAAAGTGTTTTGGAAGGTTCAGGTGAACCCCCTCTTATGTGCAAAAGTGAAGACTTAAAAGGAAAATGTGAAGGTATGTGAAGTGGCAACGTACGCCCAGGTGAAAATATGGCCCCCCAATTAAATTTTTTGGTTTTAGTCTAAAGTCGCTACAGGACAAAACAGTGAGTCGTTGGCTGCCACTTGTGAAGACAATCTTGGGACATCAAAGTGAGCACCAAGATACTATTGCAGTTAGGAGCGTACGTGATCGACACACTAAAATCAAGGCAAGGACTATTCTTGGACCAATCTTAGAGTAAGCAAGAGAAGCATAGTCTAACTGAAGCAAGAGAGAGAAGTGCAAGAGTCACCAGTGTGCGACGCAGAGAAGTGGAAGTGAAGGAGTGCATGGAGAGTGACTAAGGGATTGTGCAGAGAGTGCTAAACTAGTCCCCCAAGGATCTCAAGGTCTCCTTGTAGTGTGCGCGTGCCGACAGAAGGTATTCATTCCTCCCCCTTAGTGGAAGCTTGGTGCAAGGTGTGCACAAGGATAAGCTTGAAGCAGGTGGAGGTCTGGTGCAGAGGAGGCCGGCGGCAAGAAGACTTTGGGATATTTGGTATTTTGTAATTGAGCACTCTGTGGGATTGTGCACAGAGGTATTGGCTTGTATTGTGCTTCAAATATTGTAATTGTCTTACTGTAATCAATCGGCAAAGGCTTCCAGGTGTATTTTCTCTTCTTGTCTCTTCCCCTTTCTCCTACAAACCCTCAAACTCCTTCTTGTCTAAGAATCCCCCAACAAAATTTGGCACGCCCGGTGGGACTTCCAAGGAGATCTGAGCTTAGGAGAAACCAAGTGCAAAGTATAGCAGAGGTCACGTGTCTACAGTGCTACTCCATCATCCAAAAGGTAAATATTCTTGTCAAGTGTCTCACATTAAGTGGACTATGAGCAGCTCATGACCGCAACCCGGTCCCAAACATTGAGGGTCACCTGCAAGCAAACAAGAAGGAATGTTGCTAGAAGGTCCTCCAGTCCACTATCTTCAACCTCATCAGTAAAGAGCATGGCGGGATAGGTAGACTTGGAAACCTTACTCTCAAGATTAAATATAAAGTTTCCTTCTTTCAAAGGCCTAGCTCAGGAGGATCCGGATGAACACATCAAAAGGTTTTTGGCACTATGTAAGACTAGAGGCTTAATGGGTAGGGAGGATGCCTTTTTTATTCTCTTCCTGCCACATTAGAAGGATTAGCAGATAAGTGGTTCAGCCAGTTTGCTGAAAACCATTTTACAACTTGGGATTTGATGAAAGATGCATTTAAAAATCAATTCCAGCATGGCAACACTGCGGAGATTATCATAGAAGAACTAGAAAATTTGAGATTGGGTCCAGGTGAAAAGTTCCCAGAGTTTGTGACTAGGGCCAAAGCACTAATGGCTAAATTGCCAGATCCACCACATGATTTTTTTGTTAAGAAATGGTTAGCCAAGCCCCTACCAGTGGCCACCCAATGCAAAATAAAGGAATTAGTGTTACCTACAGCCTCCATAGAGGAGTTCATCAACATAGCCACACGC
Source organism: Ceratopteris richardii (assembly GCA_020310875.1). Lineage (NCBI taxonomy): Eukaryota > Viridiplantae > Streptophyta > Polypodiopsida > Polypodiales > Pteridaceae > Ceratopteris > Ceratopteris richardii. The sequence continues at coordinate 66,421,246 of CM035432.1, read as the reverse complement.
TTGGAGCAGATAAGGCACCAATATGGAGCAACTTCTTCCCAACCAACATATGGTACAGAAATGGAGGATCCAGTGATTCAGCTAAGGAAGGAGCTGGAGGGCTTAAAAAGGAATAAGCCCTACAAAGAGGAGGAGGAGACTGTTGTTGCTCAGTTGAGGAGGGAGATTGAAGCACTAAAGCTCCAAAAGGAGGAGGAGGCCCAAGCAGAGGAATTGGCTCAGCTTCGACAGGAGCTACAGGAACTCAAAGGGAGTGGCATCAAGAGTGGACTTTGGTGTTCCATGTGCAACAAGTAAGGGCATATAGTAAGTGAATGTCCTATGTTGATTGTGACTTGCCAATTATGCAGGAAGGTTGGTCATGAGGCCCATGAATGCCAATCAAGGGGAATACCTGCAACAACATACTGGACACAAGGAGGACCCCTACCGCCAGCAAATGTGATGGCAGCTGCACCCAATCAAGGTAACACTTATAACCCTAGACGGAGGGATAATTTTGGAAGTGAGCCAAGGAGGCCAATTATTTGTTTCAGATGTGGAGAATGTGGGCACTATCAAAGTAGGTGCACTCTCCCAGAAAATGCCCCTCCTTGCAGGAACTGCCCAGAGGCTAGGGACCACTATACAAATTGTTGTCCTAAGAATCAAACCTCTTCATCCGGGCCCCATATTCAAATGGTTTCTGTACACAAAGAAGAAGTGTTAGATCAGGTCAATGTGCCATCTCCATCTACCAGGGTGGTGCATTTAGAAGAAATTGAATCTTTTACCGTGCAGACAAGAAGCAAGGGGAAGGCTCAGGTGTAAATAGGTCAAGAATCAATGATTAATGGATTAAACAGAGACAAAGGTGTGTCTGAAGACAAAGCCACCACATGTGCAAACACAAGGCAAAAAGAAAATTTCATAGGTACCAGTGATGCTATTGGACATGCATTCAACAGGGCTCATGAGGAGTTTGATAAGTCAAATGGAGCCCAGGCTCTTAAGGAATCAGAAGCTTCCAGACTACTCAAGTCCATGAAAAAGGAGGTTAGTATTTTTTTTTTAATAAAAACGGATGGGAAGTTCAGGTAAGAACTCTTGCAGATAATTATACAACAAGTTTAGTGGCAAAGGCTACTGTTATGCATAAAGATAAAAATGTAGAGGAAGCACCCCTCACAGTTTACAAGAGCCCTCGGCTAATAGTCTCTATCAAAGGTCATGAGTTTCAAGGAGTTATTGTGGATGGGGGTTCTGGCATTAACTTGATGCCTGAATATGCCATGAAAAAGATTGGACTATACCCTTCAAGACCTGCCAACTTCACTGTAACAATGGCAGACCAAAGCATAGTAAGGCCTATGGGAGTGGTCCCTGGAGTTCCAGTCAAAATACAAGGTACTATCTTTAACTTGGACTTTGTTATTTTAAGGCTGCCATAGGTAGAATGAAGTTTCCCCCTGTTAATTGGGAGACCTTGGTTAAGGCATGCCAATGTGCTGCATGACTGGGGCAAGGACACAATGTGGGTAAAGCAAGAGGGAAAAGAGTTGCAGCAGATAATTTTAGAAGAGGACCAGACAATCAGAGAAATACTAGCATGATGCAGACAATTGGTATTTGTATGGAAGAAGAAGTAGTGGACAACCCAGAAGCAGATCTATTTGAAGGAGCAGATTTATATGAAGAAGAAAACATGTTGGCTTGGCTCTATGCAGAAGACCCATCTTCCTGCTATGGAATTTTTCCAAACTCAAGTAGAGAGGAAGCATTTGAAGAATCAAAGGATATCATTCAGGTTATTGATTCGAGCAAAACAGTCTCAGTCAAAGACCATAGCAAAGAGAAGAAAAGCAAAGCCCTTAAGTGCAGCAGTGATGAAGCTACTCCAATTCATATGTCAATGGCCACTTTTTTATGGCTACTGGTATGGATAGCATCTGTTGTGTCAATTTTTATGATAGGGAGTGCAGGGCTTTACAAGAATGTGGAAGAAGTACCTGCAAGTCTTTGGAAACAGAGGCTTGGATTTGATGAAGAAGATGGAATAGTGAAAATGAAATTTTGCAGATTAAGTCATAATGTGGCTGAAACAAAGATACAAAGGATGCAGTATGTAGGAGATAATATTTTTCTGAAGGATTCAGGATACCCCTATCAGATCATCAGTGTGCCCAACAAGAAGATAAAACAAATGAAATGCAATACAATTGGAGATTATGGAGGAGTTTCTCGGGGTCAACATATAAAGATCATGGCTAAAGGCCTATCATCAAGCCAACTGAAGAATTATGGATCACCTAGAACCTGCAAAATTTATCCAGGTTGTACATAGTCTTTTCTCGTCATTTTTACTTAAGTTTTAGTAGTTTTCTTTATCCATTTCATGCTTGTTTCTTGAGTTTTTAGCAAATTTAGCAGCCATTTCATCAACTTTGCAAAGGTACAATTTTTGGAATTTTTAGGAATTTTTTCAGAATTTTTCAAGCATTTTTTAGAATTTTTTCTAGCATTTTTCTCCTTTTTCATGTGTCTTTTTCTTGCCAAATTTGAGGAATAAAGGAAGCTCTCTGTGGTTTTGAGTGAAGAAACTGGCCTAACACTCTAGGAAATTTTTTCAGAATTTTTTGAAGTTTTTTTGGATTTTTTATGTATTTTTCTTTGGTTTTTTGGATAATTGAAAAAAAAACAGGGCCCCCAGGGCGTTTTCTTTTTTTTGCAACAAAAAAAAAAAATCCCCCCCCCCCCCCCCACCGACCACCACCGACCCCCCTCTCTGGTGCTTGTTGTATCCTGCTTTTGGTGGAATTGGTTGCTGCTCAGATGTCCTCTTCCAGTTTTTGCAGCTCTCTTATCATGGTGTCCTATATGCTCAGAGTTTTGGTTATAGCTCTCCGGGACGGAGAGCACATTAGGTGGTGGGCAACTGTTGAGCCCATAAAAGTCATATTGGTCAAAGTCAACTGCAGTCAAAGTCAACCAGTCAAAGTCAACAAGGTCAAAGTCAAAGTCAATAGGTGCAAAGTCAAGGTGCTAAAGTGCAGGTGTCAAAGTGCACAGGTAGTGCACAATTAATTGTCCACAAAGGGTAAATCAGAGAAAGTGGGTTGCAGGTTGCAAAGGTATTTTCTCTAATTTCCCTAAGGTTCAAAGTGTTTTAAAGTGTTTTGGAAGGTTCAGGTGAACCCCCTCTTATGTGCAAAAGTGAAGACTTAAAAGGAAAATGTGAAGGTATGTGAAGCGGCAATGTACGCATAGGTGAAAATATGGCCCCCCAATTAAATTTTTTGGGTTTAGTCTAAAGTCACTACAGGACAAAACAGTGAGTCGTTGGCTGCCACTTGTGAAGACAATCTTGGGACATCAAAGTGAGCACCAAGATACTATTGCAGTTAGGAGCGTACGTGATCGACACACTAAAATCAAGGCAAGGACTATTCTTGGACCAATCTTAGAGTAAGCAAGAGAAGCATAGTTTAAGTGAAGCAAGAGAGAGAAGTGCAAGAGTCACCAGTGTGCGACGCAGAGAAGTGGAAGTGAAGGAGTGCATGGAGAGTGACTAAGGGATTGTGCAGAGAGTGCTAAGCTAGTCCCCCAAGGATCTCAAGATCTCCTTGCAGTGTGTGCGTGCCGACAGAAGGTATTCATTCCTCCCCCTTAGTGGAAGCTTGGTGCAAGGTGTGCACAAGGATAAGCTTGAAGCAGGTGGAGGTCTGGTGTAGAGGAGGCCGGCGGCAAGAAGACTTTGGGATATTTGGTATTTTGTAATTGAGCACTCTGTGGAATTGTGCACAAAGGTATTGGCTTGTATTGTGCTTCAAATATTGTAATTGTCTTACTGTAATCAATCGGTAGAGGCTTCGAGGTGTATTTTCTCTTCTTGTCTCTTCCCCTTTCTCCTACAAACCCTCAAACTCCTTCTTGTCTAAGAATCCCCCAAAAAGAGGGGAGAGATAAGAGAGATCAGAGAGAGAGAGAGATGTTGGGAATGATGGATGTACACTCCAATAGATTGAGTAGGTACTGCCAAAACCTGCATTGTACCAGACCTCTGATGCTTCAGACTTGATAAGTGGACCTTCTTAGCTCTCCAATGACACCATAAAATCGCCTATGTACTTTGGAAATGATGTGTGTAAAGATTGAATCAAAACAGATAACTTTGGACTTCAAGATCTCAAGAAAACCTTCTATTTATGTCTTGACAGTGCTGGATCTTTTGCTCAGTATTACCAGCACAGTAGGAATTGGAAAAATTCCTTTTAGGGGTATCTAATTATCTTAGCAAGCTAACTATTCCAAGTGGAATGATATAAAAAGATCAACTATGCTCAGAGAAATCAATTTAGCAAATAAACATTTACCCCCGATTTTTTAGGACTGTTGCAGACATTGACCAGTGATCACCTCCACGAGCTTTTCTCTGAAATGGCTGAATAGAATCTCTTCAAATTTTGATACATGTAGATAACTTTGAGCTGATTGCAACAAGCTTTAGATCTTTGAATTTGGTGAAGAAATGACTGAGATATGCACTTCACAAGTTGACAGACTTTTAGGTAGTATGACAGAGAACTCAGAAATGAACAATGTGAATGTATATATTAATGAACACTTGTATACAATACCATTGGCATGAATATCATTGCCTAATGGTGTAGATAGGTGTGGGCTAGAGTGTAGGCCTCACACACACTCAGAATTGACAGTAATGAGCTCGGGAATGATGAGTCTTTTTCACGACTTTTTGATGATCTCTTTTATAATGATTGAGTAAACATTTGAATTCAAATTCAAACTTTTGGCTCCCTATGATCAAGCTCCTATATCCTAGGAGATATTCCTACAATCAGAGTTAACCTTTTTCCATGAATTCCTTTAGGTAGGTGTCTACAAAGATTCCAAGTCAAATGTGACTTTTACAAAGAGATAAAGTGGTAATTAGCCACTAACATGAGTTCGTATGCTTCTCCATATGTGTATGGATCTTAATGTATGCTTCAAGCCGAATGTGTAGGCTTGTGACTTGCACCAACAGCTCCCCCTCAAGCCAAACATTTTGGCTTGGTCTTCATCTTTAATCTTCATGTATATCCTGCAATCCAATCATTGCTTTGAACCTGCAAAGTTTGGTTCCATCCAAAGCTTTAGTCAACAAATCTGCACACTGCATGTTGGTTGATACATAGGTTAGTTGAATGTCCTTGCTTTATAACTTCTCTCTCACATAATGGTAATGGACCTCTATGTATTTGGTCCTAGCATGATAGATAGGATTAGCTGCAAGGTGAAGTGAGCTTGTATTATCTCCAAGATCATTGGTGACCTAGTATATAAACCCAATTCTGTATACAATAGCTTGATCCATATGGCTTCTTGTGTGGCATTAGCCAATCCTCTATATTCTGCCTCTGTAGAGGATAAATCAACAGCAAGTTGCTTCTTTGAAGATCATGATATTGGTTCATCACCTGCAAAAGAAATGTATCCAGAAGTTCTCCTCCTATCATCCTTGCATCCTGCCCAATCAGCATCTGAATAGATCTTGATATCAAGGTCTGAAGTATAAGGGAAATACAAACCATGATGTTGTGTACCCTTGAGGTACTTTAGAATTCTTTTGGCAGCTTCTAAGTGAGGTACTCTTGGCTTGTGCATAAATTGACTTAGCACACTAGCTCCATATGCAATATCTATCCTTGTTAAGGTAGCATAGTTCAAGCTACCAACCATGCTTTGATAACATGTAATGTCATTAATTTCATCACCTTCATGTGCACTTAGTTTTAGGTTTACCTCCATTGGAGTACTTGCAACTTTGGCATCCTGCAAATGAAACTTCTTCAACATATCCTGTATGTACTTTTTTTGAAAAATGTATATTCCTGAGTTAGTATAGACTAACTCAAGCCCAAGAAAATACTTTAGTAGACCAAGATCATTGATCTTGAACTCCTTCATCATCTGGCTTTTGATTTGTCTGATTCCATTAACATCATTACCTGTAAGTATGATGTCATCAACATAAACACAAAGGTATATTACCTCTGAATTACTTCTCTTGATGAATAGAGAAGTATCTGCCTTGCTCATGACAAAACCTTGGTCTTGGAGGTATGTAGTTAACCTGTAATTCCATGCCCTAGGTGCCTGCTTTAATCCATATAAAGCCTTTTTCATTTTGCAAACATATGTTACCTTCTTAGGGTCCTCATAGCCAGGAGGTTGTGACATATATACCTCCTCTGAAATCCATCCATTCAAGAAAGCATTCTTGACATCCATTTGGTACATGTTCCAATTTTTTGATGCAGCCATACTTACCAACACTCTGATTGTTGGCATCTTGGCCACAGATGAGAATGTCTCTTCATAATCAATGCCTTGGGTTTGTGCAAACCCTTGGCTACCAATCTGGCTTTGTACCTGTTAATTGACCCATCAGAATTTCTTTTGAGTTTATAGATCCATCTGGATCCTATTACCTTTATGGATTCCTTCCTTGGTACTAGCTCCCATGTGTCACTTTCCTTGAGTGCTTCAATCTCCTCATTCATAGCTTCTTTCCATTCTGCCTTGGTCATGGCTTCTTCATATGATCCTGGTTCTTCAATTGATAAATCTTTGGCAAGATAAACAGAGTGTTTAGTAACAAGAGATGTATCATACCCATATATGATAGGTTTTTTGCTCTCTCTTTGTGACCTTCTAATTGATTGAGTTGAAGATTTAGGTATGTCTTCAAATTTCTTCATCTTCATTTTGCCTTGGACTTCCATGCCTTGAACTCTTCAAGATTGATAACATCTTCATCATCTGAATTTGAATCTTCATTCTGAGTAGGTTCCTCCTTTGCAAGAATTGGAAACTCCTCTTCCAAATCATAGGGTAGTTTAACCTTCCTGCATTCATTCTCATACCAAGAATAATTTTCATCAAAGACAACATCTCTACTCACCATGAATCCCTTATTTGAAGGGTTATAGAACCTGTATCCTTCTTTATTCAAATCATATCCAATAAAGATGTACATCTCAGCCTTAGGATCTAGCTTACCTCTTATCTGAGAAGGAATGTGTACATATGCTACACATCCAAATATCTTGCAATGGTCTAGTGAAGGTCTCTTACCATGCCATACTTCATAGGGTGTCATCCCATCAAGGGACTTAGATGGTAACCTGTTTATGAGATAAGTGGCAGTGGAAACACTCTTTGCCCATAGATAGTTATGTAACTTTTTTTCATTCAACATAGACCTAGATGTCTCAACAATCAACCTATTTCTTCTCTCAGCTACCCCATTATGTCCAGGAGTATACATTGTGGTGATTTCTCTTTTAATACCCCTATCCTGCAAGAATTTCTCAAACTCATTGGAGAAGTACTCACCTCCTCCATCTGACCTTAGCCTCTTCAAATTCTTCCCTGTCTGATTTTCAACAAGTGCAAGATATTTTTTAAAGCAATTAAACACCTCATTCTTGTGCTTCATGAAGTACAATATAGTCCACCTGCTATAATCATCAAGAAAAGATACATAGTACCTTGATCCTAAGATTGAGGGGTCTTTGCTTGGTCCCCATATATCTGTGTGAACAAGTTCTAGGTAGTCTTCATGCATGTAGCCTTTCCTTGAGAAGGGTAACCTGTGAGACTTCCCAAATTGACAAGCACTACATTTATATATCATGTGTTGTTTGGAGACATTGGGTATTCCAATTACACATTGATCCCTGCATATCTGCTTCAAGGTTCTTTCTCCTACATGTCCTAATCTTTTATGCCAAATCTCAAGTTCTGAAAGTGTTTGATCCTTATACCTGTATAGTGTAATATTCTTTGTGTCTTCTAGCTCAAAAGTGAAAAGTCTACCCGATTTTTCTCCTTTAGAAATCCTCTTGAACCCATGCCTTGGATCCTCCACAAATGCTCCAAATTGATTGAATCTAACCTGCAAACCTTTCTCCACAATCTGTCCAACACTCATCAAATTTTTGGTAATGGTGGGTACATAAAGTACCCTACTCAACAAGTTCTGATTTCCATCACAAGTCTTAACATTTCCAAGTTTAACTATTGAGTGCTTGATGTCATCACCTGCTTGAACTTGATGCTTACCTTTTGGTTCCTCAAGATCAGAGAGTAGTGCTACATTCCCAACCACATGATTTGAGCAGCCCGAGTCAATCTAGAATAAGTGGTCATCATTTGTACCTGGTTTTGAAGTCATGTTTATGATTAGAAGAGAATCATCTTGCTCTTCTGTATAGTTGTTGTAGTCTTTTTTGGATTTGAATCCTCCTTGGTAATTGCCATTGTAGTTATTGTTGTAATTGTTGTTGTAGTTGTTGTTGTAGCCTTGGTGATGGTTGAATCTACCTCTTGACTGTGAGTATCCACCTCTTTGGTATCCTCTTCCTCTCTGATTCTTGTAATTCCTGAAACACTCATCTGTAGTATGATTTGATAAACCACAAATGTTGCATGGTGAGGAGTTATAGGATCTCCCCCTAACTTGCTTACCTCCTCTGCCCCTTCCTCTTGATGATCTACCTCTCCCTGCATAGTTGGCTTGGGAGGTAGTGCCTTCATCTTCCACCTTCTTGTTCTTGCCTTTATCTTTAGACTTCTTATCAGTGTATAGGGCAAACGAGTTATTACCTTTGGATGTATCTCCATTCTTGTTGAGCTTGGCTTCATGAGTGAATAATTGCCCCATTAGAGTTGTAAGATCTGGATTTTGCATGTCCATGTAAAGGTCCATGGCAGTGGTGAAACTTTCCCATTTGTCATCAGCCTTGATCCCATTGATCACTTGCCTTACAATCTTCTCTTCTTCAATCTCTTCTCCTATGCTTGCCAACTGATCTGCTACATCTTTAATCTTGGTCACAGACTCTGAAACAGCTTGTTTAGGTTGCTTCCTTAATGTGGTGAATTCAATCCACAACTGATTTTTTATAGCCCTTTTGTTGGAAGAGAAATAAGATGACAAGGTTTCCCAAGTCTCTTGGGATGTCTTATACTTCCTAATATGTGGCAAAAGAAAATCAGAGATGGAGTTGAGTAAATAAGACCTTGCTAATGCATCCTTTGCACACCATGTGTTGAGCTTTTCATGTTCTTCCTTTGTTGGTAATCCTCTTGTTTTGAATGAGGGCAATTCCTCATCTCCTGAGATGTATCCATAGAGACTCCTTCCTTGTAGGTAGGTCTTCATCCTTAGAGACCATGCCTGATAGTTGTTCCTGTCTAATTTATCAATAAATGAAGGAAAAACATCTCCCATTTTACCTAGTTTGCTCTGATACCACTGTTGGGAATGATGGATGGACACTCCAAGAGATTGAGTAGGTACTGCCAAAACTTGCTTTGTACTAGCCCTCTGATGCTTCAGACTTGATAAGTGGACCTCCTTAGCTCTCCAATGACACCATAAAATGGCCTATGTACTTTGGAAATGATGTGTGTAAAGATTGAATCAAAACAGATAACTTTGGACTTCAAGATCTCAAGAAAACCTTCTATTTATGTCTTAACACTGCTGGATCTTTTGCTCAGTATGACCAGCACAGTAGGAATTGGAAAAATTCCTTTTAGGGGTATCTAATTAGCTTAGCAAGCTAACTATTCCAAGTGGAATGATATAAAAAGATCAACTATGCTCAAAGAAATCAATTTAGCAAATAAACATTTACCCCCGATTTTCTAGGACTGTTGCAAACATTGACCAGTGATCACCTCGATAAGCTTTTCTTTGAAATCGCTGAATAGAATCTCTTCAAATTTTGACAGCATGTAGAAACATTTGAGCTGATTCAAACAAGCTTTAGATCTTTGAATTTGGTGAAGAAATAACTGAGGTATGCACTTCACAAGTTGATAGACTTTCAGGTAGTACGACAGAGAACTCATAAATGAACAATGTGAATGTATATATTATTGAACACTTGTATACAATACCATTGGCATGAATATCATTGTCTAGTGGTGTAGATAGGTGTGGGCTAGAGTGTAGGCCTCACACACACTCAGAATTGACAGTAATGAGCTCGGGAATGATGAGTCTTTTTCATGACTTTTTGATGATCTCTTTTATAATGATGAGTAAAAATTTGAATTCAAATTCAAACTTTTGGCTCCCTATGATCAAGCTCCTATATCCTAGGAGATATTCCTTCAATCAGAGTTAACCTTTTTCCACGAATTCCTTTAGGTAGGTGTCTACAAAGATTGCAAGTCAAATGTGACTTTTACAAAGAGATAAAGTGGTAATTAGCCACTAACATGAGTCCCTATGCTTCTCCATATGTGTATGGATGTCAATGTATCCTTCAAGCCAAATGTGTAGGCTTGTGACTTGCACCAACGAGAGAGAGAGAGAGAGAGAGAGAGAGAGAGCGAGAGAGAGAGAGAGGGAGAGAGAGAAAGAGAGAGAGAGGGGGGAGGGAAGGATGAAGTAACAGGGAGGGACAAAGGGAGGGAGGGACAGAGGGAGGGAGGGGGGAGGGAGAGAGAGAGCACACGAGAGAGAGAGAGAGAGGGAGGGAGGGAGGGAGGGAGGGAGAGAGAGAGAGAGAGAGAGAGAGAGAGAGAGAGAGAGAGAGAGAGAGACAGAGAGAGAGGGGAGAGAGAGAGGGAGGGAGGGAGAGAGAGAGAGAGAGGGAGGGAGGGGGTAGGGAGAGAGAGAGAGAGAGAGGTAAAAAGGAGGGAGGGAGGAGAGGGAGGGAGAGGGGGGGGAGAGAGAGAGAGAGAGAGAGAGGGAGGGGGAGAGAGAGGGGGTTTGACTCAACATTGATGCTTACTTCACAATAGTATGTGTAACTATATGCATGTGTATGATTAAGAATTAAAATCTATTGTGATTGTTTGAATCAACATTGATTCTTAGTTCAAAATAGTATGTGTAAGTGTATGTGTGTGTATGATTGAGAATTAAAATCTATTGTAATTGTTTGACTCAACATTGATTCTTACCTCAGAATAGTATGTGTATTTGTATGTGTGTGTATGATTGAGAATTAAAATCTATTGTGATTTTCTGATTCAATATTGATTCTTACTTCACAGTAGTATGTGTTAAGGGTATGCGTGTGTATGATTGAGAAATTTAATAGATAGAAAATGTAAATACATAGCTTAATAGATTTAAAAACTTTAAGAGAGATTTAGAGTAGTTTGTATATATTTTAAGATATATATTTATTGGAATGTATCTCTTATTTGATATTGATTTATGTTGTCTTTTTGTAGATATAAAGTCTTCATAAAGCAAGGATTATGGGGAAGGCAAAAGAATGGTCATATATGATTATTCATCAAGAGGGTAAAATAGACTCCACAATACAATGCAAATGTTGTGGAAATTGTTATGTAGGAAATGCGACTCAGATAAAAGAGCATCTTATTAGTACAAGTAATAATGTGGCAGGATGCTCTAATCAAGACAATGAGATATGGATACACTTTGCAAATTATGTAAAAAAATGTAAATCTCAAGGTATCACATCAAAAGGATTCAAACCCACTAGTAGTTCACAACAATTTCGAAGTAGTCCAAGTGTAGAGCAAGAACAAGTAGATGTATCAATGAAAAGAGAGGATCCTCATGATATTTCTACTCAAGTATCACAAACTATTTTCAGGAATAATCAAGATACATGTAAGCCATTTTCTCCAGCTACATCAAGAAAGAGTGGACATGGCCCAAATGAAAATTCAAAATGTCCGCTTGGCCCGAGGAGGTTCTAGGCACCAAATACCAGTAAAAATGATGCCAAAAGGATATAACAATAGCTACATGAGTCAAACTTAAGCACTTTTGGTTTTTACCAATCCTTGCTAGTCCAAAGTAAGTCATCAAGCACGTGTAATTCAAAGCTATGAAGCTACTTCAAGTGAAAAAAGTTGATTTTGATGCTAAATGATCAAAAAGTAGGCCCGAAAGTGGATGTCTAGTTCCTACTGAAGCACTATAGAGGGATTTTGGTTAGGCAAAACTTCTCCAAAACTATTGAAGCATTGCAGAGGGATTCTGGTTGTTATTGAGCAAAGCTTAGGAGTGTAGCTTCGTAACCCACACCCCATATCCATAGCCCATATTACATATGTGCATCATTGTTTCCCCAAATCCTTGCTCCATGACCTAGACTTTCTCCTCCCAAATTCAAGAAATAGAATTTGAATTTAGCCAAATTGATTACCTCTTTTCATTTGAACAAATGCCCAATCGACTTCTCCTTTTAGCATGGTAGCTTGCAACACAATGAAATATCCCACATAGCAAGTAGAAGGTGGCTTTTTTGGCTATAAAAGAAGTGTTCACTTCATGTTGTTCTCATCCTATATGGAGGGATAGAGAGGAAAGGCTCCTCTTGAGCCTTGTGCAGGGTTGCTGAGAGTGTGAGTAAGCCCTCAGTGAGGCATGCCCTTTGTCAATTTTGAGCTATGTATGCTCGTGGAAGCGTGTCGTGGAGTGGCTCGAGTACCAATGCTGTTCCTCTATGATATCCCTTGTTTTTTGGAATTCTATGCAGATGATTCGAAGTAGATAGTGATGACCATTTCGCACTGTGTGACTCACGGAGATCTTTGATATGCCTTGTTGCCTAGCTACATGTGTTCCATTAATCCTCTCTCTCGAATTTCCCACAAAGAGTATCTTTACTTAGCTACACACATGGGTGCCACTTGGCACTCATGTGTGTGCCCATCTCATAATAACTACTTCCTCTAGAGTACCCCATGTTACACTTACTTGGGTTCCATGAATAGCTCATACACTAAATCTATTATTGAAAGATATAGGTAGATTATCTTTCATTAAAAAAATTTTATTAGATGCAAATCATTATGTCAAATTTTCTCCTAAAAGGTTTGTTTTTGCTTAAGCATAAATATAAAGAAAACCATAAAGTAAATGTGCTTAGCGAAGACCATTATGGTCTTGCTTGCCTGAAGGGGCCATGAAGGACTTGTGCTTAGCAAGCCCAAAAGGTCTTGCTTAATATTACCATGTTGGTCTTGCTTAAGCATTTGATTTAGCTGTTTCCTTTAAGGTGCTAAACTTGTTTTGGAAACGGACACCTTAACACCTATTGGTTTTGTAGACAATCTAAAGAAAACTAACATTAGTGCCTAGTTTTCTTTAGCCATTTCTTGTTAAGGTGCATATCATTTCCTAAAAGGAAACCAAAACTTTGTTGGAGTTAGACGTCTGCGGAAGCACGCGAACAGCACAAGGAAGAAGAAGAAGCTTGGAGCACAACACACAAGACTGAATGTATTACTAGAGAATGTACAAAGATAAGTAGCCCATTAGGGCAATAGGCGTATATACAAGCCGGGGGAAAAAAACCTCCTAAAGAGGGAAAAAAGTGCCCCAGCGGTCCTAGAGTGTTCACACACATCACTACCTAAATATATCAACAAATCCCCCCTGGGAGTGATGCGGTGAACAAGGAGCTGACACTCATGTATAAGGAAGTGCCGAGCTATGTGGAAATCACTCCACAAAAGGAAGTAAGCCCAAAGCTTTGCGGAAAGCTTCAAACTTCTCCCTAGGCAGAGCCTTCGTGAAAAGGTCTGCAATGTTCTCCTGCGTGGGCACATATGCCAAGCTGATCTCCCCAGCAGAGAACCTCTCCCTGACATAGTGATAATGCACCTCAATGTGCTTAGTGCGAGCATGGAACACAGGGTTCCTCGCAACTGCCAATGCGCTCTGACTGTCAGTGAAGATGGTGGTGGCAGAAGACTGGCCAACACCCAAATCAGCCATAAGGCGTCTGAGCCACACACACTCAACAGTCCCTGTGAAAGCTGCCCTATACTCAGCCTCACAACTGGAAGTGGCCACAGTAGGCTCCTTCTTGCTCAACCAAGATATACATGAGCTACCAAGCACGAAGCAAAAACCACTGGTGGACACACGAGTGTCATAGCAACCAGCCCAATCTGAGTCAGAAAAAGCATGCAAATCTGGCGGTAGTGATCCCCCCTTGGGATAAAACAACCCAAGTAGCCGAGTACCACTCAAGTAGCGAATGATGCGCTTAACCGCTTTCCAATGCGTGACTCCTGGGCAATGCATAAACCTGCTCATCTGTGAGACAGCAAACTGAATATCTGGCCGAGTAATGCATAAGTAAATCAAGCATCCAACAGCCTGCTGATAGAGAACAGCATCAAATGCATCTCCAGCATCATGAAGACTCAATCGTAAACCTGTCTCCATAGGAGTGGCAATAGGCTTACAGTCTTCAAGGCCAAAACACTGCAATAATGTGTCAATATATTTCGTTTGACACAAAGCCATTCCACCATCAACTTGCATAAACTGAATGCTCAAATAGTGATGCAAATGCCCCAAATCAGACATCTCAAATGAGGCATGCAAATCAGCCTTGAAATCAGCAATATGCTTCTTAAGAGCACCAGTGAGCAGCATGTCGTCTACATAGACAACAATGATCAAAAGCACATCATTAGCACGCTTAACATATAAGGTGCTTTCAGTTGGACTGTTCTCAAAACCATGTGCAATCAGATAGGCATGTATTTTCTCATACCAAGCACGTGGTGCTTGCTTTAAACCATATAACGCCTTCTTTAACCTGCACACCTGGTTTTCATGCCCTTTCTGCACAAAGCCACGGGGCTGAAAAACATACACTTCTTCATGCAAGTCACCATTCAGAAAAGTTGTTTTAATGTCCAACTGATGTACATTCCAACCATGATGGGCTGCAAGTGCACAAATGCTCCGAACAGTAGTCATACGGCATGTAGGTGCAAAGGTCTCATCAAAATCAATGCCTCTTTCCTGCGCATAACCCTTTGCAACAAGCCTAGCCTTATACCTGTCAACTATACCATCAGGTTTACGCTTCAGCTTGTATACCCACTTAGTGCCAATGGCCTTCTTGCCAGGAGGCAAGTCACATAAAGACCATGTACCATTCTTCATTATAGCATCATATTCAGATTGCATAGCAGCCATCCAATTTTCTGAATTTTGTGCTTCATCAAAAGAAACAGGCTCATTCTCATCACAGAGACTAGATGCAGCCATAGCATAGCAATCTGATGCAAAGGAGGTACTATGAGAGCCTGAACGAGTACGATATGACAAAGGTGCATCTAATTTGCTGTCACGCAAAGTCTGCACCAGCAATTTTGGCATAGTTTTTGCCTGTTCAATATCAGCTCTCTCATCAACAAGTGCATCATGTAAATCTGCATCAGAAATGGCATGATCTGCATCATCATATGAAACCTGCAAAGGCTGAGAAGTTGCCTCATTAGGACCAGCGCTAGCCTGTCCACCTGTAAAAAGAGGCATCAAAGTATCATACATGTCTTTGGAGCTAACAGATGTCTCCTTACTACATGAAAGCAATGGCTGAATAGCATCTTCCACAAAGACAACATCACGGCTAACCAGAATGCGTTTAGTCTGTGAATGATACAGACGATAGCCTTTACTTTCAGAACTGTACCCAACAAAAATACATTTTACTGCCTTATCATCCAATTTTCTGCGATGTTGTTCAGGCACTAATGCATATGCCAAACAACCAAAAACACGCAGATGAGCAACAGATGGCTTGCGGTCATGCCAAGCCTCATATGGAGTGATAGACTGCAACGCTTTCGTGGGACACCTGTTTAGTACATATGCTGCACACATGACAGCCTCAAGCCAAAAACTATGTGGTAAAGCTTGACTTTTGACCATGCACCTCGCCATCTCCATGAGTGACCTGTTCTTTCGTTCAGCAACTCCATTCTGTTGAGGTGTATACGGCACTGTACACTGGTGTTTTATCCCACGTTCAGCCAGAAATGCATTAAAATCTGAAGACATATATTCCCCCCCTCGATCAGAACGGAGGGTGCCCATTTTACATGCTGACAGATTTTCAGCCAAAACCAAAAACTGTTTGAAGCACATGAACACTTCGGACTTTGCTTTGAGTGGATATACCCATGCATGCCTGGAAAAACCATCAATGAAAGTCACGAAGTAAAGGTAATTTCCAAAAGAGGGTGTCTGCATAGGACCACAGACATCACTATGTACAAGCTGCAATTTCTGCATAGCCCGAATTGAACCATCATTTGGAAAGGAAGAACGCTGCATTTTGCCCAAAATACAGCCTTCACAAACATGTTTTCCAGGTGCCTCAAGTTTGGGCAAAGAGGACACCATTTCAGATTTCTGCAGGCGTAACAAACTAGCAAAATTCAGATGACCAAAGCGTGCATGCCAAAGCTTTGCATCTGACATAGCCTGAGAATCATGAACTGCACATGCCGAATCATTCACAGATTTTTCATAGTCTATGAGCTTATACAGCCCACGACATAAAATGCCAGAAGCAATAATCACATCGCCATTTGAGAGATCATGGACTGTACACCTGTCATCAACGAATTTCACAACCAAGCCAATCTTGGCTAATGCAGAAACTGATAACAGGTTCTTTTTGATCCTTGGCACAAATAAAGCATCTGACAAAGTGAAAGAACTACCATCAGTAGTAGTCAGAATGATCTTACCAACTCCCATAACAGGATAAGAGGAGTTATTGGCGCATGTGATAGTATTCCCTGTAGGGGCAGGCTCGAGTGAAGAGAAGAAACTGCGCTGCGAGGTAATATGTTTGGTTGCCACACTGTCAAAGTACCAAACATCTGAGTCTACTGCAGACATGCACTGATCATGAGAAGATGGGTCAAAACTGCAAACAGTAGTAAACGCCCATTCTTCTTCCTGCACAAGATTTGCAGACTCTGTTTTTGGTGTAGAGGCCTCTGCAACAACCATTCCAGCCTCTTGCTTCTTTGCCTCTTTAGCAGCCAGTTTTGGACAGTTCTTTATAATATGATCATTTCCTTTACAGTACTTGCAGAACAATTTTTGCTTTTCTGATTTCTTCTCATCTTTATCCTGGTTCTTCGATTGTGCAGCATTTGCAGATTTCTGCTTACTAATAGAAGAGCTCCATTTTCCTTTGCCCTTCTGACTAGCCAGGAAAGCTTGATCTGCAACACGCATAATGGACCTGTTCTGCCTCGACTGATCTTCCTGCAATAGAACAGAGACTAATTCCTCAAATGACAAGGCATTCGGATTGCCTTTCATCATCAATCGAAGAGTAGAGGCAAAACTCTGATATGAATCAGGAAGGCCATTCAGAACGGTCTGCACAAGTGAGCTATCTGGTATAACCTCATCAGCAGAAATCAATTGTTCCTTCAGGTCTTTGATCTTTGTAAGAAAATTGTCCATCGAATCACCTTCATTCATGTGCTCACTCTCCAACTGTTTTCGGAGGTAAGCAACACGAGCCTCATTCCTAGCCTGGTACAAAGTGGTAAGTGTATCCCAAGCATCCTTTGCTGTTCTGCAAGAGCGAATGTGAGGAATAATGGCACGTTTGACAGACAAAGCTATCAATGCATGTGCCTGGGCATCTCTGCCATCCCAACGAATCTGCTCTGCAGTAGGTGCAACAGAAACAATAGCACGAACAGGAATCTGCGGAATATCATCTTCGACACCATCTTCATCAGCTCCAACACCTGTATTTGCAGTACCTGTCGTTACAGGTGTAACAGGACGTCTTTCAACACCCTGCACAATGTTCCATAATCCTTTTGCAACCAGTACATGTCGCATCATATAAGCCCATAATGGGTAGTTGGTACCATCCAACTTATCCTCAACAGCCAACATACGGAATACATCACTGCTTTCAGCCATGGCCGGTGACTAAAATACCTTGATGCAGAAAATTGACTGTATCTCAAAAAGTTGAACAGAACTGCCCAGACGAGTTCTGCTAGACCTGTAGCAGACTTCGAGACGCTTAAACTGGCGAACAGAAACTGGTATATACCTTTGGCACAAAAGGACGAAATAGCCTGCACAAGCACTGCGATAGTGCGTTCGGAGGCCGAAACGAGCTCAGATCACGATTTCGGCACCACAGAGCGAAGCGGTTTTGATCTCGGAAACACCCTGAGTATGCTCACCAAATTTTGTGCGAATCTGAGACTGCAAACGGAGGAGTGTCGATGGCGCCCTAGAAGAAGCAACGACCTGCTCTGATACCAATTGTTGGAGTTAGACGTCTGCGGAAGCACGCGAACAGCACAAGGAAGAAGAAGAAGCTTGGAGCACAACACACAAGACTGAATGTATTACTAGAGAATGTACAAAGATAAGTAGCCCATTAGGGCAATAGGCGTATATACAAGCCGGGGGAAAAAAACCTCCTAAAGAGGGAAAAAAGTGCCCCGGCGGTCCTAGAGTGTTCACACACATCACTACCTAAATATATCAACAAACTTTAGCTTAGGACCAATATGATCTTCCCTCCGGACCTAAAGGTAAACACCCAAAAACTTAAGGGGTGAAGCTAAGCACTAATACCTTTATGGGCAGAGCTATTAGAAGGCTTAAGCATTTCATTTAACCCTTCGTTGGGGTTACGGTTTTAATAGTTAGAAAACATGTACGTAACATGCTAAAGAAAATGCTTAAGCCAATTCCTATACCTTTAGGGTCACAACAAAAACACTTGAGTCTAACCCATCAACTTTAGCCAATTTACAGAGGGAAGATCATAAAGGCCCTTCATCTTTGGTTAAGCTAATACCTAAAGGCTTAAGTGTAATAGCCGCTTAGCCCCTTCTTTATTTAATTGCTCATCGCTTAAGCCTTCACCTTAATGGCCTTCACATAGATGGCGCCTTAATGGTCAATACTAAGCATTCTCTTCATGGTAAGAGCTTAAGCAAGACAAGACAAGACCAGAATGTTTTTTGCTTAAGCCTTAATGTAAGTGTTTTCTTTAGCCCCTATCAACACTGCTATAGTTTTCTTTTTGTTTTTTCTTAATCTTTAGCACATTACAATTTTCTAACCATTTACCTATACGATAAACACATAGAATGTTGGGGAAATAGTTTTGCTAATACCGTTAAGGTAGTAGCTACTACCTTAAAGGTCCGATAGGATTAAGAGAATACTATCTGGTTTTCAAGATAATATCGTTTACATTTACTTAAGGTAAACCTCCCATAAGGTAAACACTTAAACATGAAGGTGCAATAGAAAACCAGGTTTCATTTAAGTTAATATCGGTAATCAGTAAGCTACATTAGCAGTCAAATATGAAGGAGGAGTGTACATGGACAAGTTAGGTCACATCTATGTGGTCACTAAACACCCAGACCAGATCAACGAAAGAGGAGGATTGGAAGGACAAGAAAATTCGGGAAGACTGGACCTTGAAGAGTTGATAACTACACCCAGGGGCAAATCAGTGGCAACTCGAGTCTTGAGAGGGGATTTGATACCTCAAGATGATTACTTACTGGAGGTCTACTTGATCCATGGATCAGACTTACTATTACAAACTAACTCACCTACCAGTGGACAAGTGGAAAGTCCAATGACCTTTTACGAGTTAAAAGACCCTGAAGATGAGTCTAGAGTCACATACCTAGACAAGAACCAAAGAAGGTATTGGATTGTTGATGCCATTGATAGGGCTCAATTGAAGCATATGGGGTTGTCTATATTCCCTCAACGAGAGCAAGCAACTACCTCTCAGAATCCCTTTGGGACACAACAAGAGTCGGAGCATACAATGTCGGGACAGACAAGCCATAGGAGTGTTCCAAACTGAACCCATGTGCAATTTACAATGCCAGAACTGCAAGCACACAATCAATCACACCCTGGATTAGGCAACCAAGATCGGCCACCAATAAGACGAAGGCCACCACTAGGAGTACTACAAGGAATACCTCCAATTAGACCAGCAATTCTTGTAATGCCTAGACAACCAAAAACCATAAGAAGATTAAGACTGATTCAAGTGGCTAAGTGTATGAGAAACCATTATGACGGGATGGGACAACCTTACGACCACATAGCTGAATTTAAACAAGTTCTAAGAGTTGAACAAGTGGATGATTTCTTTGTGCAGTATGAGTCCTTTGGACTCACTCTCACAGGAACGGCTTTGACCTGGTTCCAGCCATTAGATCCCAATCAATTTGGAGATATTGAGCAATTCTTTCAAGAATTCATCGGGGAATTCACTAAGAGAGAGATTAAACATAATTCTTCATCGTTAATCCATAGCTTCAAACAAAACCTCAATGAAACTGTGAAAACAGCAGCCCAAAGGTTTAATCAATATGTCGATAGATGCCCAGTAGTGGAAACACCCACACAACAAAAAATGATATCATTATTCTTGGATGGACTCACGAACGGGACTTTAAGAACTTTAGTCTTTGTGAAGAGGCTACAAACGTTGAGTGAATGTCTCCAAGAGTGTATTGATCTACAGGACAACTTAGCAGATGATCTCAAAAGTACACTTAGTCCTACGAAATCAGAAGACACTAGAAGTACAGTGACTTGCAACTCTAGTAACGTAGAAGAGTTAGTAGAATCGGTAGCCAAGAAGTTAGGGGTCCATGGACAGCGGAACTACCAGCATCCACCAATGAGAATGCCCATGTTATAAATATGCAGCCTATGTGGAGGAGACCACCCCACTCATATGTGCATAAGAGAAGGAACATGTTTTCCTCAAGCTTACCCTTACAATAGGTAGCCACATCAAGGAACTCCTCCATATTGCCACATAGAACAAAAATACACCAATCACACTGTTGCTCTAGCACAATGGTGAGAACCACGTTAAGAAGCTCCACCTCCTTAATGTCAATCTGCGGAAGAGGTAGGAGTGATATGAAGATCGTGAACGTGAGATGAAGTGAGAGTGATGGTGAGAAGCATAGAGATGCACACACACATACACACACAATGAAGAGACAAGCAAGACACAATGGAAGGTAGGAAATCAACTCTATTACTCAAGAACACTTTTACAAGCTCAAATTAGCTCTAAGCTCTTCTCTACTCCTAACCTCAAAAATGAGCTCTCTAGCTCTTTTTATAGATTCTAGACTAGTTTTGACCAGTTTCACATCTAGTGATCGGCATAGTTAAAAAATAGGTTCTAGGTGCTATTTGAAAGGGTAAACGGTGTCTTAAAATAACCAAAATTGGTACGCTCATTCTACCTAAGCTCCTCAAGCTCGAGGACTCCTCGGCTTGCACAAAATGGAGCTATAAATTACAAAAAGGGTTTTTCTATGTTACATATGTTACAATAGTGATGAAAATCACTGTTGGAGGTTTTGAAAAGTATTTATAAAACATAGATCTTTGAAAAATTGATTCGACTGACTCCTTGCTCTATCTTTACATGCTTTCGTGTCTTCTGTGCCTCTGGCTACTGCCAACACCCCCCTCCCTCTTGCTTCTGTCGTCCTTGAGAGAACCTTGTTGTGAGGTCCGTCGGATGTAATTCTGGAGTAGTTCCTGAGCGAGGGTGTGTTCCGATATTCGAATGCCTCGGGCCAAATCTGCCTCGAGTTTCTCCCAATCAAATGATTGCGGTTCATCGGATGGTGGGAGTCGATAATGTGTGGAATATACCATCTGTTCACAGGCGAATAATTGAAGCAAATGTGTGGGCCTGCTGATGAACACTTCTAAATGGTATTCCCAAGAAACCGGTTGTGAACATTTCTTTGAAGGTTTGCTTGTAGCACACCGGTAGGTATTTAATTCTACAATGCCAGGCATAACACACCCGTAGCGATGGCGTTGTACTCATATCATATGCAAGATCTAGATTGCCATGCTCGAAGCCCGGGGTGTTTACATGTGGTGCCTTGACGCGTCTGAAGACTTTAGAAACCATCTGCATCATGTCAAATATCTTGACAGTCATATGCACTGCTATATCGTCCATATGTTTCAAGCGAGGGAGCCAGTGACAAATCGTGGCCATCATGTATCTGATTGTAGGTGGTCCTGTAGGTGGCCTGAAGTATGGGTAGTTTAGCCAATCCTGGCATTGCTTGTTATTTTGTATTTTAATGGCAAATGCCTTCCAGGAACGGCGATGTGGCACGTGTCCCCAACATGGGTTGTATTTTAAGTGTAGTGGTGCCTTGGCCCATGTACTCATCATCTCAGGATAAGTCTGTAAGAGATCCTTGCGCCATTCTGGTTGATAGATCTCTCCTTACTGTGCATCTAGTGGCAAATCTTTTGGCTCAAATTGTGTCGCGTGAGACGGTTTCTTGCCTGTTTCTTTCTCTATGGCCAATTGATATTCCGCCATTAACATAAAATATGGTTTATACTGTAGCTCATGCCCTGATATGTATCTGCGCGGGGCCAAATGAGCAAAGTATGGTGACTGTAAAATTCTTTCCTCAATCATTGCCATGGCGTGAAGCTGCGCTTCTACCCGTGCTGAGTGGGTTGTTCCGAGTTCATCGATCATCTTCATCCATGTGGGAGTTGGAAGTTCAAAAGTATTCTGGCCTTCGGTCGTGACTCGTCCGCTTGGGATGGGTTGAGGTTCATATGCTTCTTCGAAAGTTTCCTCCACCGGAATAGTTACAGTTTCTTCATCAGCTGGTAGGTCCGGTGGGGAGTCTGGCCTTGAGGGTGCTTCATAGACTGCTATCTGTGATTGAAGTGTAGACACTTGGGCCCGTAATGCGTTGAGTTCCTCTAAGATCTCAGGAGATGGGTCCGTAGGAGCTGGTAGTCCTTGTTGTATCGGTGCGCTTAGCTGTAGTAGTTTATGATCTTCTTTCAGTTTCTGATATTCCTTGTTCATGTTGTCCTATTCGTCTAGTAATCTGACATGATCGTCTAACAACATTTTCATTGATTATGAGGGCACAGCCTTGAAGCGACTAGGGCTTAATGGTTGGTCAGGTTGATCAAGGGCAGCTTCTAAATTTTCTCTGTTCTATTCTTGTAACCGCTGGTTCTCTTCTTTTGCTGCTACTAGGTGTCTTCTGAGTAAGCCCATGTTCCTAGTAAGAGTCGCGTTACGAATCGTCTGTGCCCTTAACAAATTATCGAGATCAGTGACAGCTTCTTTCGTCTTTTCTTCACTTTCTACTTCCAGTTTATGATAAGCCTCTCGTAGCTCTTGGTAGCGGGTGTTCAATGAGGCATTCTCAATGGATAGTGAATTGAGCTGCGATTGTAGATCATTCGTTGTCTTTTTCAGCTGCTGATAATTAGTTCCAAGAGATCCTCATGATATTTCTACTCAAGTATCACAAACTATTTTCAGGAATAATCAAGATACATGTAAGCCATTTTCTCCAGCTACGTCAAGAAAGAGTGGACATGGTGAATATAGTAAAAATGGTGGATCTAATAATGTGTCGCCATGCTTTATCTGTACTAAATCACAAGAATAGAATACCTATAGCTTTTGAAAAGCAAGATTGTCTTGAGCTTCATCTTAAATGGACTCAAGCATTTTTAGAATGTGGGATTCCTTTCAATGTTATTCGTAATCCTATTTTCAAAGATGCTTTGATGTCAATTGCATGGAAAGAATTCACCATGCTAGATTACAATAAAATGTGAACACACTATGTAGATAAAGTGAAGAGAAGTAGTGAAGCTATTTTAAAACAAAAGTGCTTGATTATGTACCCATGTATGGATGCACAATAGCATTAGATGGATGGAAAAATTTTCAGAAGAAGCCATTGATTAATGTCATGGTTATATGTCCAAAGGGAAGCATGATTTTGGAAGCTTTTGATACTTCTCTTAGAGAGAAAAGTTTAGTTTTTCTTGTAAAGATTTATGAACATGCTATATCACATATGGGTGGTCTGATGAATGTGTCTGCGATAGTTACTAATTCTACATCTAATTTTTGAAGTGCTAGAATTGAAATACAAAATAAATATGAAGGAATTATGCTATTTCTCTATGATATCCCTTCTTTTTTGGAATTCTCTACATTCGATTCGAAGCAGATGATGATGACCGTTTCTCACTATGTGACTCACAGAGATCTTCGATATGCCTTGCTGTCTAGCCATGTGTATTCCATTAATCATCTCTCTCCAATTTCCCACAAAGGGTATCTATACTTGGCTACACACATGGGTGCCACTTGACACTCATGTATGTGCCCATCCATTATTAACTAAGAGGTGGTTCACACCTCATCCTCTTGGGTACCCCATGTTACATTTCCTTCCCCTTAACTCCATTTTTGTCCTCAAAAATGGTATTCGAAGGTCTGACACAAAGAGAGAATCAATAGAAGCAACACTCCCACTATATCCCCATGTATCTAATATACATGGTCATATCTCCATGTTGTTTCCCCCTATCCTTCCCCCTAAGAAGACTCTTGGGAAGGTAACCTAAAGCTAGGAAACCGTCTCTGAAGGGTGGTAACCCACTCCCATGTAGCATTATCTTTTGAACTATCTTTCCACTTTATTAGACATTCTTTATATAAGTGACTTCTCGTCTGTTTCTTTCGAGTACATAGTACTCTCTCAAGTTCATGTGGAATAGATTGAACATAAATAGGATCTACTACCTTACTATCTGGAATGAGGTTGTCAGATTCACCTAGCCTTTTCTTAAGTCAACTAACATGAAATACTGGATGGATCTCGCTATTCTTTGGAAGTTAGAGCTGTAAGACATCTTTCATATTCTCTTAAGTATTAGGAAATGTCCACAATACCTAGGAGATAGTTTTAGACCAAGTCCCATCTTCATGGTTTCAAACCTAGATGGAACTCTAAGGTAGACTTGCTCTCCTACCTCAAAGTTGATATCTATCCTTTGAGGATCAGCATAGGCTCTAGCTCTATCTTGAGCTCTCCTAATACTCTCCTTAGCAAGCCTAAGGATATCGTTCATCTCTTCCAAACCTCTACAGCTTGAACTTTCTCATTCTGCAATCCTATTGCATAGGGAGCTCTTGGATGAAACCCATGCATAAGCATAAATGGACTACACCTAGTGGAAGAGTGCTTGGCACTATTATATGCAAACTCTACTATAGGTAAGTACTCTTCCCAATTAGTTTTCCTTTCATTCACATATGCTTGAAACACACCCTCTTGGATTTGGTTAACCCTCTCTGTTTGCCCATCTCATTGTGGATGCTTGATTGTACTCATACTAAGTTTTGTGTCCAACCTTTTGAAGCTTGCTCTCCAAAAGTGGCTAGTAAATTTCCTATCCTGATCAAAAACTATGTCTAAAGGAAGACCATATAACCAATATAGGTTCTCTACAAATAGTCTAGCCAACTTAGGTGCCTTCACTATAGTACATGTGAGAATAAACCTATCCATTTTGGTTAACCTATCCACAATTACCCAAATAGAGTCATGCCCTCTCTATGTCTTAGGTAATCCAACTATGAAGTCCATGGAGATACTCTCCCACTTCCCATTGGGAATGTCTCAATGGGCGTAGTAGTTTTCCAATCCTCAACCTTTGAGCTTTATTGACCTTAACTCTTGTTAACTCTTGGGTATCCCACACTAGGTGTGTCATGACACTCATACAAAATGTGTCGTCTCATCTCAAGGTCTCTAGGGACACACACCCTACCTTTATATAGCAGATATCCATTATGGATACTGTAATTCTTCCACTTGAATCTTTCTTGAGTAGTTGTTGATGCTCCATGCTCACTAAAAACCCATGTATCACGATCCCCACTCTCTATGACTTCCCAAATCTCAAAATATGTAGGATCAAGCCTACATTTTCCTCAAATGGACTCAAGTAGCTCACTAGTGATCTGATTAAAACTCAGTCCATTAAACTTTCTCTTCACCTAAGCTCATAGTCAAACTCCTGATTAGAGATCCACTTAATGCTCTCTTGACCAAACACTATCGTGACTTTGGCACCATATAGATAATGACACCACTTCTTCAAAGCATGAACAATTGCATACAACTCCTTCTCATGGACCGAGAAATTCTTCTGAGCCAGTTCTAGTTTTTTACTCTCAAAAGCTACTAGTTGATCATCCTAAACTAAAACCGCTCCTATAGCAAAATCAATCGTGTCAATCTCAACCATATTCGGATTTGTTGTATGTAAAAGTGGAGTTGTCGCAATTGTTGCTTTCAATTTCTCCATATTTTGCTTCTATTCGTCTCCCCAATGAAAGGTTTTCCCTTTTTGCTTTAAATTGTTCCATTATCGGGACAACAATTTTTGCATAATTCTTAATGAATCTTTGATAGTCTTAATAAACCTAAGAAGATTTGCAGCTCTTCCAGGCTCTAGGATGTGGCCATTCCATGATAGCCCCTACTTTTTCAGGATCCATCTGGATTATGTTTTGGGAGACTATATGCCCAAGGTATCTAACCTCGTTTTTGAAAAATTCACACTTTGACTCCTTAGTAAAGAGTGAATTTTCCCTCAACACTTGACATACCTTTTTCAAGTGTTCTAAGTGCTCCTGTTTTGACCTACTATGTATCAGAATATGATCTAGGAAGTCTACTACAAACTACCCTAGATAAGTTTGTAACACACTATTCATGAGCTTCATGAAAGTGGTAGGAGTGTTGGTGCAGTTTTAGGAACATCCTCTATGCTAATCCTAATCTGATGATAACTTGATCTAAGTTCAAGCTTGGTAAAATACCTAGCTTGATGTAACTTATCAAATAGGTCTTCAAATCTTGGCATTGGAAACCTATTTTTGATAGTTACCTTGTTTAGTGCTCTATAGTCTATCCATAATCTCATAGAGCCATCTTTTTTCTTGATCAAGAGCATTGGCAATGCCCAAGGTGAGTTACTAGGTCTAACGAAGCCCTTATCTAAGTAGTCATGTAATTGCTTCTCAACCTCCTCATGCTAAGAAACACTAAGCCTATACGATGGCTTACAAATAGGGTTAGTGTTAGTAACTACCTAAATAGCATGTTCAATGTCCGCTCTCTCAGGTGGTAGCCCTCTAGGTAAGGCAGTGGGGAAAACATCTCTAAATTCAAGCATAAGATCTTTAAATCCTTCAACAACACACTCTTGCAAGAAAGAATAGTGAAAATTCCTATCCATATTTACATTTCTAGCATGAAAATATACATCAGATGAAATGTCTATACAATGTTCAAAGTCCTTACTATACAATAAAAAGATCTCTTGTACATGTTGAAAATGAAAAAGACTGTACAACTCTAAAGATGAGATGAGAGATGCACTAGGTACATCCCTCTCTCCTTATATACAAAATTTACTTCCATTTATTTCAAGCTCAAGTGTATTGTTTTGATAACTACATTTAAGTGTGTCTCCCAACCCCCATAGCCACTCTCTTCCTAATACAAGTGTTGGAACTCAAGGTCAAGCACAAGCATGGAAGCACATTAGAAAGGTGGACACACACAAGAAGAAGGAGCAAGTAGCGAGCTCCAAGAAGTACATGTCAAATTTTCAGAAGAATCCCCTACAAAAATAGTGATTTCTATCATAAAAAACCATTGTAAATACCATTTTCTATTTTTGTGACTCCATTTTGTCCAAGGCGAGGAGTGCTAAAGCTTGAGGATTATTAGAAGTATCATCCTACCAATTTTCATAATTTTTAGACTTCGTTTGAGCCCTCAAATAAGCCCTAGAACCTAACTTTTAACTAGGCCGGACACTAGGTCTGGACAGGGCCAAAACTAGTCAAAAAACTATAAAAAGAGCTAGAGAGCTCATTTTTGAGGTTAGCTTGTTAGAGAATAGAGCTTTGTAAGAGAACTCTTTTGCAATCAAAGCTTTCCATTGTTCCTCTCTTTGATCTTACCTTGTGCGTGTGTGTGTATGTGTGTGCATGTTTGTGTGCTTTCACTCACGCACTTTTGCCTTCACTTGCTCGTGGTCTTCATACCGGTCCTCACGTCTCCACGGATTCACAAGTAAAGGAGGTGGTGCTTATGCTTGAGCTACACCAAATTTTGGTGCCATTGTCGGGGAGAGAGCTTTGAGGACGAGCGTTGTGATGGTAAGATCGTAGATTTGCGATGTTGGAAGGTAAAAAAGCTGTCATTTTTGTTCATTTTCTGATTTTTTCTTCTTCATCTTCATCATCATCACCATCTCCATCTTCTTCCATCTTCTTCTTCATAGAATTTTCTTGTTTTTCAGTGCATTTTCACCATTTTCATACCATCTTTCATGCATTATTGTGCGAGGAGGAGTTAGGAAGTGCAAGAGAGAGCAAGCGCTTGTGTTTTTTCATGATTTTCTGCACATACGGAGCTCGCCATTGCTCGGCGCTCAGAAATTTGAATTTTCCGCCAAAAAACACGATTCTGTGATGAAAACCGCGATTCTGTGAAAAATTCAATTTTTTTTTTTAATTGTGATTTTCTATTTCCTGCCTAAAAGTTTGCTAGAAGAAACACGATTCTGTGGTCATTCTCAGAATCGCGATTCTCTGGTTGGGCTCAAAATCGCGATTCTCACAAATCACGATTTTCAGCCAAAAACACGATTGTGATCAAACACGATTGTGATCAAACACGATTGTGATCAAACACGATTCTCTGAGACAAAATCGCGATTCTCAAAAACACGATTCTCTGCTGACAATCGCGATTCTCAAAAACACGATTCTCTGAGACAAAATTGCAATTCTCAAAAACACGATTCTCTGCTGACAATCGCGATTCTCTAAAAACACGATTTTCTGTTGGCGATCGCGATTCTCTAAAAACTCGATTCTCTAAAAACACGATTCTCTAAAACACGATTCTCTAAAAACACGATTCTCTAACAACACGATTCTCTGTTGGCGATCGTGACTCTCTTGAGATTCACAGGATCGCGATTCTCTAATTTCACAGGATCGCGATTCTCTAATTTCACAGCATCGCGATTCTCTTGGTTTCACAGGATCGCGATTCTCTTATTTCATAGCATCGCGATTCTCTGATTTCATAGCATCGTGATTCTCTGATTTCACAGCATCGCAATTCTCTTGGTTTCACAGGATCGCGATTCTCTTGGTTTCAAAG
Organism: Ceratopteris richardii; assembly: GCA_020310875.1. NCBI lineage: Eukaryota > Viridiplantae > Streptophyta > Polypodiopsida > Polypodiales > Pteridaceae > Ceratopteris > Ceratopteris richardii. The sequence goes on along the minus strand of CM035432.1, from coordinate 66,392,317 downwards.
GAGCGCGATTCTTTGATTCATAGCATCACGATTCTCTGATTTCATAGCATTGCGATTCTCTTGAAGTTCACAAAATTGCGATTCTCTTGAAGTTCACAACATCACGATTCTCTTGATTTCACAAAATTGCGATTTTTTCCAAAAGGTCCTGTTTGCCTGTTTTGACCCCCAGGAGCCTGATTTGACATAACTTTTTCATCCAAAGTCCATTTTTTGAGCTCTATAGCTCGTTTCGAATCCTACACGGCCTCAACTATTTTTTATAAGATTAATACGTTGATTTTCAGATAGGATAATTTCAAGTTGGTGGGACTAGGGAACCAAGGGGACTCCAAAAGATTTTGAACTATACCAAGGGGAAATTTTGGACTCTTAACCAAAGCTTATGAACCTGAGATCTGGTAGACACCTAGACAAGGATAGGCAAAGCATTAGATCTTCTCAGTCTAGTGTCAACCATACAGCTAAGTCTTGGGCACAACAACTAAGTGGTTGTCCTTACATTCTAAACTCTAACACAAGTGACTCAGAAATGTCTTTTAGCATGGGAAAACCTGTAGGTGGCTCAAGAACTGCCCATCTACAAACACCAGAAGGTCCCTATAAGACACAATTGGAATATATTCGAACCAACCGATTAGGTGCTCAGGCCAAGAAGCTGGGAGTCCAAAATAGACAAACACAAAGAGTCACCTCATTGAACCGATGTTATACCTGCAGAGGGGACCACATGGCTAATGTATGCCCAATGCAAAACCAAAACATTAGAGAAAGGAATGCTCGATATTGCACTATTCAGAGAAAATACACAAACCACATGGCTCAAGATTGTTCCTACAATAGGTAGGCTGTTAGACAAACTTATCAGCAACCTTTCCAACAAGGTAGGTATCAGAACCAATACCAACAGCCATATTATCGACCACAACAACAATATCAGGCACAATATAGGCCACAACCAGTCTTGGGAAACCAACCACCAACCCCTGCCAATGTGATTCCAATCAAGTATGTTGTGGGAGGTGCATTATCACTATGTCAGGGAGAGGTTCTGTGCTGGGGAGATCATCTTGGCATATGTGCCCATGCAGGAGAACATAGCAGACCTTTTCACGAAGGCTCTACCTAGGGAGAAGTTTGAAGCTTTCCGCAAGGCTTTGGGCTTACTTCCTTTTGTGGAGCGATTTCCACATAGCTTGGCACTTCCTTATACATGAGTGCCAGCTCCTTGTTCATCGCATCACTCCCACGGGGGATTTGTTGATATATTTAGGTAGTGATGTGTGTGAACACACTAGGACCACCGGGGCACTTTTTTCCCTCTATAGGAGGTTTTTTTCCCTCAGCTTGTATATACGCCTATTGCCCTAATGGGCTACTTATCTTTTTTACATTCTCTAGTAATACATTCAGTCTTGTGTGTTGTGCTCTAAGCTTTTTCTTCTTCCTTGTGCTGTTCGCGTGCTTTCGCAGACATCTATCTCCAACAAAGAAGTGAAAAGAGAGATCAAAGATAGAGAGAGAAACAAAGTAAGAGAAGGAGAGAGAAAGTATAGAGAAATAAAATGAAGAGTGTGAAGAGAGAGTGAGAAGAAAGAGAGACTAAGAGAGAAGAAAGAGAGAGAAAAGAGATAGACAAAAGAGAGAGAAGAAAGAGAGAAGAAAGAGAAGTGAAAGTGAAAAAAAAAGAATGAAAAAAAGATCCTGAAGAGAGAGAGCGAGAAAAGAGAGACAAGAGAGAAAGAGAAAGTAAGAAAAGAAGAGATACAAAGCAAAGAGAGAGGAAAGAAAGAGTGTGAAGAGAGAGAGAGTGAAAATAGAGAGAGAGAAAGTAAGAAAGAAAAGAGAGAAGACAAAGAGATAGGGAAGAAAGAGTGTGAAGAGTGTTGATATATTTAGGTAGTGATGTGTGTGAACACACTAGGACTGCCGGGGCACTTTTTTCCTTCTATAGGAGGTTTTTTCCCCTGGCTTGTATATACGCCTATTGCCCTAATGGGCTACTTATCTTTTTACATTCTCTAGTAATACATTCAGTATTGTGTGTTTTTGCTCTAAGCTTCTTCTTCTTCCTTGTGCTGTTCGCATGCTTCCGCAGATGTCTAACTCCAACAATTGGTATCAGAGCAGGTCGTCGCTTCATCTAGGGTTTCATCTCTTCGTGTTGTACACTCGGCCTTTGGATGGAACATTGTTGATGAATGTCCATGTTGATGATCCACTGATGAGATCTTTTGAGTGGCTGATCCTGTCTCCTCTTTTCAAAGCATCATTTGTCAAATATAGAGAATTGAATTTCTTTATATTCCTTGACAAACAACATTCGATAACCACCCCCAAGCTTATTTTCACATATTCTCTTTAGCTCAACATAAGCAGGAGTCTTCTCATCCAGTATACATACAAATATTTGCAGGGTACCAGAACTACCCCTTGCAGATATCTCCCTGGATGCTCTCGTACATGCAGTAGTTAAGCATCACTCAAGTTGCGGACATTCCAGCTCTTCACTCCTACCATGGTAAGAGGAAACCATAGTTGTGGATGCCATGTTCATGTCAAGTTCTTGACATCTACCAGATAAGGCAGCAATTATATCATCTACTAGCCGAGACACACTTGTATCAAAACTGATAACTGCCCAGTAATCAATGGTTCCACCTTCAACTAAGCATGACTCATTCACGTTCCATGAACCAAACCTGGGAACAAACTCTCTTTCTCTCTCTTTTTTTTTGAGGAACAATGTCACCAAACAAGACGACAGATGTAAGTATCAGAGAAAATAATTGACATATGTCAATGTGCTCTTGTGCATGGGACTCTCAAATGTGTCTATGCACAGCCTTGTAATGTGGCCCTATATTAATGCATACTTTGGAAATGCATGACCTGAATGGTGCAAAAGACAAGGTTGTGCAAGGAGCACATGGTTGTCGCTCGTTGAGGCCTTCGATGTTATTTGCGGATGTTGATGCCATCTTTCTTGGAGGTATCCATTGGATCTCGAGATGACAACTGATCCTTCCTCCTTGTAGGGATCCATTTGAGAATGGTCTTTGACTGTTTAGTGATCTCCTTTGGCTGCTCCATGTTTGGATGGTTTCTTGAGGCTTTGATCCTTTGTGGTTGGCTATTTACTTTTGTGGGGCCTACCAGTGCTTTTGGCTTCCATACCCATACCATTGTTGCTGGTCTTCTAACTCTTGTTGAAGAGGTCAGTTTATCTCCCTTTGGTTTCTGTTCTCGGTTCTTCCCCTTATCTCTCCTTGGCTTCTTGATTGAGACCTTTTGCATGGTGGAGAGCATAGGCCTATGTGCATGTAAGAGTCCTTTGGGAACCCACATGTGTAATTGCGCTTGTTGAGTTGCAATAAATTTCTTGGGCACCCAAATTTGTCGGATACCTTGTGGTTGAGCATCCCCTAGCTTCTTCGTTCGTCTGCTCGCCTGGTAGGCTTGCTTGGAGGGATTTGTGGGGGCAATGCTGGTGGTTGCTCTCCTTTGCGTACCCAGATCTGGTTCATGCCCGAAACTGCTTTCTTGTTGAATGGTGTCTTTCTATTTGATTTAGCGGTTGTCATGAACATTTGTGTTTGTTTTTGTGGTGGAACGACTGTGGCCACCTGAGTCTTTGGGGAAGAAGAAAGATCCACCTGTCTTCGAACCTGTTCTTCCACGGTTGACTCCTTCTGCCTCATAGAGCTTTTGACACATACAACATCTTCTTCCATATGATTAGTCTTAGAAAAACTATGAGAATGTGGGACATCAGGATTTGTGAGCATGCAGTTCTCCAATTCTATTGCAGTGCATTGTTCCTGTACCCAAACTTGGAGGATTTGACCTCTTAGGTTTAAGTTAACAGCATGGTCATAGATCCAATCTTGACCCAAGACAAGTGGTTCTGTAAGGTTCTCATCTTGACACACTAGCACTTTGACTTTCATTGGAACATCTTGAAGGTAGATGGGAAGTTCCACCTCGCCCACACAAGGGGTTTCCTCGACAATCTCTGGGGAGATGGTCTTTGCCACATTCAAGACAAAAAGCTTGTATTGTGATAGCTTGACCTTGACTCGGAGATGGTGGGTGGGGACAATCACGAATAAAATGGTCACCTTGACATCTGAAACAAGATCCTCTAGGGGCTTGTGGTCTCATTTGTCTCAATTGGGGCCTAGGGTTAGGATTTGTGTACATGACATTGGAATATTCTGGCTCCCAATTTTGTTCCATAGGTGCCTCATATGGATACAAGTAAATCTCACTATGCTCAGGTGACTCTATGTAATAAGCATGTGGACTGCTTAGTGCGAGCATGGAACACAGGGTTCCTCGCAACTACCAATGCGCTCTAACTGTTAGTGAAGATGTTGGTGGCAGAAGACTGGCCAACACCCAAATCAGCCATAAGGCGTCTGAGCCACACACACTCAACAGTTGCTGTGAAAGCTACCCTATACTCAGCCTCACAACTGGAAGTGGCCACAGTAGGCTGCTTCTTGCTCAACCAAGATATACATGAGCTACCAAGCATGAAGCAAAAACCACTGGTGGACACACAAGTGTCATAGCAACCAGCCCAATCTGAGTCAGAAAAAGCATGCAAATATGGCGGTAGTGATCCCCCCTTGGGATAAAACAACCCAAGTAGCCGAGTACCACTCAAGTAGCGAAAGATGCGCTTAACCGCCTTCCAATGTGTGACTCCTGGGCAATGCATAAACCTGCTCATCTGTGAGACAGCAAACTGAATATCTGGCCAAGTAATGCATAAATAAATCAAGCATCCAACAGCCTGTTGATAGAGAACAACATCAAATGCATCTCCAGCATCATGAAGACTCAATCGTAAACCTGTCTCCATAGAAGTGGCAATAGGCTTACAGTCTTCAAGGCCAAAACGCTGCAATAATGTGTCAATATATTTTGTTTGACACAAAGCCATTCCACCATCAACTTGCATAAATTGAATGCCCAAATAGTGATGCAAATGCCCCAAATCAGACATCTCAAATGAGGCATGCAAATCAGCCTTGAAATCAGCAATATGCTTCTCAATAGGACCAGTGAGCAGCATGTCATCAACATAGACAACAATGATCAAAAGCACATCATTAGCACGCTTAACATATAAGGTGCTTTCAGTTGGACTGTTCTCAAAACCATGTGCAACCAGATAGGCATGTATCTTCTCATACCAAGCACGTGGTGCTTACTTTAAACCATATAATGCCTTCTTTAACCTGCACACCTGGTTTTCATGCCCTTTCTGCACAAAGCCACGGGGCTGAAAAACATACACTTCTTCATGCAAGTCACCATTCAGAAATGCTGTTTTAATGTCCAACTGATGTACATTCCAACCATGATGGGCTGCAAGTGCACAAATACTCCGAACATTAGTCATACGGCATGTAGGTGCAAAGATCTCATAAAAAACAATGCCTCTTTCCTGCGCATAACCCTTTGCAACAAGCCTAGCCTTATACCTGTCAACTGTACCATCAAGTTTACGCTTCAGCTTGTATACCCACTTAGTGCCAATGGCCTTCTTGCCAGGAGGCAAGTCACATAAAGACCATGTACCATTCTTCATTATAGCATCATATTCAGATTGCATAGCAGCCATCCAATTTTCTAAATTATGTGCTTCATCAAAAGAAACAGGCTCATTCTCATCACAGAGACTAGACGCAGCCATAGCATAGCAATCTGATGCAAAGGAGGCACTATGAGAGCCTGAACGAGTACAATATGACAAAGCTGCATCTAATTTGCTGTCACGCAAAGTTTGCACCAACCATTTTGGCATAGTTTTTGCCTGCTCAATATCAGCTCTCTCATCAACAAGTGCATCATGTAAATCTGCATTAGAAATGGAATGATCTGCATCATCATATGAAACCTGCAAAGGTTGAGAAGTTGCCTCATTAGGACCAGCACTAGACTGTCCACCTGTAAAAAGAGGCATCAAAGTATCATACATGTCTTTGGAGCTAACAGATGTCTCCTTAGTACATGAAAGCAATGGCTGAATAGCATCTTCCACAAAGACAACATCATGGCTAACCAGAATGTGTTTAATCTGTGGATGATATAGATGATAGCCTTTACTTTCAGAACTGTACCCAACAAAAATACATTTTACTGCCTTATCATCTAATTTTCTGCGATGTTGTTCAGGCACTAGTGCATATGCCAAACAACCAAAAACACGCAGATGAGCAACAGATGGCTTGCGGTCATGCCAAGCCTCATATGGAGTGATAGACTGTAGCGCTTTAGTGGGACACCTGTTCAGTACATATGCTGCACACATGACACCCTCAAGCCAGAAACTATGTGGTAAAGCCTGACTCTTGACCATGCACCTCGCATCTCCATGAGTGACCTGTTCTTTCGTTTAGCAACTCCATTCTGTTGAGGTGTATACGGAACTGTACACTGGTGTTTTGTCCCACGTTCAGCCAAAAATGCATTAAAATCAGAAGACATATATTCCCCCCTTCGATCAGAACAGAGGGTGCCCATTTTACATGCTGACAGATTTTCAGCCAAAACCAAAAACTGTTTAAAGCACATGAACACTTCAGACTTTGCTTTGAGTGGATATACCCATGCATGCCTGAAAAAATCATCAATGAAAGTCACGAAGTAAAGGTAATTCCCAAAAGAGGGTGTTTGCATAGGACCACAGTCATCACTATGTACAAGCTGCAATTTCTGCGTAGCCCGAACTGAACCATCTTTTGGAAAGGAGGAACGCTGCATTTTGCCCAAAATACAGCCTTCACATACATGTTTTCCAGGTGCCTCAAGCTTGGGCAAAGAAGACACCATATCAGATTTCTGCAGGCATAGCAAACTAGCAAAATTCAGATGTCCAAAGCGTGCATGCCAAAGCTTTGCATCTGACATCGCCATTTGACAGATCATGAACTGTACATCTGTCATCAACAAATTTCACAACCAAGCCAATCTTGGCTAATGCAGAAATTGATAACAGATTCTTCTTGATCCCTGGTACAAATAAAGCATCTGACAAGGTGAAAGAACTACCATCAGCAGTAGTCAGAATGATCTTACCAACTCCCATAACAGGATAAGAGGAGTTGTTGGCGCATGTGACAATATTCCTTGTAGGGGCAGGCTCGAGTGAAGAGAAGAAACTGCGCTGCGAGGTAATATGTTTGGTCGCCCCACTGTCAAACCAAACATCTAAGTCCACTGCAGACATGCACTGCTCATGAGAAGATGGGTCAAAACTGCAAACAGTAGTAAATGCCCATTCTTCTTCCTGCACAAGATTAGCAGACTCTGTTTTTGGTGCATTTTCTCTTACTTCTTTTGTCTTCTCTTCTCTCTTTACTTTCTTCTCCTCTCTCTCTCTCTGTTCTCTTCCCTTTCTTTCCTCTCTTCTTCTCTCCTCTCTCTACTTTCTTCTTTCTCGCTTTCTCTCTCCCTTCACTCTTTCTTTTGTCTCTCTTTTTAACTCTTCTTCTTGCGGCTCCATATGTTTTCGCTTTATGGTCCCACAATAATGATCATTGTGTCTGTTTCTAATGAGCTTTCCCACTGTTGGAGCAAGTGTTCCTATTGTTTCTTTGAGAATCGCAAATGATCATTTCCAAACATCTAATGAGCTTTCGAGCTCTTGCAACAAGTGTTCCTGTTGTTTCTTTGAGAATTGCACTCTTACAAGTCGTTCCTGTACTTTCTTTCCTCTTTTCAATACAACACAATATAATGTTCTTATTAATGATCCTCAATACAACACAGCATGAAAATTCTTGACCACGTCCACATCTCGTAGTTGGTCTGGTAAAGCTTTGGCCTTTTGAATCGAAGGTTCAAAGTTCAACCTCTGGGCTGGACATGTAATAGTTTTGGCCAATTTAAACCAGTTGTAACTCAGCCTAACAGTTGTAACAGAGTCTAACTCCTTCTTTGTGGAAAACGGGGGGTTATGTGGCTACTATGCCCATTCACTTGTACAATTGTACTCTGCCCATTCATGATCACAACTCCCAGACGAAAGAATTAAAAAAAGAACGAGTGCCAAAACTATGGAAATGCTTGAGGTTTCACGAGGACTGTCCTCCACTCCTGTTTTTTCTTCGAGAATCGCACTTTTGTCAGTCGTTATTGTACTTTGCTCTTATGAAGATGACACAATACAATGTTCTTATCAATGATCCTTAAGACAACACACCATGAAAATTTTGATCATCAAGTTGTTGCACGTTAGCTTGGCTAGATGGGCCTTGTCTCTCTTGAGGCAGCAGCAAAGGTTCGATCTCCATCTACGGCAGTGAAGCAATAGACACATAATGTTAGTTCATTCTGTAAAATAAATTTAGTGTATGACTAACTTGTAGAGTTTCCCATTTGATGTTTCTGAAGACATTGAGATAATGATGTTTATTAAATTATCACAAATTTCACAAAGCTTCGTCAATCGTAGAACAAAAATCTTCAACATCTTCCTAATTTATGAGGATAAATAATAGATACCTTGAAACTGATCAAGTATTGTGTAGCATTGTTGTGGTTCTTTCATGTGACATATACCATTAGAAGATGCAATAAGAAATTGTTCTAGGCTTTGCATGAGCAGAATGCAAACAAAAGCTCTATTTAGCAACTAGGTTGATGTAATCCTCAAAGGAAGAAACCTTGTGCAAAATGTGCACAAGAGGCAAAGATTTAACTTCAAGTCCATGAACATATTCTTCCCATTCCAATTAGGTAAATAGGAAATACCACCAATGATTGTACCATCAATGGATGTACTTGGTTTCATATATTCACAATGCTTGATGTGCGCAAGTTATCCATAGCATTCTAATGTTTTTGTTGCAGATTGTTGCAATAATCATCATGCTATAACTTGCTATATAGACAACACTTACTTCAACTTGCATTCAGAAGAAAGTTCTTCAACCTCTAGATTGTACACTTGTGAAAGCTGCATCCAAAGCTTTTTTTTGCAAAGAAACTCCTTCTAGGATTAGAATCAAGTCATAGAGATAATTTTCCCATGGTGGAGCCATCTCTCAAACTATATCTTCCAAACTATATAATTGCACAATAAGAAATTTTCGAAAAAAATAGATCAAAATAGCAAAAGCAATGAAATATCTTGTCTATAGTTGTTGTTAAAGAGAGATTGAGTGGGTGATTTAACTATATTCCCATTCTAGGACACAGACAAAAAAAGTGTGGAAAGCAAAAAAAATGATTCCAACAAGAAGGATTCCGCTCTTAAATTAATTTTTCAAAGGATTATTTTCAAAAAATTAATTTTTTGTAAATGGTGCAGTCAATTTTTTTATAGAAATTCACAAAAAATCCTCTCATATTTTTAAGACATGGATGAATGCCTCTTGATTTTAAAGGAAGTTTGAAAAATTAAAGCACGACACTAAAAAAATTCTCTCTCCTTTTAATCAAAGTTGACCAATTCTTGAAATTTAGGAAAAATACTTTCAATCAAGAAGTCATTGAAACTTTACATAGATAAGCCTAGAATTTTTGCATTCGGGTTCACATGTGTAGGTGTTCAAGAAATAAGGCTTGCTTACTTTCATGAAACAGTTACTTTTACAAAGTTTTAATCCAAAAATAAAAGTAGAAACAATTTAATCTAATATATTCCCATGTCAAGACAGAGAAGCACAAGACAAAGGGTCGAAAGAAAAAAAATGATTCTAAATTTTTCAAAGGATTATTTTTAGAAATTTATAATTTTGTATAAATGGTGCAAGCAATTATTTTTTTAGAAAATCACAAAAAATCCTCTCATATTTTTCAGACATGGATCATGAATGCCTTTGGCTTTCAAAGGAAGTTTGAAATATTAAAGCACGACACTAAAAAATTTATCTCTCCTTTTAATCAAGGTTTATCAATTCTTGAAATTTCCTATAAAGAAAAATACTTTTAATCAAGAAGTCATTGAAACTTTACAAAGATAAGCCTAGATTTTTCACGTCGGTTTCACATGTGTAGGTGTTCAAGAAATAAGGATTTCTCACAAAGAGCCCTAGTGTAAAGTTTTCATCATTTCATGAGACATTTACTTTGTGTAAAGTTTTCATCATTTCATGAAACAATTACTCTTACAAAGTTTTAATCCAAGAATGAAAGTAGAAAGAAATTATGATATGGAAAGATTCAAAGTTTGTTCTATTCATCCTAATGCACATTAGTTGATAACCAATTCAATTAATCATGCAAGATTTCAATCACAATCATGTAAATGAAGATGTAATTTAAAGTAGAATATTTACCTTGGACATTTTCAATTCAAAAACTCGCAATCAAAGCTGATATTGTGTTTACTTAGTTGTAGAAATTCACCAAAGTTTGTAGAAGAAGCTTATCACACATCAAACTTGAAATTAACATCTTCATGAGCTGTCAAACAATATCACATATGCTCAAAGATGAAGGTTTATTGCTAATCATAAATATGGAATGAGTACAAAGATCGATGAATCAAATGACTCATGAGAGGTTTCTCACAAAGTGATTTCTCAAAGGTTAGCTCAAGGGTAACTAATGCTCACAAGTTCTTAAATTTCTTATAGCACTCAATCTCTCAAAACTAGGGAAGAAGAAGAAAATAAATAAAAGTGCTTCTCCTTATATAGGGAAAAATGACTCTTTGATCCATGTTTGATTTAACTGGACCAATCGAATCCCTTTAGTTGTACTTTATAAAAAAAAACACAAATGTGCTTTCTATATCATCTTTTACATAAGCTTTGGAGGGTCCAAATTTCCAATTTTGAATCTATTTGTTGCTGCTTGTTCCTCTTCTTCAACTCCATCTTTTGAATATATTTGAACCCTTTGAATTACCTTCATGATCCTTCCTTTATTTTGCAAACTTCATCTCCTTCATGTTTTCTTTTCTCCACTTGATGTAGACCAACGTTTGAGCATCTTTAAGGTAGAGAATTCCATGCCAAACTTTGAATAATCCATCTTGATGACTTGATGAGGGCGCATGGCCACAATCACTACCATACTGTGAATCATGCCTATGCCTTTTATCTATAAGCAAAGAAACTATGCAATTACAAATGAAAGAAACTATGCAATTACAAATGAAAGAAACCCTTGAGCTAACCTTGAACCCCAAAATTCAAGATAAACCTTGAAACATAAAATCAAATCTATGGAATAATTGTGTAATTTGGATGCGCATATGCATTCAGATACTAAAATTAATTTAGAACCTACCATTCTCAAGCGTGAACCCTAAATATCAGAAAAAACATGCAACAAGAGGTCCATTACAAAGAACATAAAGACAAGCCAAAAGTACTAGAGACACTCACTTCTCCTATAAACAATGAAGCAAAATTAAAAGAAAAACATGAAATTGAACAAGTCCGTGTGCATTCACATGCTCTAATCGTATAGGAAGAACTACTTCACATAATAAGCCGAACCAACATTGATGAGTAATTATATTATCAATTAAAGCGCATCAGTCTCAGGTTGTTTATCCGGGTGGTTGGGCCTCTTACCTCTTGAGGCGGGGGCAAGGGTTCAACCTCCACTGGCAACATGTAAGGGACATGTTTATCATGGAAAGTTGTATCTTGTGGCTGATGTGCCATCGTTTGTCCTATCCTGCGGTAGTTGTGACCGCAGTCTAAACCAACTATGTAAACCCATGTTCTTGTGGGATAAGGGGGGTCCCATGGGTACTATGCCCTTCCTTGTACAATTGCAATTTCAAAGTTAAAGCCTAGAGGAGTAGGCCTTGGCCGAACCTTCATTTAGAAAAAAAAATTAAGCACATCAAACTCATATCACACCACAAATAATGCCTTTAAACACTCTTGAAACCTCCCATGGAATAAAAACATCAGAAAACCAAATACAATCTCAAAGAAATTACAAATTTTTTGAAGATATGGTATAAGAAGTCATATCAAGGTAAACTTACTAGAAAAAAACTATGAAATCAATGATGCAGGATGCGAAAGATAAGTAGTAGAGGAATTCATGCAAAGCATTTTCTCTAGCCAAATGTTTATAGCCACACCTATGACTACATCAAATAAATGGCCAAGGCTTACAAATAAAAAACTATGGGAACCAAGGATCCAATACAAAGAGGCCAAAAGAATGGCATGTAAAATTTATTGCCTAAGAAATGGATTTCTTTTCTACAAGCCAATTTTGTACCTTATGATCAAATAAGAAAAATTTAAAAAAAAACATGAAGTCCTCTCGTGTTGGAGAAATCAAGTCAATCAACAAGAAAAGTACAAGTGAAGGGGACTAGTGCCCACAAGACCCCTCGAATCCCACAGAACAGGGGTAGAATTTACAAAGTTTAGATGGCATTACAAAGAAGTTTAATCACCCTCTCATCACCCTCATGCGGGGCCCACTTGGGTTTAAGCCGGGAGAGTAGGCTAAGGCCGAACTCCCTTTATTTAAAAAAAAAAAGTCAATCAACAAGTACATGTAAAGCTGATCAAGGATAATGTAGCCGAGGGCAGATTAATAGACTTGAAAAACACGAGGCAAAGACGAAGGAAAATTGGAAGTGTGGCATCAGCCTCAAAAATCAACCATGCTAAAACTGCTTTTAGAGCAATCAGCGGACATACTCCCCAATTGTTGGTGGATCAGGGGTGTCAAGTTATCCCTAGCGGTCAAGTCTTCCATCTCCTTCGCATTCCGATGGGATTCGACATCTCAATGGACCAACGCTGGAACTAGGTGCTATCCAAGCTGGATAGAAAGCTGAATCATTGGAAAGGTATGCAAGTCAACTTGGCAGGGCGTGCTATGGTTGTTAACACATTTATGCTGTCTACAATTATTTATTTTATCTCGTGCTGGAGACCTAAGGAGAAAGACTTGGCCAAAGTGGAAAGAATCTGCAGAAATTTCCTTTGGACTGGGGACCCCAACAAGAGGGGGATTCCCAAAATCAAATGGGAAACTTGCATTAGCCCTAAAGACTCAGGGGGCTTGGGAATTTTGAATATTGTTGGGTTGGCTAACAAGTTGGCGGCAAAGTGGCTTATCAAGGCTTGGAGCAATAGGGAGTCCTCTTGGGCTAAGTTGTTCTTCAGAAACATGGAAGACCTTACCTTAGTTGGCCACCCTGGTTGGAAGGACATAGGGATTCTTACGCTTTTGTTCTCCCCCCACCCGGTCTTCCCTAAAGGCTCTAGCCTCGTGTGTTCCTTATGGAAGAATTGGAACAAGGCCAAACAGTTCATCAGAATCAGTGATGAGTGGAAGTGGGCGGTTGGCATAAGACAAAATGACTCTATTTGGTTCCCGATCAGCGGCATTCGGGGGGTGGAGTCTTGGAACCTCCAAACTGCAAGGCGGTTATGGAACAAGGGGTTCAAAAAGTGGAAACAACTCTGGAAACAAGAGACCAGCCAGTGGATTAGGTTTGAAGAATTGGATCCGAGACTTAGAGTTCCCTTTGAGGAATGGACTCTTCTTCAAAGCAGGTGTTTATATTTGGCACCCCCTAATTGAGGTCAAAAAGTCTGTTCTCATGTGGCAGATCTTGCATAAAGGTATCTGGACCAATGCAAGGGCTAACAAAATCTGTGGTGTGCCGCCATGGTGCAAGCGTTGCCATCGGTGCATCGAAGATTTAGCTCACCTGTTCTTCGACTGCCCCAAGTCCCGTGTTATCTGGCATCACGTGACCCGAGTATTGAGACTCACGAACCAAATCAACTGGCAACAGGTGATGTTGGGTGAGGCGATCGGCTGCTCATCGAGGCTGTGGAATGCCATCAAAGGTGAGACTCTGAGGATTTGGAGGGAGCAATGTGCTGTCAATTTTGGCCAAACTCCTAAGGAATGGTCGATCGAGAAATCCTTGTTTCTCCTAGGGAAAAGAATCTCCCGAGTCAAGAGATCGCCACCGTTTAGACATCACTGTATTTATCTCCTCGAAAACAACAAGTTGAAACCCAAATGGGTCGCACATGAGGGTGATGATAATTTTATCTGCCTCATCTGTAATGCCTTGTAGCTTGCCATACTCCTCCCCTGCATTGTGGGATTTGGGGGGTCCCATGGGCACTAGTCCCATTCACTTGTAACTTTTTTTCTTTATTTTAATTAAAGTCCGGGAGATTAGGCCAAGGCCGAACTTCCTTTAGTTTTTTTTTTTTTTTTTATGGAAGTGAATAGACAAAGCAAGGTTGAGAACTTTTTTTTAACCCTTCGTAAAAATTCACATGCATTGCAAGAAAACCACTTATTTTCATACTACAAGAACTTCTAGTGTAGTTTCATTGGTAAAAGTACCCCTACAAGATTTCTCTTGTGGTATATAAGTCAATGGGAGTCCTAACGTAAGAAAACTACGTCAGTTTTAAAGGGAAAAAGGTTTTGTTGAATGAGTAATCCAATAACTTTCTTGTGCCTTTTCCTCTCTCTTTGTGCTTTTTATGGTGTTCCCATGGTTCCGATATGATGTTTTAGCAAGTAGACCCTGCCTTCTTTTTCTCAATAGTTTATTGTGTGCATAGTAGAAGAGAAGCGTAGAAATGAACTAGGTTTTGGTGATATGATGTTGAGGTAGGATGCTTGGATGAATTTCAGTTTTTCCCAACGATATGAAACATGTCATGTGTCTCTTGGGTGATTTGGAGAGAGAGAAAGAGAGAGAGAGAGAGAGGATAAGGTGGCAATGATCTTAACGAGATGTATTTGTGCACTCAGGCTTACTCACTATCACATGTGCACAATTCTTCATGGACCCAACTGGGGCAACTCTCCAGTTCCACGACTTAAGTGTTGTTAACTCATTACTCATTTTCTCATAGATAAAGATATCCTCTTGAAGTTAGAAGATGATATCTTCTCTAATCCAATTTGAATAGGAAGATTCAAGAAAAGTGTATGGGATGCGAAAACTTTTGATATGTCCAATTTGCCTTTCACATGAAATTCGTACTTCATTTCTTAGATTTCATGCTGCCTTCATTCCCTTATCCTAAGAGGCACGTGCATGCATGATATGAACTAGAGGGATCCTCCTACCCTGGTAGACCTTATGCATAAAAAAATACATAATAAAAGATTATGTTAGTCATTTGCTATGGTTCCTTAGTCTAAGATGTCCACTATTGTTTTCCAAGCTTTTATTCCTTCTCAAAAGCCCTTTAATGGGCTCTATAGTTCTACCTTGGCAAAAGGTCTTCAGTAAAGATGGATTTATTATAGACGGTTATTATTTTTTATCAAAGGAATGTAACTCAAACCAAACATTTTCTTTTCTAATGATCATTCTTAAAAGAACATAATTGTAGCTACTATTTTTCTTCATAAGGAAGTTTGATCTTCTGGTCTACTCTCCTTGTTATCTTGAATTAATTGGGAAGTACAACACTAAAGGGCATAGTATCCATGGGACCTTCCTAAATCCCACAAGTAGGGGTTAAACACATAGCACATACTAGGAATGAACTGTTTAGCCCATACTAGGAATGAACAAGCTGCTTGAAGGCCTGCTAAGGGTAAGGACTAGGTAAGGGCAGACCTAGAGCCAAGTGAGGAGACTGGTTTCAACGAGTGCATGAAGGCTCACTAATCCCCAAGGACACTGGTTTTACTTCTCACCACTACATGTGGACGAGGGGTGTCCTATCGCCACTCAAGCTTTGCTCTATCCTATTAGCAACATGGGAGGCTTAATCCATGGAGAGTAAAAGGTCATATGTGATTTTCCTAGTCGATGACACTGGGATCTTGATGTACAATAAGGATTCAAGCCCCCTTGCTTAGTTGTGGTGGGTACCTTCGATTTAGCTTCCGTAAGCTATATACCCGTTTCTTGCAAGTTGTTGGTTGTATAAAGAATGCTCTTAAATTAGAAGAAAAATACATTAGCATCTTGAGAAATATTCCAATACTTCTTTGGACATTAACGATCATGCATGTTATATGTACGGTTTTAACAAAGTTCTGACTGCCCCTCTTCCGATGCATCATATCAGAAACTGCCACGGCACAAAAAACTCTATTCCACGTGTCTTACGTATGCACAAATAGAACTGCAAAGACTACTAATATCAACGGACCTCCAAGGTAGGCTATGCGATGAATATATACCCTAACACTCCTGCTAAGTAAGAACAACAGGCATTGGGCAACTAATGAACATACACAGCAAATGCGGTAAATAATGATAAGGGTTTCAAAGTGGAAAAGTAACGACTCAAGAATTGGGTCAACAGGCACGTAAAACATACAGATTCCCAGTCTATCACTGATAATCTTGATTACGGTGGCAACACATTTGACGTCCCAATAGACATGATCCCAATACACGTCCAATTAATCTTGAATATGATATTGTTCTAATCAATACTCATCAAATTAATGTTTTCAGCGGTTCCACAAGGTGGATTTGAGAAACAATGATACAGGTTCCAAAGCAGAAATTATGAAGGAAACAAGGGATAAAACAGTAATCGTGTGTGAATGCGATGACTCAAGAATTTGAAATAATTACTCTTTTATTGCTTTCTGATGCAAAAAAATGAGCCTTCTCAAAAATAGCTTTCAACTACATTAAAAAGAACCGCAATATCTGTACAGCCTCTTCATTGCCTCTTCATAAGAAAACCAGGAATAAAATTGTCTACTACTATCCTTTCTGATCTTGCTTTTCGATCAAATATCAATATTCATCATTATAATCTGCAACCCGAGTCTTTATAGGTTTTAATTTGAGACCCAGACTCTCAGGAGAAAGTAGCTCTGGCGATATGCATGGAGGACTCAAGGGACTAGTTGGACATAGCAAGTTATTTGAATAGCGAACAGGCTTGTAGAAGCCGTATCCCATCAAAAAGAACTCTATCGGGATCAACATTGAATGGGGTTGTTCCTCTGTCACAAGAGACCCACATGCTTGCACCTGTGATAGCATCATAGCGTTTCATTAGTTTATTATAATTGACATTCAAAAGCAAGACAATGAGCACTTCTGAAGTCTATGTGATACCTCCACAAGAGCTGTGAATCTTCTATCCAACTCTTTGCTCATGTGAATAGCTTCCTCATAAAATGGAGAATGTTCACCAGCAAACATTAAAATCCGACAGTTGAGCTTCTTCAGACGACTTGTTAAATCTCTTCTCCTGATAGACATGGGATGAAAGCTCAGACCACATATAAAAATGGTTCAATTCAAAGACAGATACACATAAAAGGGCTTACTGATGAATGCACTGCAAAAATCGCATGACATTGATGCATTGCCGTTCATCCAAAAGCTGAAATGCATATTATCAGAATTTAAAAAATTGTACCATTAAAATAATTAGGGAAATGATTGTAGCAGGAGAGAGAATATTACTCGTCTGCAAGCACGAACAATGTCTGAATCGGAATTCACTAGCTCCTACATTCACAATACAGCATGATTAACTTGTATATTAGGTCACCTTCACGAGATACCTAAATCCTGATTTCAATATGTTTCCTCTATTAACTTAAAGAGTTCAGGGAATTCATGCGGAAATACAGAACAACAAGAGACAGGGACTCTTTGTATCTGCGGACTAGATAATTATTTCTGATATAAAAAAAATAGGGACCAAATCTAATTGACGATCCATTGACATAGATAAGAGGTGGTTGCAATCCCTTCTAAGAAGAACAGAAAGCGAAACCATCAGATCACCAAACGTCACCAAACAAGTAATCGCTCAAACCAGGTAGCTTTTGCTGGTTACCTGGCTAAAATATCGTTTGAGAAAAGCATCCTTGACGATGTTTGACATCCCAGAGAAGTAAAGAAGATTTGTAACTAACTGCATGGAAAAATCTCCACTGTAAATGATTAACATGCAAGCGGCATTTAAAAACTGCATGTCAAACAGTTCGACCACCTTGTTCAGAAACCATTCTGTCCAACTTGGTGCTCGGCAAATGGGAGAAACCAGAATCAAACCAAGAACCCTCTCCCTATTCTTCAGCTGTAGTCATTTAAATTCATGTAACGAATTGTAAGAGCGATATGCTATCCTCGATGCACAGTAGCTCCAAAATTAGAACCATATAATTACCGCAAATAGGCTCAGGATGTATGCTCCTGCCATGACACCCATACATATTGCATTTTGAAGCCTGTAAAAATCCACCCATTAAATGTGTGATGTGCAAAATAAAATACAATTTCAGAAAATGCCTGCAAGCCATGCGTAGACATTATTACCCAAAGTAATCAAATACTTCCATGACTTGAGTTGCCAAATCATCTGGGCTAGGGATAGGCTCATCCGAAGACAAGGCTGCTGCCCCCAACTACGATAAAGAAAATGTCACAAAAGATTAAGCGGATTTAACTTTATTCTTGCAAGCCATTCATACACCAACAACACGAAAAGTAAATTACCTCGTGACCAGGTGGATCTATGTGGTAGACGCAGAAGTTGTGGAAAATCAAGGAGGCGGCCTCGGCACAAAAAAAGAGCCCTTGGAAGCATGACATGTCTATAAATAAAAGAAGCAGTTCAGGTAAGATCCAAACAGACCTACGAGTGTATTTTACAATGGAAATGCGAAATTCTCGAAGCCTCACAGTTTAAGGCAACGTCTGAATATGTTACGAGCGCCGGTTTCCGTTGATCCCCGCAGACAAAGACAGAAAGAGGGCCAAAACTAGTTTTGATGACATATTCCTGCAAAAGTGTAAATGCACATTATAGCGATGAAAGGCATGATAACTGGTAGGGCGTGACAGGTTCCGTGCTGTAGAAATTTTAAACTACGCATCACTGCCAGTATCACCACGCACTAAGCCCATTTACGGACCTCCTCAGAAAACAAATTCAGAAACTATTGTTCAGAATGCAGAATCCATTATATACAATGATGAGAAACAGAATTACCTGTCCACCCCAGGGTATTCTTTCGGCCTCAAGGGAGATAATTACGTGTGGCTCAGACATTGCTCATTCAACAGGGAAAACAACTACGCGGAATCAGGTTGATGCACTCAGCGTTTGATACTGAATGCACCGACAACGAACAGTTACGCTTCTCCGGGATCAGATATGGCAGTAGAAACTGATAACAATCAGAACATCGGGTTGTCAGCGGAGTTCTGTCTTCACAAAATAAGTAAAAATACATATGAAGGTCGGTACGTTTACCTGCTGTAAGGCGTTCTCTTTGTCATGGACCATGGACTATGGAAGTTTCAGGAGGATATGATAATATGCGAAAGCGGGGGGAGAAAAGCATCTCCCGACCGAAAATTTGTCAAAAAACTAGGATTTTCACCATGATGATCACATTTGCAACTTCAAGGCGCTCGTGCGGAAACAAATTTCCGGAACGACGGGATTCATCACACAGTAGAACGGCGAATGCGGTCATCCCGTCTTCATAAGCGGTCACCGTAGGGAAGAGACGACTTTATTTGTACAACCACTGAAAGGCGGAGGGCGAGCAACAGGGAACGCACGGGAGAATCGACGACGCAGTGAAAGGCAAGATATCACTTTCTGCATTGATGGCTACCATGCCGCAACCAACTGATGCATCTCTGTGAGGAATATGATGACACTCAAGGTTGAGTGACGGGTATTAACGCGGGGCTGTCAGCCGCGGCAACGTGAAGCTGCGAACCCTAGGAAAAGCCTCCATAAACTGGTCGAAGCTGTCTAGGGCGCCACAACGGCGTTCCTGCATACGCAGAGAAGGCTGTGTATCTGCGTGCGTGCGCACTGCGTACACGGACGGCTGGCAATGCCAGAGAGAGAGAGAGAGAGAGAGAGAGAGAGAGAGAGAGAGAATCCGAGAGAGAGAAGCTCCAAATGGGAAATTCGCGCAAATGAAATTTGGGACAGGCTAAATGTGGAGTTGCCAGGGGCGAATTGAGTTGCGAATCGGGGCCATACTTGATTTAAGGGGCGACGTCCGACGTGGAAGTCCACGTAGTGCCACCTTTCTCAGCATTGCGTACGTCATGCTTATGCGTTGTTCTTGTTGTCTGTCGGCGGTCGTCTCCCTGAGGAATTTCTTGTCAACGATTAAGTTTGAAAATTTGTGGGGGCCACACACACTGCTTGATGGAAATGGTGAGGCAGAATGAAAACAGTAGAGTGTGAGATATGAGGGCCCCATGGGTGAGTAAAGGGCAGATGGATTAGGGGTCACGACAGAAAGCATTCTGTATATGAATGGGCCATTTCACCTACCCTAAATCACAAAAGAAAAAGAGAGGAGTGCAATAGAGATAAAAGTTGATACTCAGTGTTCGAGCCCACATAGTCTAGTGGCGGATGCCTTGAAGCTGTGGGAGGAAGTCATGAGTTCGAGTCTTGACTCGACATGTCCATGAGATTCTCATGATGGGTGCCTCTACCTTACGAGGTTGGGTGTATTGCTATGGAGTTCCACACAAGCTTGTTTAGAACACCAGACCATCGAGTCGAGGGGCTATGGCCCAATTGGTTTACACCACAAATTGGTTGGGATGATGTGCCGAGTTCAAATCCTGAATGACTCAACACGTTGAGGGCTGCCAACCCCCTCATAGTGGGTACTTTTCAAATTTCTTGTACTCAAAATAAAAAATTAAAAAAAAAACACCAAACCATCGATTCTGAGGTCTAGGGTTCAAACCCAAGATGCGACCTAACATATAATCCCTCGTAAGTGAGGGGTATGGGGGACCCTCAAGGATTGTTAACAATGTGCTAGGGTTCAAGGCTCATGAGTCATGTGAGTCATGTGCGTTTGCCATCTAAAATTGTAAGGTCTGACTTGAAAACAAAGAATAAGTAGAGGTGGTTTTTGTCCAAGAATGATAGCATAACCCACTACATAGGGCACATGAGAGGGTAGGTATTAGGCATTTTTGTATTTGAGAAAGGTAGGGAGAAAGCTATGGGATACGTTAGGTGAGGTACATAGCACAACTACAAAAGCACTCCACCATGTGTCATTTATTGCCTATACAAGGGCCATTCGAAGGATGGGTTTAGATGTGGTGATGGTAGTCATACTCTCTCAACTTAGTCTCTAAAATAGAGCACTTTTATGGTATGCATGCATGTATGTGTGTATGTATGTATGTATGTATGTATGTATGTATGTATGTATGCATGCATGAATATATGTATGTACATGTGCATGTGTATGGACCAACTTCAAACATCAATGTCCAAACCTTTCCACAACTCTCACAATCTAAAATCTAAGTCCCAAGCATCTTAAGACATTACACAACATGACCAATTCAAATGTTTTGAATGAATTTCACCAAAGGGTGTGCAACAAAAAACATGCCCTCCACATGTATATGTGAGAGAACTCTTATAAGAATACAAGTATGAATTACAAACTCTAGAAAGTTCTAAATTTCAAGATTGAATCTCAATAGCAAACTCTAAATTTCAAGTCTTGAATCTCCATGTAGAAATTTGGAAAAATAAAGCCAAAAACTGAGCTCAGAGGTGCCAAAAAACAGCATTTGTGGGTCCATATCAATTGTTACTTGCATAAGACATAGTACCCTTTTCTTTTTGTGTGGATTCAAATCTTTTTCCCTATATCTCCATTTAGAAGCCTTTATGGGTTCATATGATGAATCATATCAATGCTACTATGCTTTCTTTTGTCTATATTCATCTTTCTCCATAAAAAGGACCCTCAAATTCCAAGTGTTGAGAGACCCCACTCTCCCCATATTCATTGGCTAATTTTTCTCCATAAATTTGATGGACCTCTTAAATAGAAATGCAAGCTCATTTCATTGAGAGAGTGTGGGGTATTGAGGGACCCATTATTAATCTGTTGGATGAGACGACAATTTCACCCAAGAGTGTAACAAACTCACAAGGAGAGAAACAAAGAGATTTGTGACACCTCCTCCCAAAGTGGTCCCATTCTAGACCTATTGAGGTAAGCCACTTGTCCTCACTTCCCATACCTAGCAATCCTTATCAGCTTTATAGCTTCCTCTAACCATTGTCTTATGATGAAGCCAGACATGTGGCATTTTCTTCCTTTTAGAGAGTTTTCATACTTGAAAGCTACTATACAAGGCTTTCTAAGTGGAGCAAAAGGATGATGTCTATTGTCTGTGAACCTTTCCTCAAGCCCATCAACTATTTTGTTATAAGACTCGGCCATATCTTGTTGTATCCCTCTCTCTCTCTCTCTCTCTCTCTCTCTCTCTCTCTCTCTCTCCAAGGAGACCACTTTTCTATATAATATTCCATATGCAAACTTGCTTTCTTTATACTTATTCTAAATTAATGAAGTTTTTAGCCAATCTTACAAAACTAGGGACGCACATTTTTTGTGTTGATTTTTAAAGGCTTGATATCTCTTTCTAGTTCGAGTACTAGAATTTGTATGTTTTAGAACAACTCAAAATCTTCAGGTGAAAAGTACAAGAAAGCACCTTTTTCATCATATGTGCACAAGTTCAAGGATACTTTCTTCTTTTAAAAGTGTTACAAGCCCTAAAAGTTATATGTGATTGTACTCACATAGAGATAATGAAAACATTTATAACAAACTTAGCCCTAATCTTCCACTTCATATAAGTATCCTGTGATATCTATAACCTCTAATTCACACATGAAGACAATTTTTGAACTTCCTTTACATTATTTGTGAAATAGAACATAATATTCTCTCTCTCTTTTTTTTCTCAAAGGTTGAAATGAAAGGTTATGTAGTGTTCTACTTTCCAATCCCCCTATTTCTTTGATAAGTTGTATGTGCCTAATGGAGTATTGGAAATAACAATACACTACTTTCACCTCCATGCAATTATCAATCACCCAAGGAGATTATATGTTATTATCATGTATTAGGTCATATATTATGAAATGCAAGCCCACAAGCTTGTAGATTTTTCCATGATATTTTCTCTCCGTACCATGTATAGGACGACATTTCTAAAATGTTATCCCCATCCTTTAAATCTTCTCCCTTGTTTTACTCAAATACCCATTATTGAAAGCCATATATCCCTTGAAGACCACACCATTTGAAGGTAGAACCCATGGAACTTAATAGGAATTGACATATCAAACAAGTCCTACTTAGGATAAGAACTAGGAAATTATGGCCCTAAGCTAGAGGGGCAGATTGATTTGATTTGATGAAGAATTGCTACAACCTACAAATGGGCCCATGCAACCATTGATAGAGTTGATCAAGAATGTCCAAAGGCCAACATGATACATCCTCAAAAGACATTATTTCATCTCATCTCAAAGATGAGGACATGTCCATCTTGAAGGCCATGATTATGTGTGTATGGGACAAGGGCTAGCTACCCAAGGTCCCTAAATTGGGGGATATCCTAAGGTTCTCACTTCGGGAGGTAGATTCAGTGGGCATGATCACCACATGTCTCACTAGAGGACTCTAGAAACCTTCTAGCTTGGGAGCAGAAGGATATAAAGGATGGAATTGATTTATACACACACATTCGCTTTTCCATCATCCTACGTTTGGTATGTGTAACCAAAATAAGAGAGATACCTTGGGGTGAATTGATTTTTTCAGTGAGATCATTCTAATTCAAGTCATCACATTGCACCATCTTGAAGTGACTTCACCTTGTTCATGGGAGATAAAGGCATCCAGCTCTTTTTTTGTTGCAAAAGCAAAAAGGTACTAATTAGATCCCCTTTGGAGAGGCTCAAAAGCCCCCAAGGAGTCTCAATCACCCATGAATGGTGTTGAGAGATAGCTCAAAGAGAGCCCATCCATGCAGGCATTGGACCAAAAATCAAAACATTGTTCCCACATGCTTCAATGCTATGGACATGGAGGAGAGAGATCTTCCTCTCTTTTCTTCCTGGTTACAAGGATATGGAAAGGTAAGAGCATCTTTGTAGTAGAATTTTTCTACTTTCACCTTCATATAGAGGATTAACAAGTTCTCCAATATGTATGTCCATTGGTGGCTACCCCTTGTAGTAGAAGAGCCTCTTCTCTCTCCTTGGAGCTCCATTCTATGCATACGCTCCTCTAGATGTTGATGGATTATCACCTAGTCTCATCTTCTAGGGCATAACTTTACATAAGGATGTCCAAATCAAGAAATTCCAAATGTTGTAGATTTCTTTCTTTAAAAGCTTTCAAATGAATTTGTTATGTGCTACATTTTTCTATATAAATGTTGATATATTTTGGTAGTGATGTGTATGAACACACTTAGGATCCCCAAGGCACTTTTTTCCCTCTTTAGGAGGTTTTTATTTCATCGGCTTGTGTATATGGCTATAACCCTAATGGGTCACTTATCTTTGTACTTCACTTGGTAATACATTCAGTATTCTATTGTTCTCCAAGCTCCTTTGTCATGGTGTGCCCTTCCGACAACTACTTCCTCATGAGCTCCTCTGTTTTTGTTAGAGAGAAGCTTGGTGATGATCCCAAGGACAAAAAGCCATTTACAAGTGAATTTGCATGTCTCTTCCTCTCAACCTCGTGATTAACCTATAAAGATTTCCCTCTTTCACTATGCAACCTATTGATATATTTAGGGTAGTTATGTGTGTGAACACGCTAGGATCATCGGGGCACTTTTTCCCCTCTTTAGGAGGTTTTTTTCCTCCCAGCTTGTATATATGCCTATAGCCCTAACGGATCATTCATCCTTGTACATTCTAGTGGTAATACATTCAATATTGTGTATTGTGCTCCAAGCTTCTTCTTCTTCATTGTGTTATTCATGTGCTTCCACAGACCTCAAACTCCAACAATTGGTATCAGAGCAAGTTGTCGCTTCATCTAGGGCGTCATCGGCACCCCTCCAATCATAGTCCTAGAATCACATGAAATTTGGTGAGCATACTCAAGGCGATGAGGGGTTCAAAACAGCTTTGTTAAGTGGTGTCAAAATCACGATTTAAGCTTGTTTCGGCCTCCGAATGCACTATCACAGTGCTTGTGTAGGCGATTCCATGTTTTTGTGCCAAAGATATATACAAGTTTCGGTTTGCTAGTATAAGCATCTCAAAGTCTGCTATAGGTTTAGTAGAACTCAATAGGGTAGTTATGTTCAACTTTTTGAGATATAGTCATTTTTCTACATCAAGCTATTTTAGTCAGTGGCCATGGCTAAAAGCAGTGATGTATTCCATATGTTGGTTGTTGAGCACAAGTTGGAGGGTACCAATAACCCATTATGGGTTTATATGATGTGTCATGTATTGGTTGCAAGAGGAATATAGAATATTGTGCAAGATGTTGAAAAACATCCTATTACACATGCAAATATAGTTACTAAAGGTGATGTAGATGACATTGAAGATGGTGATATTCTTCAGATTCCTGCTCGTGTTATGGTTCCTACTGCACCTACTGTAGAGCAAATTTGTTGGGACAGTAGAGATGCTCAAACACATGCATTGATAGTCTTGTCTCTCAAGCATACCATTATTCCTCACATTCGCTCTTGTACAACAGCGAAGGATGCTTGGGATACACTTACCACTCTATACCAAGCAAGGAATGAGGCTCATGTTGCTTACCTCCGAAAACAGTTGGAGAGCAAGCACATGAATGAAGAAGACTCCATGGAATTTTTTTTGAAAAAGATCAAAGATTTAAAGGAGCAATTGATTTCTACTGATGACGTCTTGCTTGACAGCTCATTTGCAGGCTATTCTGAATTATCTTCTCTATTCATATCAAAGTTTTGCTTCTACTCTTCATTTGATGATGAAAGGCAATCCAAATGCCTTAGCATTTGAGGAGCTAGTCTCTGTTCTATTGCAAGAAGATCAGTCTAGGCAGAATAGGTCCATTATGTGTGTTGCAGATCAAGCTTTCCTAGCTAGTCAAAAGGGCAAAGGAAAATGGAGCTCACTAGTAAGCAGAAATCTACTAATTCTACACAATCAAAGACGGATGACAGAGACACAGCGTCACTAACACAACGATTTTAAATAGCATCGCATAAGCGACGCTTTGTTACATTTCATAAGCGACGTTTTCGGCATCATATAAGCGACGCTGAAAACATGTCGCTTATGCGACGCCAACTCGACGTGTAGCATTGCTTACACGAAGCTTTGTTGACGGAAAAAAATTAAAACGTTGGAGGCTCTTCGATCGGCATTTTCACGCATCTGATCGAAGAGCTCTCCAACGTTCGCAATTGCGCTGCGCTTACGAGCTGAAGCAAGTATATGCAGAATTGTTGTTTTGCCTAAGCTCTCTCTTATTGTCTCCCTCTGTCTCTATTTTTCTCTTTCTACATCTTTCTCTCTTTGAATTCTCTCTCTCTCTCTCCTCTCTTTATTGTAGGTTATTCAAGAAGCTAAAGTATGGCTAACTGTTGTAAGTACAATTTCTATTCTTTGTATATCATTTGAATTGTGTTATTTTCATTAGATAGCATACTCACACTTATTGATATGCACTTATACACTTATACATGATGAAGATGCACTTTCACACATATACACATATACACATGCACATACACACACATATATACACACAGATACATGTGCACATACGCTTATACATACACACATATACACATGCATATGCACAAACATTTCTACAACCACATAAAAAGACTTACATGCATGCATTATTGCATATATATATATATATATATATATATATATATATATATATATATATATATATATATATATATATATATTTATATATATATATATATATATATATATATATATATATATATATATATATATATATATATATATATATATATATATATATATATATATATACACATATACACACATTAACATATATGCAAATACATGTATATGCACATCCACATGCATGCACATTCACATGCATGCACATGGATGCAAATGGAAATGCATCCACATACACATGCATGTGGAATACATATACACATGCATATACATACATTATACACATATATACACATATATATGCACATACGTACACACACATATACACATGCACACACACATGCACATACCTACATATACACATATACATGCACATACACACATATACACATAGAGTTACACATATACATGCACATACATATACACACATATACACATGCACATGCACATACTCATACACACATATACACTTACACATGCACATGCACATACTCATACACACATATACACTTACACATGCACATGCAGATACATACATATACACATGTGCATGTGTAAGTGTATGTATCTACATGTGCATGTGTAAGTGTATATGTGTCTATGAGTATGTGCATGTGCATGTGTAAGTGTATATGTGTGTATATGTATGTATCTGCATGTGCATGTGTATATGTATGTATCTACATGTGCATGTGTAAGTGTATATGTGTGTATGAGTATGTGCATGTGCATGTGTAAGTGTATATGTGTGTATGAGTATGTGCATGTGCATGTGTATATGTGTGTATATGTATGTGCATGTATATGTGTAACTCTATGTGTATATGTGTGTATGTGCATGTATATGTGTATATGTAGGTATGTGCATGTGTGTGTGCATGTGTATATGTGTGTGTACGTATGTGCATATATATGTGTATATATGTGTATAATGTATGTATATGCATGTGTATATGTATTCCACATGCATGTGTATGTGGATGCATTTCCATTTGCATCCATGTGCATGCATGTGGATGTGCATATACATGTATTTGCGTATATGTTAATGTGTGTATGTATATATATATATATATATATATATATATATATATATATATATATATGCAATAATGCTTGCATGTAAGTCTTTTTATGTGGTTGTAGAAATGTTTGTGCATATGCATGTGTATATGTGTGTATGTCTAAGCATATGTGCACATGTATCTGTGTGTATATATGTGTGTGTATGTGCATGTGTATATGTGTATATGTGTGAAAGTGCATCTTCATCATGTATAAGTGTATAAGTGCATATCAATAAGTGTCAGTATGCTATCTAATGAAAATAACACAATTCAAATGATATACAAAGAATAGAAATTGTACTTACAATAGTTAGCCATACTTTAGCTTCTTGAATAACCTGTAGTATACACACACATGCATGCACATGGATGCAAATGGAAATGCATCCACATACACATGCATGTGGAATACATATACACATGCATATACATACATTATACACATATATACACATATATATGCACATACATACACAAACATATGCACATGCACACACACATGCACATACCTACATATACACATATACATGCACATACACACATATACACATAGAGTTACACATATACATGCACATACATATACACACATATACACACATATACACACATATACACATGCACATGCACATACTCATACACACATATACACTTACACATGCACATGCACATACTCATACACACATATACACTTACACATGCACATGCAGATACATACATATACACACACATACACATGCACATACATACATATACACACACATACATATACACTTAGGTACACACATATGAATGAATTATATAATTAAAGTATTGAAACACATATACACATGCACATACACATGCACACACACATGCACATACCTACATATATACATATACATGCACATACACACATATACACATAGAGTTATACATATACATGCACATACATATACACACACATACACATGCACATGCACATACTCATACACACATATACACTTACACATGCACATGCACATACATAAACACACATACATATACACTTAGGTACACACATATGAATGAATTATATAATTAAAGTATTAAAACACATGCTTAATATAAACAATAATAACAATCAATAGAACAAAACTCTTCATTACTTACTACCATACACACAATTCAAAACATAAGTGAAATGAAAAAAAAAAAATATATATATATATATATATATATATATATATATATATATATATATATATATATATATATATATATATATATATATATATATATATATATATATATATATATATCAATTTAAATACATATAATCCAATGTCATAGTCAACTAAAATCCTAATCATCATCATCATGATCATCATCATCAGCAGCAATATCATGATCATCCTGATCTTCCTCATCCTCATCGTCATGATCACCCTGTGACGATCGAGATCGTCCGTCCTGTGTCTGTCTCTCCACCTCATCCATATTTGTCTCTCCATAATACTCCTGTATTACATATAACAAACATAAATAAATAAAACAATTAAACCATTCATAAAAATAAAATAATTATATAAAATTTAATAATCCTCACAAAGGCATCAGGATGATCTTGCATATACTCGCTCAAACACCGATATCCAAAATGTGTAGCATACTCGATCTCATGTTTCATAGGATATCGGCCATAATCCTTCCGCTGCATTGAAACAAATAAAAAAGATTAGTTCCTTGCATTTTAACTAAAATAAAAAATATACTCACAATAACACATATACTTACAAATGTAGCTACAAAACCATTATGGCTCATTTGGCCTAGGTGCGATGTGTGGCCCGACTCCACTCTCTTCTTTGTAGCAGCCTGTTTATTTAAGAAAAAAAACATAAATTAAATGCAAAAATTACTAAAATATATAAAAATTATAAATATAAACTATTAATTTGTGTACCTTCTGCTGAGGAAATGACTCCTAAAGATGTAGGTGTCTGCGAAAAAACTACCACGTCTCAGGTGTTATGTTAGCTCGCCTCTTATTTTTTTCCACCATACAATATCTCCTGTTAATTTAATCTCAAACAGAAAAAAAATCAGAATACATACACATATGTACACACACATACACATACACATACCCACATACACATATACATGCAAACATATACGCATACATATATGTATACATATACACATATACATATACACATATACATACATATAACATAAACACAAATATACATATCCACATATATACGTATACACACATGCATGCATATACACTCGTTCATACAAAATACATGCATTTATCCCACAATAATGTGTAGTTGTGTATATGTGAATATGTGTGTATGTGTAAATGTGTATATGTGAATATGTGTGTATGTGTAAATATGTAATGTGAATTTTTTGTGTATATAGATAATCAGATTATTAATATCAAATACCATTATTTGTAGATTCTGATCAATCAGATGGAGCTCCACCACCGTCTCCTCATCGTGCAACGACTTTATACTGTAAGTATATCAAACATTTAATTTAAAATATATTTGATGGATACATAACTTATATGTTTTTTTGTTTCTTATTATGTGCAGATTCTAATCAATCAGAGGGTACTCCACCAGCTCCTACCCATGCAACGGCTTCACATGTGTCCTCCAAATGGAAATATAATAGGTTTAATAAATAGTAGTGGAGGGTTACATAATAGTTCAAGGACTAATTGCACATTTGAGAAGCGTGAAAATAGTCATGAATCACCATACATGAGTAGAGATGTATCAAGATACATAGTTGTCAATGCTATTACTACATTACATGCCGATGATGAACTATTAGTGAATTATGGATGGCGTAGACCTCCAAGAGCACCTTTTAGCTGGAGAGAATAAAAATTTTATATCCATATTTAATAAGTTATATACTTAATTTTATATTTAAAGTTTACTTTTTATTCATTTATGGAATACTAATGAATTTTATTTATATGTGTAGATTCCAACGTATGATGTTGATGATATTCTTCTACAGCATTCACAATTACCTGTAAGACCTCATTTATCAGAAGCTTCCATGAGGAGGCTACGCAAAACTAATCATGTGCAATATGCAAAGTTGAAAGATCTATATTCAAAAGACGATAAAGTACAAGATTTGTGTGACAATGATGAAGATGATGGCATGGCAGATTTTATTGAGGATTGGTATCAAAATGACAGTGAGAACATTGATATTTCTAAGAATGAGAAATATATTTGAGAGGAATGTCTAAAGCATGTATATGAAGGAAGTCGTTTGACACGACTAAGTGCGAGCTTACTTATTCTCAACCTTCAAAATCGTTTTGGATGGAGTAACGTATCTGTTTTCGACACTATTAAGGTATAATTTTCAATTTTCTATCTATCTATATATATATATATAAATAAATATATATATATATATATATATATATATATATATATATATATATATATATGCACACACACACACACACACACACACATATATATATATATATATATATATATATATATATATATATATATATATATATATATATATATATATATATATATATATATATATATATATATATATATATATATATGCATATATAAACATACACATAATATACATGAATGCATATACACATATAAACATACACACACATATACACACATTTTGAAGGATGGAAAAATAATTTTAAAGGATGGGCAAACAAAAAGTGTCCATTCAATGCAGGTTTTTATTCTTACTTTAGATAAGGTAAGAACAAGAACTTGAATTGAATGGACACTTTTTGTCCGTGCATCTTTTAAAACTATTAATGCATCTTTCAAAATATTCACGAAAAATTTGATTGTTTGGATGGCAGGATACGATTGTTTGTTTTGGAGGATATGATGTATGTACCTTCATTGAATGATTTGTCGATTCTATCATATGTTCAGTTTGAAAGTGTGAGAAGCGGATTTATAATTGCTATTCAAAGAATTTGGCACTGTTTATAGGCCATACAATGGTGACCTGGATGAATCGCATGCACATAGGTTACTCAAGATAGAGCAATCTAATTATAATGGACTAGTGCCAGCAGGATTCCTGGGGTATGCAGTAAACCTCTTGCATGTCAATGATGAGCATCTGAACTTTAGGATACAAAGTGGAAATCATGGTGGCTTGAGAGGATCACTTTTATACAGCTTGTTCAAAAAACTTCAGTGTCATAAACCTGAAGTTCTTTGAACAAGCTGTATAAAAGTGATCCTCTCAAGCCACCATGATTTCCACTTTGTATCCTAAAGTTCAGATGCTCATCATTGACATGCAAGAGGTTTACTGCATACCCCAGGAATCCTACTGGCACTAGTCCCTTATAATCAGGTTGCTCTATCTTGATTAACCTCTATGCATGCGATTCATCCAGGTCACCATCATATGGCCTATAAACAGTGCCAAATTCTTTGAATAGCAATTATAAACCCGTTTCTCACACTTTCAAACTGAACATATGATAGAATCTACAAATCATTCAATGAAGGTACATACTTCATATCCTCCAAAACAAACAATCGTATCCTACCATCCAAAACAATCAAAATTTTTGTGAATATTTTGAAAGATGTATTGATATATTTAGCTAGTGATGTGTGTGAACACACTAGGACCGCCGGGGCACTTTTTTCCCTCTTTAGGAGGTTTTTTTCCCCCGGCTTGTATATACGCCTATTGCCCTAATGGGCTACTTATCTTTGTACATTCTCTAGTAATACATTCAGTATTGTGTGTTTGTGCTCGAAGCTTCTTCTTCTTCCTTGTGTTGTTCGCGTGCTTCCGCAGACATCTATCTCCAACAATTGGTATCAGAGCAGGTCGTCGCTTCATCTAGGGCGACGTCGACACTCCTCCGTTTGTAGTCTCAGAATCGCACAAATTTTGGTGGGCATACTCAGCGTGTTTTCGAGATCAAAATAGCTTTGCTATGTGGTGCCAAAAACGCGATTTGAGCTCGTTTCGGTCTCCCAACGCATTATCACAGTGCTTGTGCAAGCTATTTCGTCTTTTTGTGCCAAGGGTATATACCGGTTTCTGTTCGCCAATATAAGCATCTCAAAGTCTGCTACAGGTCTAGCAGAATTTGTTAGGGCAGTTCTGTTCAACTTTTTGAGATACAGTCAATTTTTTGCATCAAGGTATTTTAGTCACCGACCATGGCTGAAAGCAGTGATGTATTCCGTATGTTGGTTGTTGAGGATAAGTTGGATGGTACCAACTACCCATTATGGGCTTATATGATGCGACATGTATTGGTTGCAAAAGGATTGTGGAACATTGTGCAGGGTGTTGAAAGACGTCCTGTTACACCTCTGACTACAAGTACTGTAAATACAGATGCTGGAGCTGATGAAGATGGTGTCGAAGATGATATTCTGTAGATTCCTGTTCGTGCTGTTGTTTTTGCTGCACCTACTGTAGAGCAGATTCGCTGGGATGGTAGAGATGCCCAGGCACATGCTATAGCCTTGTCTGTCAAACGTGCCATTATTCCTCACATTCGCTCTTGCAGAACAACTAAGGATGCTTGGGATACGCTTACCACATTGTACCAAGCTAGGAATGAGGCTCATGTTGCTTACCTCCGAAAACAGTTGGAGAGTGAGCACATGAATGAAGGTGATTCTATGGACAGTTTCCTAACAAAGATCAAAGACATGAAGGAACAATTGATTTCTGCCGATGAGGTTATACCAGATAGCTCACTTGTGCAAACTGTTCTTAATGGTCTTCCTGATTCATATCAGAGTTTTGCTTCTACTCTTCGGTTGATGATGAAAGGCAATCCAAATGCCCTGTCATTTGAGGAGTTAGTCTCTGTTCTGTTGCAGGAAGATCAGTCCAGGCATAACAAGTCCATTATGCGTGTTGCAGATCAAGCTTTCCTGGCTAGTCAGAAGGGCAAAGGAGAATGGAGCTCTTCTACTAGTAAGCAGAAATTTGCAAGTGCTGCACATTCGAAGAACCAAGACAAAGATGAGAAAAAATAAAAAAAGCAGAAATTGTTTTGTAAGTACTGTAAAGGGAATGATCATATCATAAAGAACTGTCCAAAACTGGCTGCTAAAGAGGCAAAGAAGAAAGAGGCTGGAATGGTTGTTGCAGAGGCCTCTACACCAAAAACAGAGTCTGCAAATCTTGTGCAGGAAGAAGAATGGGCGTTTACTACTGTCTATAGTTTTGACCCATCTTCTCATGATCAGTGCATGTCTACAGTAGACTCATATGTTTGGTATTTTGACAGTGGGGCAACCAAACATATTACCTCGTAGCGTAGTTTCTTCTCTTCACTCGAGCCTGCCCCTATAGGGAATACTGTTACATGCGCCAACAACTCCTCTTATCCTGTTATGGGAGTTGGTAAGATCATTTTGACTACTGCTGATGGTAGTTCTTTCACTTTGTTAGATACTTTATTTGTGCCAGGGATCAAAAGAACCTGTTATCAGTTTCTGCATTAGCCAAGATTGGCTTGGTTGTGAAATTTGTTGATGACAGGTGTATAGTTCATGATCTATCAAATGGCGACGTGATTATTAATTCTGGCATTTTATGTCATGGGCTATATTAGCTCATAGACTATGAAAGATCTGTAAGTGATTCAACATGTGCAGTAAATGATTCTCAGGCTATGTCAGATGCAAAGCTTTGGCATGCATGCTTTGGTCATCTGAATTTTGCTAGTTTGCTACGCCTGCAGAAATCTGAAATGGTGTCCTCTTTGCCCAAGCTTGAGGCACCTGGAAAACATGTTTGTGAAGGCTGTATTTTGGCCAAAATGCAGCGTTCCTCATTTCCAAAAGATGGTTCAGTTTGGGCTACTCAGAAATTGCAGCTTGTACATAGTGATGTCTGTGGTCCTATGCAGACACCCTCTTTTGGAAATTACCTTTACTTCATGACTTTCATTGATGATTTTTCCAGGCATGCATGGTTATATCCACTCAAAGCAAAGTCCGAAGTGTTCATGTGCTTTAAACAGTTTTTGGTTTTGGCTGAAAATCTGTTAGCATGTAAAATGGGCACCCTCCATTCTGATCGAGGGGGGGAATATATGTCTTCTGATTTTAATGCATTTCTGGCTGAATGTGGGATAAAGCACCAGTGTACAGTGCCGTATACACCTCAACAGAATGGAGTTGCTGAACAAAAGAATAGGTCACTCATGGAGATGGCGAGGTGCATGGTCAAAAGTCAGGCTTTACCACATAGTTTCTAGCTTGAGGCTGTCATGTGTGCAGCATATGTACTGAACAGGTGTCCCACTAAAGCGCTGCAGTCTATCACTCCATATGAGGCTTGGCATGACCGCAAGCCATCTGTTGCTCATCTGCGTGTTTTTGGTTGTTTGGCATATGCACTAGTGCCTGAACAACATCGCAGAAAATTGGATGATAAGGCAGTAAAATGTATTTTTGTTGGGTACAGTTCTGAAAGTAAAGGCTATCGTCTGTATCATCCACAGACTAAACACATTCTGGGTAGCCGTGATGTTGTCTTTGTGGAAGATGTTATTCAGCCATTGCTTTCATGTACTAAGGAGACATCTGTTAGCTCCAAAGACATGTATGATACTTTGATGCCTCTTTTTACAGGTGGATAGTCTAGTGCTGGTCCTAATGAGGCAACTTCTCAGCCTTTGCAGGCTTCATATGATGATGCAGATCATTCCATTTTTTATGCAGACTTACATGATGCACTTTTTGATGAGAGAGCTGATAT
The DNA here is from genome assembly GCA_020310875.1 of Ceratopteris richardii. NCBI lineage: Eukaryota > Viridiplantae > Streptophyta > Polypodiopsida > Polypodiales > Pteridaceae > Ceratopteris > Ceratopteris richardii. The sequence continues at coordinate 66,356,850 of CM035432.1, read as the reverse complement.
TGAGCAGGCAAAAACTATGCCAAAATGGCTGGTGCAGACTTTGTGTGATAGCAAATTAGATGCACCTTTATCATATCGTACTCGTTCAGGCTCTCATAGTGCCTCTTTTGCATCAGATTGCTATGCTATGGCTGCGTCTAGTCTCTGTGATGAGAATGAGCATGTTTCTTTTGATGAAGCACATAATTCAAAAAATTTATGCACCTGCTTCTTGGGTACTTACAACAAAAGAGATACAGACTATCAACAATAGAATTCAATTGATTAAGACTCCTACAGGATATGGAGCATCTTTTCAAAACATGTTTACTATAGATGATAAGAGCTTATCTGGGTTAAAGACCCATGACTGGCATAACTTTTTGAAACATATTTTACCTTTGGTTATCAATGGATGTACAACAAAAGGAGTACAAGATGTGATCTATCGTCTTGGATCACTTATAAGGTAATTATGATACTTTTATATTTAATATGTATGAATATTGGATATCTTTTATTTTTTAATTAACTTCTTTATAATTGTTTTTATGATATGTATAGGTGGATTACATCCAAAGAGATTGACAAAAACTCAATCCCACAAAAAAAAACGTGAATGCAAAGAGCTACTATGTTTTATGGAGAAAGAACTTCCTACTTCATTTTTTGATATTCAGGTTCATTTATTAGTCCATCTTGTAGATGAAATAGAGATTGCAGGTGTTGTCAACACCCGATGGATGTTTTGGGTCGAGCGATTTATGGGAATATTAAAAGGTTATGTGCGACAAAGAGCGAAACCAGAAGGATGGCAAAGGGTTGGATGCTTGAAGAGTGCATGTATTACGTTAGTGAGTACCTTGAAAGAGTTCATGAAGAAGCTCCACGTGCATGGACCAACGAGTCTTCTTCAAAAATAACAAATGAGGTATTATCAGGTAAGGGGGTTCCATTCTTATTTACATTTCAAGAAAAAAATGATGTTTCTACTTTTGTAGCATATAATAGTGAATGCATGCAAGCATTCCTTAGCGAGTACGAGGAACTTCAAAGTCTCCGAAGTAAAAGGAAAAAAAACAAAAGATGTAGATGTAATCTGGATAATAATGAGATTACATATATATCTTTTTCATGGATTGGCTATATAGTCGTTTGCAATGTGCCAAGGCAAATAATGAAGAAATATCAGATGAGCAAAGAGAGTTAATGATAGGTTGTGAACGAAAGGTAATTTTATTAAAATAATATTTTATTTTTTTCATATATGTATGTTAGTTTCTATTTACTAATTGAATTTATTTTGCAGGCTCGAATGTTCACTAATATGTGGGCTTTTGGACAGCATATTAGAATCAAAGCCATTGATTCTTTTCGTAAAACAGAGGATTCTAGTATTGTTGCTTCTTTCAAGCAACTATCACGTGCTAGCTCAAAAGACACGTACCTTATAGATAGCAAACTTGGTTACGTAGGAACTATTGTTGGTATCTACGAAATTTCATTTTGTACATTCAAACAGGTAGAAAAAAGTTTATATTTTTTTTGATAGAGTTTAGAATCATTATACGTGATAATGATACTAATCTTTTTGATGAAGAGGATAATTCTCTACATGCTAATTCTACTGATGAGGAAGAGGAATTACCAGAAATAGATATTAATCCATCAATAGATGATGTGATTCATGAGAACATAGATTTAACAATAGAAGAAATAAATGAAATCAATAAGGATAATGAAGATGAGACTATATTGATGTCTTACCAAAATGATGGCAATAATGAAAACATATGAGCAGATTAGATAGTAAATTCTACGTTAGTTATCGATCAATAACTTGAAGCTTCTGAATGGATATCGGATAATAGATTTTTTTTATTAACTTGAATAACGATGAATCCTACTAGAGAGATGAAATCATGTTCTTTTAAGTTAGAACATGAAGCTCGGGGGTATGCCTAATTATTTTATACATAGCTTTATCTTCGAGGAGCAAATTTTTATCATGTATGTATGCATATGTGTGTGTATTCATGTGTATTATATGTATACATATGTTAGTATGCATATATATGTATTTCATGTATATGTATGTGTTTGCATGTTGTGATATATGTATACATGTGTTAAATATGCATATGTGTATATATGCATATGCATTTATGTAAAATATTCATGTATTCATGTAATATATGCAAGTGTTTATAATTGTGTACATGTATATATGTATATGTGTCTATGTGTAAATATGTACATGTAAATATGTATGCATGTATATGTGATGTGTACATGTATATATGTATATATGTCTATGTGTAAATGTGTACATATAAATATGTATGCATGTATATATATATATATATATATATATATATATATATATATATATATATATATATATATATATATATATATATATATATATATATATATATATATATATATATATATATATATATATATATATATATATATATATATATATATATATATATATATTTATGTGTGCATTTAGGCATGTATGTGTGATGCATAATATATCTACTTCATTTTATATTTATGTATGTGTATCTACATGATGTGTATATATCTTTATATATATTATGATCCTCGTTGATTCGAGTAGCTATATATAGAGGCATAAGGTTGGGAGGAGAGATCTCTCTAGTAGGATGTCAGAGGAATAGATGCAATGTGTACATATACTTCAAACATATGGCTAAAAGGTTGAATTAGAGTTTTTAAATTAGGGGTTTTAAAACCCTAATATCAAAATTAGTGTTTTCAATTTAGGATTTTTGAAATAGGATTTATTTATTTATTTATTTATTTATGCGTATGCATGTGTTGTGTATGTATGTGTATCTATATGTGCATATGCATGTGTTGTGTGTGTGTATATATGCATGTGTATATGTATATATGCATGTAAATATGATTATATGAGTCTATGTGTGTGTACATATGATTATGCATGTGTATGTGTATGTGAGTATGTGTATGCGTATGTGAGTATGTGTATGCGTATGTGAGTATGTGTATGTATCTATGTGTATTCATTATATGTGTGTAACTGCATGCATGTGTATGTGTGTGTAAAAATGTGCATGTATGTGTGTGTATGTATAAATGTGCATGTATGTGTATATGTGTGTAAATGTGCATGTATGATGTATATGTGTGTGTATGCGTGTATTTATACCTCTAGTCTCACTCTTTTCTCTCTCTCTCATATACATACATACATGCATAAACACACATACTCATATCCACATATATATACATAAAAAGCAGTGCATACCATGCATTATCACGATGATGAGCCATAAGTGTCCGCATCTCTTTTAGACACCACTTAAGCGACCATCCTGTCCCAAACTCTGTCTCAAGTGAACTAAGTATGTATTTTTATCCCTCTCATCATGCTCACTACAAAAATAAAAAAAATAATGTAAATAAAACATAAGATATTTATTTCAATTTATATCTAAAACTTTTACTTACTTCCACCGTAAGTGGACAAAGCGCAGGTAACAGTCACATAGTACCCACATTCTTCTCTTCAACTCCAATCCATTCCCTATCTACACAATCTTCCCCTCTGGCTCTATATCACACTCTACTCCTAAGGTACCTATACATATCCTCATAAGCAACTCTACTCTGCTATCACGATTTAGAGGTGGTATAGGTCTCCTGAAAATAGATAGATAAAAATAAATAAAAATATATTTTATAATATCATTAAAAAAGTTTATAAAAAAAAAACATACCTATAAACAGATAGCTCTCATCCTGCATGTGGAGCCGCAGAAGAGCCCTCCTCTGATCGCTGGGTAAGCATTTGGATCATACAATCCAGCTCCTCATCAGACATCTCTGAGTAATCATGCATGATAACCCCTAAAGTATCAGACAGAACTCTTACTCTCGCTTAGAAATCAATATATATACGTGTACATATGTATGTGTGTATGCATTAAGTATGTGTATGTATGCATGTGTGTGTGTATGTATGTGTGTGTATGTGTGTGTATGCATCATTATGTGTGTATGTGTCTATGTGTCTATGTGTGTGTGTATATGTGTGTGTGCATGTGTGTGTGTCTATGTGTATGTGTGTGCATCTATGAGTGTGTATGTGTTTATGTGTGTGTATGTTTCTATGTGTGTGTCTGTGTCTATGTGTGTATGTGTCTATGTGTGTATGTGTATGCATATGTGTGTGCATGTGTGTGTATGCATTATGTATGCAGATGTGTGTGTATGCATTATGTATGTGTATGTATGCATGTATGTATGTATGTATGTATGTATGCATATGCATATGCATTATGTATGTATATGTATGCATGTATGTGTATGTGTTGTTAAAACCACTTCTGACAAGTCACTTTTAATCTCATTTCGAGTTCTTGGGGATGGATAGGGGTCTAACAGTGTAGAGGCCTTTTATTTAATTTTCCCAAATTAACATTCGACTAAGCAATAACTATCCTTCAAGGCAACAACTTATCGCTATCGAGTACATTAGCACACAAATTAACAATCACAATGTCACACAGACTTATTAATGTTAAGACAATGTTACTGTGTTAATAATGAATCACTGCAATTCAACAAGAACATAATAACAATACTCCAGATATCAGCAAATCCGCAACAAAGCGTCTCAGCACGGTCGCCCAGACAGACAGTCTGGGGATCTCGTCTCTCGCCGAAGAACACCGTAATGCCCTTTCATTAATAGATAAAAAGTTACAACTATTCGCTACGCCTTTTCGGTGCGTGCGATATATGACAAATAAAAATACAATCCATTCCGGCGACCTAACACTGGCACACATGGTGGACTCGAACTTGCAAAGAAAAATAGAACTAAGGCTCATCAACTATGCCTTGTATGTACAGGGTTCTGGCTAGTTTAAAGGTTCTGGTGGTTTTTTGCTTTAAAGAATCCAGCATAGTCTTCAAAGTTTCTGGCTCAACCAGTTGTGCGTCTGTTCTCACCGAACTAGCCGGAATAACTTGACTCATCAGTAAATTTGTCTGTGTCTGCAAAAATGCTTCTTGTAAATAGAATTCGTTGGCTAACACAACATCTCTGCTCAGCCTCATACCAACAATTTGGGCATCAATTCTGGACAATCTATCCGCTTGAACACCTAGCTGCTTTTCTCTGCGTTCCAGTTCCTGAGCTTGATATTGGATGGTTTTATAATACGCATCCCTTTCTTTAATAATGCCTTCCATCTCCTTCTTTATCTGAAGCGTCCGGCCTGTCTGTGCTTCCAATTCACGACTCTTCTAAAAGAGTTCGACAGTCACTGTCTTGAGCTCTTCAGTATTCTGCATGGCCAAGTCAACCATTTCTTGTCCCTTTTGTGTCACCAGCTCAAGATCCGCACGAGTTTCTTCTAATAGATTGCCAAGAGGAACCTGAGCATCATCTTTGTCCTGCACCAATCGTTTTAACTGCTTGATTTCTGCATCGCGAGCGTCTAAAAGAACATTCTTTTCATTCAACGCAGCTATCCGTGCTTGGCTTTGTTGAAGCTGAACCTACAAAGCATGGTTCTCTGCTTTGAATGCATTGGCTTCTTCCTGTAATGGGGCAATATCCGCTTCTAACAAATCGACTTTGCCTTGCAATTCTTGCCGGATATGCTCAGTTACCAGCTTCATCTGAAGGGGTAATTGCTGAGAAAACTGGATCAGGAGGCGACACATAGATTCCAATTCGATGAACATTACTGGTGGCGAAGGAAGGGAAGGAGGGGGTTGGGATGAAGAGGCCATCAAAAAATGAGGGGAGATTACGAGAACAGAATGGAGAAGTGGGTGCTTCGCGAATTACATTAGAGATTGCACTAGGACGTACTGCCAGCAGGGTTAATTGGCGGAGGAAGGGGGATAAGAGTATTCTACACCAGGACTATTCCGATCACATTCTGAATTGTCGTCTCAGCTCTTTTGATCACGGCCTAAGCATTAGCAATTACGTCCTTGATGATTTTGGCTACAATCTCTTGCACAGTTTCTTCATCCTGCTGATGAGATTCCGCCCGAGACGAGACTTCATCGGATTCTTCCATGCGTGCACCTTGTTCCTGTTGCTCGAGTGAAGAAGAGGGAACAGATGATTCTACATGAAGGGAAGTAGCAGTGTCATGGAAAACTTCAACGTCGTGACCTGCAGCAGTGTCCTGCCTCTGACTTTCTGATGGACTAACGCATCTTCTTTTGCATCGAAACAATTGAAGTAGATCTTCATCGTCATCATCCTTGTCCTCGAGCATTTGGGTAGACTCTTCATATAACAAGAAGGGAGCGATGGGAGGAGGTTACACGGCTTGGATCACTAGAAAGAGGAAAGGGAGGATATGGGGTAAACGGGAACGAGGGAGGTCACTCTTAGCGATTTGTTTCATAACCGCTACACATTCACGGTGAATGCATAGAAAAAAAAGGATGTGAAATTTATAGGCTCACGGGAAGTGGTATCTATCATGGAATAAAAAGGGCGTGAAATGCCATATGTGTTTTTCTGTAGATTGAGTGTGGCGACTAGGAATTGTAGAGCAGTGCACTCTAGTTCGGGTCTGCAAAGAATGGCATACTCATTAGATGAGTGCCAAGGGAACAACTCTTTCATGGTGGCCAGGGAAAGAAGTGGACCATTCTCCAATCCTTCCCGAGGGAGTCGAAAACCTTCAGCGAACGTGGCTAAAGTAATGAATACACGAGGGTTTAAACAGGTAATTGGCCAACACTGTTGTGTAGGAGGTGTGGCGGCAATAGCAGAAATAATCTGCGCGTGGAATGGATGACACTCCACTGAATGCTAGGGAAATTTAGCGAAGGCCAACATACCATGAGTGCGCAAATACTCACTCACTTCTAGAGTGAGACCCATAACGACATTCGTGAGAGCTTCCATGGCGCACACAAGTAAACACGAAAGCACAGAATACAAAGAGCGCACAATCACACAAACACAATAGCGATTATCAGTAGAAAAAACAAGATTAAGTAAGAGCACGGGAAACATTAGGCGGCAAAAACCTAATCATAGCACCGTATTGGAGAGATATCCTTCATAATTATGGCATGCATGCATGAACAAAAATAGTAACACAAGGCGGTGATTAATCATAGTTAGATACCAAAACAGAAAGATTACGGTGAGTGGTTAACTGAAATATGGGTGGGTAAAAAGAAAAACAAGGGACACACGAAAAAGAGGGAAAAAAAACTGCGTACACTTCATAGGTTATCAGACGGCTGGTGATATGGGTGGAGCTTAGAACCATTAATCACTTTTGGTAGGAGAACAGCTATTAAGGTTGCCAACCGAAAAGTTGATGGTCCCACTTGTTCAGCAATTCGGTATGGACCGAACCACTGTAACTTAAATTTTTCGGCAGAGCGATTAGCTTTAGCATTATAGAATAAAACGAGTTGGCCAATTGTGAAGTCAGTGTTGAAATGAAAAAGACTACTCCTACTCTACTCACATTCACAAATATAACAAGCTAAGGAGGAAGGAACAAAAGATAACAAAACATGATGAATGAATTAAAATGGAAATGAACTTACAAAGATTGCTCTATGAGCATGGTGACTCCATGAGGAGAGGATGCACACTCTTGACATGAGCTAGAGTGGAATGACTTGTGAGGAGTGAAGGGAGGCCTTGCTTATATGGAGTTTGGGAGAATTCCCTTGCATGTGGGATAAGTGAACTTGCATGTGAATGAAACTAGCTTTGGACAAAAGGGTGGAGCATGGAACTCTCAACACCCCCCCTCCATGTGATGACCCTTTTGTTTTTAATATGGGGAACTATTGACATATGAGATCACTTAGTCCATTTGGTTTTTAGGATCTAAGGACATATGGGATCCTTAGACATAACTTGGACATATGGGATCCAAGTTGGGGACATATGGCATCCCTTGGATCTTGGGACATATGGGATCCCAAAACATTAACTTGGACATTTGGGATCCAAGTGGTTTTTGTTGGGATCTAGGGACATATGGGATCCCTAGACATGTAGAAGGGTTTACACCATGGGGTAGGTAGTGCTTATGGAACCATTTGCCATCTCCTTCTTTGAGCTTTGTTGTATTCTTTTGGATCCATCGATGGGATCTTTGGTAGGGTCCTCCTTCTTTTTGTTGATGGCTTTGTGTTGCGAACTTTATGGCCTTGAAGTGGGCTTTGAGTGTCATTTGTTCAAGCCATAGGGAAGGTCTTACTCTTTTAAAGAGCAGTGTCTAGTCCCTTTACATGGGGCTTGATATGATTCAGAAAGTGTTGATACAACATAAAAGACCCTTGTTTGATGTAAAGGTTTATAATGTAGATAATAAACAAATGTATCTACTCGAAGTGCTTAAGAAAGATAGACCCCTGTAGACCCCTTTACATTTGGCATATGAATAACTATCACCTCACAATCCACAAGAAGTGGTGGACGCTCCATCATAATAAGTGGTGGATGTGCATGTATCTTTTCATTGTCTTGCAGGCCCTCATTTTCAATGAGAGATCAACGACCCATGGGTGATGGGACCATGCCTCTCTCCATAGCAATCTATTTATGCTATTCTGACTGAACACGAAGATTTGAATGTACAAAGACCCGAATCCCCAACTTCGTCGTTGCTTGCGTCAGACTTGCCACTTTCTCACTATTCTCTGTCTTTCTCTCTACGTGTGTCAAAATCTCTGATTTTCTGGATTCTCTTTAAGCTACCTACAGCCTCGTATGTTTTGATACTCTGCAGAGAACAGAGTTACACTGAAGTGTTCCAGCATCTGACTGTGGGTACTTGCAGACACGATGTGAGAGCTACTCGCTTTCCCTCTTTTTGTAACCTCTGTAACCTCTGTTGTACCCTCCTCCGTAGAAGCCTTGCAGACACGATGTGGGGCACTTCAACTGCGCACTGGTGCACTTACTCATCGTCTTACAAACCGCAAACTCGACAAGCACTGCCTCTGCGTGAACCTTGTTTTGTGTCTCCGTGGAAAGCTGCAGGAAGACATCATAGTCATCGAGTTCAGCCGCTGGGACGATGCCGGAGGTCGTCTGTTCATCACCGCCGACAGCGACCACAGCAACGAGGAGAAGCACTAAGAACCACAAAGCCAACATGGAATGTCTGCTTATAGCTGACCGTAAGGGAGGACAACAGATAGCACTAGCCATACTAAAATCAAATGTCTTCAACTACGCATAAAATCTCCATCAGGAGAGCTTCGATTGCCGCCCAACTCGGACATGAATCAGTAGTAGTAGCTCGTATGCCTGTTTCTTCTTTGTCCTCTGTGTATCGAGGTCTGTAAGTCCATTAGCACTGCGTGCTTACTTTTCAGAGCTGTTCCACTGTGTAGGTTGTGGCTTCTCAAGACCTCTTTTGTGTGTGCAGATTCAGGATAGTTTGTCATAGCCACGAGCAAGATGCACTGCATATGGAGTGCGAGTTCCTTTGAAGAAAGTAGAATATACACAAATCTTCTTCTCTCTCTCTAAACATGGTGCAGCCCACCGATAGAGATTGGCGCTTGGCACAATACTGCTTCTTGAGTCAACAGAGACGCTATTCATGATACAGCAGCAACATCCATGTCTTCATTAGCCAAATTCGAAGTGTTATCTTATCACCTCTGTAGTAGCCCAATTTCCAAGAGGGCAGAATTCTGAAGCAAGTGCTTACAAGCACTATTTATTGCGATGCAACGTATTTGGAAGCACTTTATTTTACATAATGGAGATTATGACATGCAAAAGAAATAACAATGATGCAACTTTTGATAGAAAGTATATATGATAATGATCATAAAGGTTATAAGAATGATGTTAATCATGCTTGCTGAAAAATGGTAATAGTGCTCAGAAGAACTTTTATTGAGAATGCATGAAATGGGAGGGAGGGAAGGAACAAAGGATTATGATGCTAATCAAGGTTATTGATGAAAACAAGAAGTTAAACACAAAAGAAAACTTAACCAAGAAAAGTTAACCTATGCTCTGATACCATGTTGAAATGAAAAAGACTACTCCTACTCTACTCACATTCACAAATATAACAAGCTAAGGAGGAAGGAACAAAAGATAACAAAACATGATGAATGAATTAAAATGGAAATGAACTTAGAGAGATTGCTCTATGAGCATGGTGACTCCATGAGGAGAGGATGCACACTCTTGGCAATGAGCTAGAGTGGAATGACTTGTGAGGAGTGAAGGGAGGCCTTGCTTATATGGAGTTTGGGAGAATTCCCTTGCATGTGGGATAAGTGAATTTGCATGTGAATGAAACTAGCTTTGGACAAAAGGGTGGAGCATGGAACTCTCAACAGACAAGGGTTTTGAGGAAGCGATCATGAGTACGGGCTTGACGGAGCTGAACTTCTTGGAGAGTCATGAAGCTTTCCCAACGTTGTTCATCCAATGATCAGAGCACATCCAACCTAAATGGAAAAGATTCTTCCGGCAGCAATTTCTGAGATAAGGCTTCCCGCAGGCTCGACACCACTACTTCCATTGGAGCAATAGCTTCTAGGCCATAAGCGAGTTTAAACAGAGTCATTCCGGTAGCTACTTTGTATGTGGTCCGGTATGCCCACAAAGCTGCAGGTAAGAGCTGGTCCCATCGTTTCGGACACTCCAAGATCAATTTCCAGAGAATATTCAACAGGGTCTTATTGGTACGCTCAACCAAACCATTCACTCAAGGATAGTAAGGTGAGCTGAACTTATGTAGGATCTGGAAAGTCTGAGTCAATACATGCATTAAGGTGTTTGCAAAATGTGTACCTTGGGCTGTCACTATCTCCAGAGGTAATCCATATCTAGGGAAGACATCCTTCATCAAACATTTGGCCATTGAAACAGCTGTGGTAGAATGTAAAGCCCAAGCTTCCACCCACCTAGTGGCATAATCTGTACAAGTCAATATGTATCGATTGTTGGTGAGGGTCGTGTTAGTATATGATCAATGTCTACCCCTCATGATTGTATGCACATTTTGTAAGGCCCCCTTTATGAGGAGAAGCCAAGCGTGCATTACCCAATTGATGGGAATCCCAACTTGCATGTTGGATGAAGGTCATATTGGACCATGTAAGGTATTATAAGGAAAGGGAGTTACCAGGGTCCCCAATGGTGGGGTCCGGGGCAGCGGTGAGTAGCCCCGGCTGGGGGGTCCAAGGGGGCCAGCGGGCCCCCTGGTGGGGGTCCGGGGGCAGCACTCCCGGCGCGACGGTAAAGGGAATATTCCATGGAATATTCCCTATCCGAGTCAGAAATCATTTATATTTGTTAGGTCGGTTCAACCAGTCTAAGCCGTGTATGGAAATTACGCGGGCGGTGGCCGCCCACGCTCTACCACCCATGTATAGCCGTCCATGGCAGGCCACCCATGATCCTATATATACATGACTTCTGCACTACCTAAGACACTGAGTTGAGCCAGCATACCTCTACCTTGTATCTCCCTATCTAGAGTTGTCTAGATCACCATTTAAGCTCTACCTTGAGAGCGCACGGGTGGACAACGCCATCATCTTTGTACTTGCTGTTAGTAGAAAATTGTTGAGATTCTCCTATATCTATTATCTTCTCTGCTATTGCTCCTGTGTTATATTGCGTAACTTTTATCTTACAGGTCGTTGGTGGTGTTATTGGGCCAATAAAATCTAGACCCCACTTCTGAAAGGGTTCCAAAGGTAAGACAGGTTGAAGGGGAAAGAAGTGTCGCTGCAAGGGCTGTCCAGACCGTTGATAGACATCACACTATTGCATAAATTGAACCACATCTCTGTACATTGTAGGCCACCATAGCCCACTTTGCAGAATTTTTCGATGAGTAAGATCAGCTGCGAAGTGTCCTCTAGTGGGTAATGAGTGAGCCATAGCAATAACTGATGCTGATTCATGTGGAGGAATACATCTGAGTAGGATGCCAGTCTGATCAACGTAATACAATTGACCCACAATCAACCGGAATCGTTGACTATAGACTACAAGTTTTCGGCGCAGAGCAGTGGGAGTATTAGGTGGGAGACAACCATCAGTGAGAAAAATCAGTAACATATCATAATATGTAGGAGCAACAGGAGGTTTTGCAGATTCTTCAGAAGTTGTCTCGGTGACGTAAATACCCGGTGTCGTATCATCCACACCTACTGGAGACTCACGGGAATCCAATCGAGATAAAAAATCCACCAAGACATGTGCCGTACCTGGTCAGTGAACAACTTCATAATCAAACTCCTGTAATAGTAAAACCCATCTCGCCAATCTGCCCCCTAAATGTTGTTGATGAACCAAATACACGAGTGCGGCATGATCCACATGGAAAGTGAATTTTTGTCCTAGTAAGTAATGCCTGAACTTCTTAACAGAGTAGACCAAACCAAGACACTTGCGTTCTATCACAGAGTAATTTCTCTCTGCAGGAGCTAGTCTGCGACTCGCATAGTACACAGGCCGAAACCATTTGTCGGTTTGTTGCATCAACACACTGCCAATCGCTATGTCCAACGCATCTACAAATACGTGGAATGGTCCTTCCCAATGAGGCAGTTTCAAGATCGGACACTGCGTCAATAAGACCTTCAAACGATCAAATGCCTTTTGACACTCATTAGTCCATTCATACTTCTGCGGGGTATTGGTCATAAGTCTGTTAAGTGGCATCGCTAGATGAGCTAACCACGATAAATGCCTGCCATTCCACCGGATCTGAACAAGAAAACGCATAACTTCTTTCGGTGTCTTTGGGACCGGTGCCTCCAACATGGCTGCTACTTTATCCAGATCTACCTGTATTCCTTGTTTAGAAATGATATGACTGAGCATTTTGCCATAGGAGACCGCAAAAACAGATTTGGTAGGATTCAAACTTAATTGATACTCTTGGCATTTTTCAAAGCAGCATCGTAAATGATACAGGTGCACCGAAGTGTCATCAAATAAGGAAAAATCATCCAAATAAACTTGCATAAACGTTGTGAGATAAGGTGAGAACACTTCCTGCATAAATCTTTGGAATGTACTTGGGGCATTCCATAATCCGAACCACATTACGATGCATGCATAAACACCCCAGTTGGTGATGAATGCTGTCTTTGGTATATCTTGTTCTGCCATCCGTACTTGATTATATCCACTGTAGCCATCCAAAAAAGAATACATTTCGTGACCCACTACCCGATCAAGCATTGTATCTAAAAAAGGAAGAGGGAATGGATCCAGTACGTTGGTTGCGTTAAGCTTCCGGTAATCGACACAAATGCATAACTGTTTATTTTTCTTCGGCACTATCACTATTGGTGAGATCCATTGTGCGTGTTCAATGGGAACAATGAATCCAACCTTCAGCAAGCGCTCGAGCTCTGCTTTTACCTGGGCTGCATAATGCGGATTCATCCCGTAGCTGGCTTGCTTGAAGGGCCGTGCATCTGGCTTTAGGACCACCCGGTGCTGATAAATTCATGGGTCAAGACCTTTCATGTCTTTGTAATCCCAGGTGAAGACATCTGAGAACTCACGCAGGAGTTGCACCAAATCATCCTGGAAGTTATCTGCTAATCCGGCCTTAATTTTGACTGGCCGTGGGTTGACCGTATCGCCCAAATTATATGTTACCAACTGATCCTCCGATACATAAAACTATCGAGGCTTTGCCCAGTCATCAGCTGGCTACAACAATTGTTGTAAGGTCGATTCATCCATAATTATATCGGCATCTGTTGCTACTTCTTTGGTCAGTGGCACGACCGTACAAGCTGCCGAACTCCAGGTATCTGCTACCGACTGTAAGTCTACAATACCTAATGAGATGAGGTCCTTATTGGTTTTAAGGAAAGCCTCCTCCTCATCATCAGATAGCCCATCCAACATATGGACTGGCTCCGCTACATATGGTCGTGCATGAAGATCACAAGGTTGCATAGCATCCAACGTAACTACATAGTTCCGGTAATTGTCTTTAAAAATTAACTCTTGAGCTGACCAATCCTGTACGACTTTGGCTTGCTTTAGCCATGGTCGACCGAAGAGTAAGTTGTAGTCGAGGCTAGATTCGGGTAGCTCCAAGACTACAAAGGTCATTTTAAATGTAGTTCCCTGTAGGGTAATAGGAATATTACGTACGCGTCCCACAGGATGGACTCTGGATTGGTCCGCCATTCGCACAAAGAACTGCACTGGTTCAATTTGGGTCCAACCCAGTTTCTTACAGAGTGCAGCTGTTGCAATATTCACACCCGACCCGCTATCAATTAAAACTTGTGTGATCTTCTAGTTTTTATACCAAATGGTGATCAATGGTACTGAATGATCCACCGTAGAATCCATTTCTGGTTGTATGGTCGCAGTTGCCAGAGTACATGAAGGTCCGGGGCTGACCTGCTAACTGGGGCGAGCAATTGTCCCAGAGGGAGTGTGATTGAAGCCTTAGATATAATGTCCCAGACCTGGTCTGTGTGTGCTGTGGTCATTACCGTCTCTGGTTGTGATTCTGCTGTTGCCGGGGTGGAATTATGTGTATTCACTCTTGCATTTGGCAGAGGAGGTTGAGTTACCAGAACTGGGTCAGGGAACACAATCGGCTCCTTAGTTGTCCATTGACTAGCCTTTGCAAACATCCGCTGCTGCTCACGAAGACCGGGCTCGAAAACCTCAGCTGCTGGTTGCAACTGTTTTCCTGATCTTGTATGTACCACGGCTGCTTGTGACTCGACTAGGGAGATATAAACCATATTGGTCATCGGATTCTATCTTTCCTTCTTTCTTTTGTCGTATTCTGCGGCTTCTTTACAAAATCTACGAATATGGCCAACCTCGCTGCAAAAATGAAATCGATGGGGTGGGAGAGAGGTACCTTCTACTGATGTAACTGCCTGCCATCGATTTGGATTGAAATTGTTGTTACGCTGACCCTGGTAGTTCCTATATCCTTGCTGCTGGTTGGTTCGCAACTGTGGCGGCACATAATGGGTTGCTGGCTGACCTGGTTCTTGTATTATGGCGTTTACGGCTGCTCTACCCTGTACCTTCACGTTATAGGCACAGGTTTCTGTTGAGTGGCCCGTCGTATTACAAATAGCACAATACATTTGGTTGAGTGCACATGTCGAACTAGTGTGACCGGGATTCTTGCACTTAGTATAGTACATTTGTTTGGACGGATCCTCGGTTATATTCTTACTTGCTTTCAACCATTCCAGATCTTCTGTAAAACCTCCAACCTTGTGCTCCAACTGGAAAGCCACTGCAATTATAGCGTCCAATGTCATTCCACCCACACAACAAATGATCATAATCTGTTTTAACTGTGGCTTCAAGCCGTTGATGAACCATTGTGTTATGACATCATCTGGCAGATTGGCATGTGCCGGAGGCAGCTGCCGCAAATGAGTTCTGAACAGTGTTGCATATTCTTGGACACTCTGGTGTAGTTTCTGCCGATTGTTTTGCAAATAGTCAAAGATTTGTGCAGGGTTCTTCTTCAAACGAAACCTCTGTAGGAACGCGTCTCTCACATCATCATAGTTACCGAAATGATTAATATCATATTCAATCAACCACCTTGCTGCTTCATTAACCAATGTGGCCTGAAATACAATGGCCTTGTACGCCGGATCCGGTGGATGATTCAACACTACATAACTGATCTCGAATGTCCGAACATGTGCATTGGGGTCATCCCCCGGAAATCCACCGAATTTTGTATATGTCACCCCGGTCGGAACCGGTCGAGGTGGAATGATTGGTTGTGGCTGCTGCTGTTGCTGCTGCTGAAACTGCGGTTGTGGCTGTGGGGGTGTTTGCTGCTGTGACTGTGAACCACTCATGGTGCTATTGTGGGTAGTATTGTTGTTATCTGTATGTTGAGGGGGTGTCTCTTGTCCTTCAGAATCTGTATTATCAGCCTGCTCACCTTCCGGCTCAAAAATTTCGTTGAATCTCTTACTTAACTCCAAATCTAGTAGCCTTTCCTCAGCTTTGGTGTTGAAATTAGGTAGGTTCGTATCGAAAAGTGGTGAACATAATAGGGGTCCACCAGGTAACACCGCACTATCACCGAAAAACTTCAAATTCCCACCAAATGGTACCGAACTTCCACCAAAACTTGTCGAACTTTCATCGAACCAGGTTACCCTTTCACCGGAAATGGTCTCACTCGATAACACAACTTTATCACAAAAAATGGTCGAATTCTGACCAGATAGTGTCAGACTAACTCCGCACTGCGTCTCTGTACACACAGAAGTCACTGTACCTTCTCCAAAAAGTACCAGATTCACAACAGAATTCACCAGAATCTCATCATGTGTCACCAAACTAGCATCGGAATCACTACTGACTGGCTCCGATCCTTCTGCAACTGGACTTAATTGGCCTGCACTTCTACCACCTGGGGGTGTCCCTAATAAATTTGGAACTGCCCTGGGATGTTGATATCTCCTATACTTTGGATAGGACTCGTCAGAACGAGTAACCGGCATATATCACTTCTTCAACTAGTGGTTACTATTCTCCACTGCTTGCCTTGCGTACTACTCTTCCCTTACTGATTATTCCCAATCTGTTTCCATCTTCCCATAGACGGCGCCAGTGTTAAAAGCACTTCTGACAAGTCACTTTTAATCTCATTTCGGGTTCTTGGGGATGGATAGGGGTCTAACAGTGTAGAGGCCCTTTATTTAATTTCCCAAATTAACATTTGACTAAGCAGTAACTATCCTTCAAGGCAACAACTTATCGCTATCTAGTACATTAGCGCGCGAATTAACAATCACAACGTCGCACAGACTTATTAATGTTAAGACAATGTTACTGTGTTAATAATGAATCATTGCAATTCAACAAGAACATAATAACAATACTCTAGATATCGGAAAATCTGCAACATAGCGTCTCAACACGGTCGCCCAAACAGACAGTCTGGCGATCTCGTCTCTCGCCGAAGAACACCGTAATGCCCTTTCATTAATAGATAAAAATTTACAACTATTCGCTACACCTTTTCTGTGTGTGTGATATATGACAAATAAAAATACAATCCATTCCGGCGACCTAACAGTGTGAGTATGTCTCTCTATGTGTGTGTGTATGCATATATGTATGTGTATATGTGTGTATATATGTTTGTATGTGTGTATGCATGTGTATGTGTGTGTATGCATCATTATGTGTGTATGTGTCTATGTGTGTATGTGTGTGTATATGTGTGTGTGTGTGTCTATGTGTATGTGCGTGTGTCTATGAGTGTGTATGTGTTTATGTGTATGTATGTATCTATGTGTGTATGTGTGTATGTGTGTATGTGTGTATGTGTATGCATGTATGTATGCATATGTGTGTATGCATGTGTATGCATCATTATGTGTGTATGTGTCTGTGTGTATGTTTGTGTGTGTGTGTGTATATGTGTGTGTATGTGTATGTGTCTATGTGTATGTGTCGCTATGCGTCTATGAGTGTGTATGTGTTTATGTGTGTGTATGTGTCTATGTGTGTGAATGTGTCTATGTGTGTATGTGTATGCATGTATGTATGCATATGTGTGTGTATGCATTATGTATGCATATGTGTGTGTATGCATTATGTATGTGTATGTAAGCATGTGCATTATGTATGCATGTAAGTATGTATGTATGCATATGCATATGCATTATGTATGCATATGTATGCATGTATGTGTATGTGTGTGTATGTCCCTCTATGTGTGTGTGTATGCATATATGTGTGTGTATGTGTGTATGTGTGTGTATATGTGTCTGTATGTGTGCATGCATGTGTATGTGTGTGTATGCATCATTATGTGTCTATGTGTCTATGTGTGTATGTGTGTGTATGTGTGTGTATGTGTGTGTGTCTATGTGTATGTGTGTGTATCTATGAGTGTGTATGTGTTTATGTGTGTGTATGTGTCTATGTGTGTGTATGTATCTATGCATGTGCATTATGTATGCATGTAAGTATGTATGTATGCATATGTATGCATGTATGTGTGTATGTGTGTATGTCTCTCTATGTGTGTGTATGCATATATGTGTGTGTATGTGTGTGTATGTGTGTATGCATGTGTTTGTGTGTGTATGCATCATTATGTGTGTATGTGTCTATGTGTGTGTGTATATGTGTGTATGTGTGTGTGTGTGTCTGCGTGTATGTGCGTGTATCTATGAGTGTGTATGTGTTTATGTGTGTGTATGTGTCTATGTGTGTATGTCTATGCATGTATGTATGCATATGTATGTGTATGCATGTGTATGTGTGTGTATGCATCATTATGTGTGTATGTGTGTATGTGTTTGTGTATATGTGTGTGTGTATGTGTGTGTCTATGTGTATGTGATGCATGTATGTATGCATAGGTGTGTGTATGTGTGTGTATGCATTATGTATGCATATGTGTGTGTATGCATTATGTATGTGTATGTATGCATGTAAGTATGTATGTATGCATATGCATATGCATTATGTATGCATATGCATATGCATTATGTATGCATATGCATATGCATTATGTATGCATATGTATGCATGTATGTGTATGTGTGTGTATGTCTCTCTATGTGTGTGTGTATGCATATATGTGTGTGTATGTGTGTATATGTGTATGTGTGTGTGTATATGTGTGTATGCATGTGTATGTGTGTGAATGCATCATTATGTGTGTATGTGTCTATGTGTCTATGTGTGTATGTGTGTGTATATATGTGTGTGTATGTGTGTGCACGTCTATGTGTAT
Source organism: Ceratopteris richardii (assembly GCA_020310875.1). NCBI lineage: Eukaryota > Viridiplantae > Streptophyta > Polypodiopsida > Polypodiales > Pteridaceae > Ceratopteris > Ceratopteris richardii. Next base: position 66,338,086 of record CM035432.1, on the reverse strand, counting down.
GTGTGTGTCTATGAGTGTGTGTATGTGTTTATGTGTGTGTATGTGTCTATGTGTGTGTATGTGTGTGTATGCATGTATGTATGCATATGTGTGTGTATGTGTGTGTATGCATTATGTATGCATATGTGTGTGTATGCATTATGTATGTGTATGTATGCATGTGCATTATGTATGCATATGCATTATGTATGTGTATGTATGCATGTGCATTATGTATGCATATGTGTGTGTATGCATGTAAGTATGTATGTATGTACGCATATGCATATGCATCATGTATTCATATGTATGCATGTATGTGTATGTGTATGCATGTATGTATGCATATGCGTTTGTATGCATGTGTATGCATCATTATGTGTGTATGTTTGTGTGTGTGTGTGTATATGTGTGTGTATGTGTATGTGTCTATGTGTATGTGTCGCTATGCGTCTATGAGTGTGTATTTTTTTATGTGTGTGTATGTGTCTATGTGTGTGTATGTGTGTATGTGTGTATGTGTATGCATGTATGTATGCATATGTGTGTGTGTGTATGCATTATGTATGCATATGTGTGTGTATGCATTATGTATGTGTATGTAAGCATGTGCATTATGTATGCATGTAAGTATGTATGTATGCATATGCATATGCATTATGTATGCATGTATGTGTATGTGTGTGTATGTCTCTCTACGTGTGTGTGTATGCATATATGTGTGTGTATGTGTGTGTATATGTGTCTGTATGTGTGTATGCATGTGTATGTGTGTGTATGCATCATTATGTGTGTATGTGTGTATGTGTGTGTATATGTGTGTGTATGTGTGTGTGTGTGTGCCTATGTGTATGTGTGTGTATCTATGAGTGTGTATGTGTGTGTATGTGTCTATGTGTGTATGTGTCTATGTGTGTGTATGTATCCATGCATGTGCATTATGTAAGTATGTATGTATGCATATGCATATGCATTATGTATGCATATGTATGCATGTATGTGTATATGTGTGTATGTCTCTCTATGTGTGTATGCATATATGTGTGTGTATGTGTGTATGTGTGTATATGTGTCTGTATGTGTGTATGCATGTGTATGTGTGTGTATGCATCATTATGTGTGTATGTGTCTATGTGTGTGTGTGTGTCTATGTGTATGTGTGTGTATCTATGAGTGTGTATGTGTTTATGTGTGTGTATGTGTCTATGTGTGTGTATGTGTCTATGTGTGTATGTGTATGCATGTATGTATGCATATGTATGTGTATGCATGTGTATGTGTGTGTATGCGTCATTATGTGTGTATGTGTCTATGTGTGTATGTGTTTGTGTATATGGTTGTGTGTATTTGTGTGTGTCTATGTGCATGTGTCGCTACGCGTCTATGAGTGTGTATGTGTTTATGTGTGTGTTTGTGTCTATGTGTGTGTATGTGTCTATGTGTGTATTGTATGCATAGGTGTGTGTATGTGTGTGTATGCATTATGTATGCATATGTGTGTGTATGCATTATGTATGTGTATGTATGCATGTAAGTATGTATGTATGCATATGCATATGCATTATGTATGCATATGCATATGCATTATGTATGCATATGCATATGCATTATGTATGCATATGTATGCATGTATGTGTATGTGTGTGTATGTCTCTCTATGTGTGTGTGTATGCATATATGTGTGTATGTGTGTGTGTATATGTGTGTGTGTATATGTGTGTGTATGTGTGTATGCATGTGTAGGTGTGTGAATGCATCATTATGTGTGTATGTGTCTATGTGTGTATGTGTGTGTGTATATGTGTGTGTATGTGTGTGCACGTCTATGTGTATATGTGTGTGTCTATAAGTGTGTATGTGTTTATGTGTGTGTATGTGTCTATGTGTGTGTATGTGTCTATGTGTGTATGTGTATGCATGTATGTATGCATATGTGTGTGTATGTGTGTGTATGCATTATGTATGCATGTGCATTATGTATGTGTATGTATGCATGTGCATTATGTATGCATATGTGTGTGTATGCATGTAAGTATGTATGTATGTACGCATATGCATATCCATCATGTATGCATATGTATGCATGTATGTGTATGTGTGTGCATGTCTCTCTATGTGTGTGTGTATGCATATATGTGTGTGTGTATGTGTGTGTGTATGTGTGTGTATGTGTGTATATGTATGTGTATATGTGTGTGCATGTGTATGCATTATGTGTGGCCTGTGTGTATGCAACATTGTGTGTGTATGTATGTATATGTGTGTGTATTTGTGTGTATGTGTGTGTGTGTCTATGTGTATGTGTGTGTGTGTGTGTCTATGTGTGTGTATGCGTATGTATGTGTGTGTAAGTGTGTGTGTATGCGCATACCTTGCTTCAACGAGATGCATCTCTCTCTCTCTCTCTCTCTCTCTCGGTCTCTTCTTGCTCTCGCGTCCAAATCCAGGCACAAATGTTCCGGGAGAAATCGATTTTTTTTTTTTACGTTCAAGAGCGTCGCATATGCCACGCTATCCAGTTTGCCAACGTCGCAAATAATGTCACTAGTTAGCAATGGTATTTACGATGCACTAATTTAGTGTCGCATAAGCGATGCAGGCATCGCTTATGCGATAAATGCCCAAAAAAAATCCGAAAATAGCATTGTCGCTTATGCGACGCTAGCGTCGCATAAGCGACGGTGTTCATTTTTTTTCAATTCGGGGGTGTCGCTATGCCCCCTATTTCTTGTGGTGAGAGGCTACAATGGTTGTTGCACAAGCCTCTACACCCAAAACAGAGTCTACTAATCTTGTGCAGAATGAAGAATGGGCATTTACTACTGTTTCCAGTTATGACCCATCTTCTCATTAACAGTGTATTTTCTGCAGTAGACTCAAATGTTTGGTACTTTGATAATGGGGCAGCCAAACATATTACCTCGTAGCGCAGTTTCTTCACTTCACTCGAGCCTGGCCCTAAAGGGAATACTATCACATGTGGCAACAACTCCTATTATCCTATCATGGAAGTAAGATCATTTTGACTACTATTGATGGTAGTTCTTTTACATTTTTGGATGCTTTATTTGTGCTAGGGATCAAGAAGAAACTGTTATCACTTTCAGCTTTAGCCAAGACTGGCTTGCTTGTGAAATTTGTTGACGATAGATGTATAGTTCATGATCTATCAAATGGCAATGTTATTATTGCTTTTGGCATGTCATGGGTAGTATAAACTCATAGACTATGAAAAATTTGTGAATGATTCAACATGTGCAGTACATGATTCTCAGGCTATGTCAGATGCAAAGCTTTGGCATGCATGCTTTGATCATCTGAATTTTGCTAGTTTCTACACCTATAGAAATATGAAATGGTGTCCTCTCTACCCAAAGTTGAGGCACCTGGTAAACATGTCTATGGAGGGTATATTTTGGGCAACGTTCCTCATTCCCAAAAGATAATTCAGTTCGAGCTACTTAACAATTGCAGCTTATTCACAGTGATGTCTATGGTTCTATGCAGACACCTTCTTTTGGGAACTATCTTTACTTTCTAACTTTCATTAATGATTTTTCCAGTCATGCATGGGTATATCCATTGAAAGCAAAGCGCAAAGTGTTTATGTGCTTCAAACAGTTACTAGTTTTGGCTAAAAATTTGTTAGCATGTAAAATGGGCACCCCTCCATTCTGATCGAGGGGAGGAATATATGTCTTTTGATTTTAATGCATGTTTGGTTGAACATGGGATAAAACATCAGTGTACAGTGTCGTATACACCTCAACAGAATGGATTTGCTGAAAGAAAGAATAGTTTGCTCATGGAGATGGTGAGGTGTATGGTCAAGAGTCAGGCTTTACCACATAGTTTTTAGGGCTCTTATGTGTGCATCATATGTACTTAACAGGTGTCCCACTAAAGAGTCAGGCTTTACCACATGGTTTTTACCTCAAGGCTGTTATGTGTGCATCATATGTACTTAATAGGTCGCAAGCCATCTGTTGCTCACCTGAGTATCTTTTGTTGTCTGGCATATGCATTAGTGCATGAACAACAACACAAGAAATTAGATGATAAAGTAGTGAAATGTATTTTTGTTGGGTACAAATCTAAAAGCAAAGGCTATCGTCTATATCATCCACTGACTAAATGCATCTTGGTTAGCTGTGATGTTGTTTTTGTGGAAGATGCTATTCAGCCATTACTTTTATGTACTAAGGAGACATCAGTTAGCTCCAAAGACATGTATGACACTTTGCTGCCTCTTTTTATATGTGGATAGTCTAGTGCTCGTCCTAATGAGGCAACTTCTTAGCCTTTACATGTTTCATGTGATGATGCACATCATTCCATTTCTGATGCAGGTTTACATGATGCACTTCTTGATGAGAGATTTGATATTGAGGAGGCAAAAACTATGCCAAAATGGATTGTGCTGACCTTGCATGATAGCAAATTAGATGCATCTCTATCATATCATACTCGTTCATGCCCTCATAGTGCTTCTTTTGCATCAGATTCCTATGCTATGGATGCCTCTATTCTCTGTGATCAGAATGAGCCTATTTCGTTTGATGAAGCACAAAATTCTAAAAATTGGATGGTTGCTATGCAATCAAAATATGATGCTATCAGTCTTTATGATGTTGGAGATGCATTTGATGTTGTTCTCTATGAGAAAGTTGTTGGATGCTTGATTTACTTATGCATTACAGTGAGAACCTCACAACTAGAACCTCACAGTGATGCTTGATTTCCAAGTGAGAGAACCTCACAACTAGAATATGGTTGTTGGTCAGTCTTCTACCACCACCATCTTCACTGACAATCAGAGTGCATTGGTAGTTGTGAGGAACTTTGTGTTCCATGCTCTTACTAAGCACATTGAGATGCACTATCATTATGTTAGGGAGAGGTTCTTTGATGGAGAGATTAGTTTGGCATATGTGCCCACATAGGAGAATATTGCTGACCTTTTCACAAAGGCTCTGCCTAGGGAGAAGTTTGAAGCTTTCCGCAAAGCTTTGGGCTTACTTCCTTTTGTGAATTGATTCCACATAGCTTGGCACTTCCTTATACTTGAGTGTGAGCTCCTAAGGGGATTTGTTGATATATTTAGGTAGTGATGTGCGTTCCATTATCCCTCACTCCCAAGGGGATTTATCGATATATTTAGGTAGTGATGTGCGTGCCATTATCCCTCACATTCACTCTTGCAAAATAGCAAAGGATGCTTGAGATACACTTACCACTTTATACGAAGCACAAAATGAGGTTCGTTTTGCTTGCTTCCAAAAAAAATTGGAGAGTGAGCATATGAATGAAGGAGATTCTATGGAAATTTTTCTGACAAATATCAAAGACTTGAAGGAGTTGTTGATTTCTAGTGATGAAGTCTTGCCAAACAGTTCACTTGTGCACACTGTTCTGAATGGTCTTCTAGATTCATATCAGAGTTTTGCTTCTACTCTTTGATTGATGATGAAAGGCAATCCAAATGCCTTAACGTTTGAGGATTTAGTCTTTGTTATTGCAAGAAGATCAGTCTAGTAGAACAAGTCCATTATGTGTGTTGCAAATCAAGCTTTCCTAGCTAGTCAGAAGGGCAAAGGTAAATGAAGCTTATCTATTAGTAAGCAGAAATATGCTAATGCTGCACAATCAAAGAAGGAAGACAAAGATGAGAAGAAAACAAAAAAGCACAAACACTCTTGCAAATAGTGTAAGGGTAATGATCGTCATAAAGAGTTGTCCAAAATCGGCTACAAAAGAGGCAAAGAAGAAAGATGCTAGAATGGTTGTTGTAAAGGCCTCTATACTTAAAACAAAGTCTCCTTATCTTGTTCAAAATGAAGAATGGGCATTTACCAATGTATGTAGCTATGAGCCATCTTCTCATGAGCAGTATATTTCTATAGTAGACTCAGATGTTTGGTACTTTAACAATTGGGCAACCAAACATGTTACCTCATAGTGCATTTTCTTTAGTTCACTTGAGCCTATCCCTACAGGGAATACTATCACATGCGCCTAACAACGGTCACATGGTCAAATGCTTTGTATGTGCTAGAGATCAAGAAAAAAATGTTTTTAGTTTTAACATTAGCCAAGATTGGCTTGGTCGTCAAATTTTTTGATGATAAATGTACAATTCATGATCTATCAAATGGTGGTGCTATTATTTCTTCTAGCATTTTATGTTGTGGGCTCTATAAGCTCATAGACTATGTAAAATCTATAAATCATTCAACACATGCAATCCAAGATTCTTAGGCTATCTCATATGCAAAGCTTTGGCATGCACGCTTTGGTCATATGAATTATCCTAGTTTGCTATCCCTCCAAAAATATGAAATGGTATCCTCTCCACCCAAACTTGAGGCACCTTGTAAACATTTCTATGAAGGTTGTATGTTCAGAAAAATGAAACATTCTTCTTTCCCAAAAGATGGTTCAATTCGAGTTGCCCATAAGTTGCAGCTTGTTCACAGTGATGTCTGTGGTCCTATGTAGACACCTTCTTTTGGTAACTACCTTTAATTCATGACTTTCATTAATGATTTCTCTAGGCATGCATGGGTGTATCCATTGAAAGCAAAGTCCAAAGTTTTTATGTGCTTCAAACTAGCATGTAAATTAGGCACCCTCCAATCTAATCGAGAGGGGGAATGTCTTTTGATTTTAATGCATTTTTTAGCTGAGCATCCATATGAGGCTTGCCATGGTCACAAGCCATTTGTTGCTCATCTACATGTCTTTGGTTGTCTGGCATATGATTTATTACTTGAACAACAACATATGAAATTGAATAATAAAGTTATGAAATGTGTTTTTGTTGGGTATACTTTCAAAAGTAAAGGCTATCATCCGTATCATCCGTAGACTAAATGCATTTTGGTTATATGTGATGCACTTTAGAGGTGATCCATAAACTAAACACATTTTGGTTAAACGTGATGCTATTTTTGTGAAAGATACAATTTAGCCATTACTTTCATGTACTAAGGAGACATGAGTTAGTTCGAAAGATTTGTATAAATCTTTTCTCCCTCTTTTTATAAGTGGATACTCAAGTACTAGCCCAAATGAGGCAATTTCTCAACCTTTACAGGTTCCACATGATGATGCATTTCTTATGCAAAATTACATGATGCACTTGTTTATGAGAGGGATGATATAGAGGAGGCAAAAAACTATGCCTAAATGGTTGATGCAAGCTTTGAGAGATAGCAAATTAGATGCATATCTATCATATCATACTTGTTCAGGCTCTCATAGTGCTTCCTTTGCATCAAATTGCTATGCTATTGGTGCCTCTAGTCTTTGTGATGAGAATGAACCTATTTCTTTTGATGAAGCATAGAAATCACAAAATTGGATGGCTTCTATGCAATCAAAATATGATGCTATTATGAAGGATATATCTAGTCTTATGTGATTTGCCTCCAAGAAAAAAGGCCATTGGCACTAAATGGTTATACAAGCTGAAATGTAAGCTTGATGGAATATTTGACATGTATAAGGCTAGGCTTGTTGCAAAAGTTTATGCTCAAGAGAGAGGCATTGATTTTGATGAGACCTTTGCACTCACTTGCTGAATGACTATTGTTCGTAGCATTTGTGCACTTGCAACTCATCATGGTTGGAATGTACGTCAATTGGATATTAAAATTGCATTTTTGAATGGTGACTTCAGGAAGAAGTGTATGTATTTCAGCCCTATGGTTTTGTATAGAAAGGTCACAAAAACAAAGTCTGCAAGTTAAAAGAGGCATTATATGGTTTGAAACAAGGAACACGTGCTTGGCATGAAAAGATACATGCCTACTTGATTGCACATGGTTTTGAGAGCAATCTAGCTGAGAGCACATTATATGTTAAGCATGCAAATGATGTACTTCTTATCATTGATGTATATGTTGATGACATGCTGCTCATTGGTCCTAACGAGAAGCATATTTTTGAATTTAAGACTGATTTGCTTGCCTCTTTTGAGATGTCAAATTTGGGGCATTTGCATGATTATTTTGGAATTCAATTTATGCAAGTTGATGGCGGGCAGTTTGCTCTCTCACAGATGATGAAGTTTATGCATTGCCTAGGTGTCAAACATTAGCTGGTGGTTAAGCGCATCTTTTGCTACTTGAGTGGTACCCGACTACTTGAATTCGTGTATCCCAAGGGGGAATCACTACCAAAATATTTACATGTTTTTTTTACTCAAACAAGGCTAGTTTCTATGAAACTTGTGTGTCCACTAGTGGTCTTTGCTTCATGCTTGGTAGCTCATGCATATCTTGGTTGAGCAAGAAGCAGCCTACTATGGCCACTTCTAGTTGTGAGGCTGAGTATTGGGCAAGTTTCATGGGGATGATTGTTGAGTGTGTGTGGCTCATATGCCTTTTGGCTGATTTGGGTGTTGGTCAGTCTTCTGCCACCACCATCTTCACTAATAGTCAGAGCACATTAGTAGTTGCAAGGAACCATGTGTTCCATGCTCGCTCAAAGCACATTGTGGCACAATATCATTATGTTAGGGAGAGGTTCTCTACTGGAGAGATCAATTTAGCATATGTGCCCACATAGGATAATGTTGCAAATATTTTCACAAAGTCTCTACCTAGGGAGAAGTTTGAAGCTTTTTCGCAAATCTTTGGGCTTATTTCCTTTTGTGGATCGATCTCTTTCCACATATCTTTGTACTTCCTTATACATGAGTGCCAACTCTTTGATCATCACATCACTCCCAAGGGAGATTTGTTGATATATTTTGATAGTGATGTGTGTGAACACACTTAGGACATATATTCTTCTACATTCACTTGGTAATTCATTCAGTTTTGTGTTGTGCTCCAAGATTCTTGTTTTTCCTTGTGTTGTTTGCATGCTTTCCTAGACATCAAACTCCAACAAAAATACCCTATCTCATTATCTATTCTACAGAAGGAAGAAACAAGAAGCATACTGTTAAACTGACACCATCTAAAGAGTTGCATATCAAAATCTCTTCAAGCGAACATGGTATCACTAGACGAAGTGCACACAACCGAGAAATATGTAAGAGCTCTCACACATGCTCAAACGAAAAGGTTACAAGACCAAAACAGATCCAAGAGATATACCAATTTCCAAGAGGAGGAGGTGAATTCCAATCTAAATACACATTTCTTTCAAGGAGGAGGAAAAAAGGTGAATAAAGCCTACAAAGACATAGTGAGGGATCTACAAGGTTCATCAAAAGGATGAGACATGGATTCCACCATCATTGACATATAGTCTTCTAAGGAACACTTATAAATAGGTATCTTTATATGAACTTCTCAAGATGGATGAAAGATTTAGAAGTGATGTTCTAGGTATAATAGAGACATTTTGTCTTCCATCCTCTAAAATCACAATTAGTGGTGGGCATGTGCAGATGAATATGATCATGACAGGTAAAACATCAACAACTAACTCCATAAGTCTCAATATCACAGTGACCATTTTAGGCAAAATGTTTAGAGGAGTAATTATTGATGGAAGACCAGACATTAATTTGATGCCTCATTATACTATGATTTCTTTGGGTTTGGAAATGACAAAGAAGGCTTCTTTCATAGGAATGATTGCAGACAAAAGTAGAGTTCAACCATTTGGAATGGTGGAGCAAGTACTTGAAGTATACCGATGGCAATGCACCACAGTGCGCTCTCCTTCTTGAGATCTCCATGTCAATATCCTCGGAGTAGAAAACAGAGCTCCTAGGGCTTCACATAGTACTCTGCACAAAGGCTACAAAATATGCAAAAAAACATAGTACACAGGGAGCATGAACACAGACTTCTTAGGTGTTACAAATGCGGTCGAACTATTTTATGAAATAGCCTCATTTAAATCATCCATCAAGTCTTCGTGATTTATACTCTCTCTGGCGGCAAATTAATGACAGTCAGAAGAACTTCGCCTGTCAACGTAGCCAACCAAAATGAACCTGGGCCGCACATCTCATGAATTTGGAACGAACGGGTCCACCGTAATTTCCATTTACCCATCTTTCTATTCATTTTGGAGTGAAAATACAGTACCAAATCCTCAGTTCGAAATCTTAATTCGGAGATTGGATCATGCCACTTCTTCTATTTGCTCTAGACTTCCTGTAACAATAAAAAGCTATGATAACATTGTTCATCTAATTGCCACAACTGGTCCATTCGATATGCAAAAGACTCCTCCGGAACCAACTGCTTTTGCATCGCAATCCTGAGACTAGGTACTGCAAATTCAAAGGGTAGTATGGCCTCTTGTCAGTAGAGCAATTTAAAAGGTGTGCTACCCAGTGAAACTTTATAAGTAGTCCTGTAAGCCCATAGGACAGTGGGGAGCATGATTTCCCATTGATCCATTGAATCGAGCAGCATCTTTTGGAGCATGTGGAGTAAGAATTTGTTAGTACTTTTTGCCAATTCGTTTGCCCAAGGATAATAGGGGAAACTAAATTTATTCTTAATTTGGTAATCTGCGGTAAGTTCTGCAAGAAACTGGTTCAAGAAATGAGTTCCCCGATCGGAGACTAATTCCAATGGTAATCCATAATGTGGAAGATATCGTTCTACAATTTCAGTGCGACTGTTCGTGCAGTAGCGTGCTTAGTTGCCCAGGCTTTGGCCCATCGTGTGCAATAATCCGTACAGGTCAAAATATACGAGGTGCAAGTGTGCACTGTAGGTGATTTGATGGGATCGATGAAGTCCAAACCCCATTTTTGGAAAGGTTCTAGGGGAAGAATAGGCTACAACGAAAAGTGCTGATTGTCGTGAGGTTCTCCAGTATGTTGGCAGGGATCACAATTTTGTACTTCTTGTTGCACATCCGAGTACATAGTTGGCCACCATAATCGAGATTGTTGGATTTCCGCACCATAATCAAATGATTAAGGTGTCCGCCAGCTTCACTTGCATGGGCCTCCAAAATGATGGCCTACATCTCGTGTGGAGGAACACAGTGCATCCAAATGACTGTTGGGTCTTTACAATATAACTAGACCATAATAACAATAAATCTACGACTGCAAAGGCCAAGCTTTTTCTGTGCTGTTGAACTTAAGTAGGATGGAGCAATACCGTTTTCAAGGAAATTGAGCATTTCTTCATACCATATGGGATAAATTTGAGGAACATTCTCCACATCAATTACTGAAAAAAATTTTCTGTCCCGAAGAGTGTCATCGACTATTCGGGAGGTTCCCCATGATCAATGCATGACAAAAAATATGCAATAGCATGACTAGTGCCTGGGTGAGGAATGATGTCAAATTCAAATTCCTGCAACAGTAGGACCCACTGCATAAGGCATCCCACCAAATTTTTTTGTTTAACCAAATATAACAGAGCACTGTGGTCTACATGAAAAGTGAATGCTCGACCCAACAAGTAATGTCGAAACTTCTTTATGGAATAAATCAAACCTAAAAATTCTCGTTCCATCATTGAATAATTTTGCTCAACAATTGTGAGTCTCCAACTAGCATACACATGGTGGAACCAACTGCGATCTTCCTTCTGCATCAGAACACTTCCAATAACCTTATCTAAAGCGTCCACAAATACATGGAATGGTTGCATCCCGTATGGAGCTTTCAATACTAGTGATGTAGCTAGCATTTTTCGTAATCGCTTGAACATTGTTTGTGCTTCAAGCATCCAGACAAAATCTACCGGTTTCACATGCGCCAGCTGGTTTAATGGGATGGCGATATGGGAAAGATCCCATAAATGCCTGCCATGCCATCACACCTGTCCCAAAAAACATAATACTTCTTTTGGATTGCGGGATGCTGGAGTTTCTAAGATGACTTTCACTTTATCTGGATCCACTGCTATGCCCTTTTTCGAAATGACAGTTTCTTGAGATTTGTTGGTTAGAAATGAGATCTTGGAATCCCCTAGAAGATATGTTAGTTAGAGATATTCCCTTTTTGAATTTTCAAAAGGAGCACATGGGGAAATGTATTTAGCCTATATATAGAGGCTCATTTTTGTAAAGAGGAGAGCTTTTGGTTCAACGTGCTCTCATGTGTATATCTTCTGAATGGAAGATTGCTCTCTTTTATTCCAAGACTATTTACATTCTTGTATTGTGTCTTTGTGAATGTGAGAGAGTGAGGTGTGTGTGTGCCTATGCATGTCTCTCCTTTGTGTGAGTAGAGTTGCATTACTTGTATTTTACACATGGACAAGGATCCTTGACACCCTTCTCTCCATGTTATCAAGCATGTGGCATAGCATGGGACTGATGGCCAATGCCTTGATCATGTTGGAGGTTGGGTTGGATGAGAGGAGAGTCTATCTTGAGCCTTCCTTCTTGCTCCCATGCAAGGTAGTGTGGGTCCTGGGAATCCCCGACAACGGTGCAAAATAATGTTGAGGTTGTAGTAGTATTCCCAAGACCCACACCACCTTGCATGGAAGCAAGAAGGAAGGCTCAAGATAGACTCTCCTCTCATCCAACCCAACCTCCAACATGATCAAAGCATTGGCCATCGGCCCCATGCTATGCCACATGCTTGATAACATGGAGAGAAGGGTGTCAAGGATCCTTGTCCATGTGCAAAATACAAGTAATGCAACTAATCTACTCACACAAAGGAGATACATGCATAGGCACACGTACACCTCACTCACACTCACAAAGACACAATACAAGAATGTAAATAGTCTTGGAGTAAAAGAGAGCAATCTTCCATTCAAAAGATATATACATGAGAGCACATCGAACCAAAAGCTCCCCTCTGTATAAAAATGAGCCTCTACATATAGGCTAAGAACATTTCCCCCATGTGTCCTTTTGAAAAGTAAAAAAGGGAATATCTCTATGTATTGTTCTAGGAGATTCCAAGGTCGCATTTGTAACCAAAAAATCTCAAGAACATGCGTGGGATTTTTATGTGGGGAACTCCTTAGATGTGCAAAAAGGTGATTTAGGAGCCTACCACACTATAGCATAAGGGAATTATTAAAAAGTTCTTAGGAAAGTGTTCACATTGGCACATCTCCATTATACAAAAAGAGTATTTTTTAGTACTAGAGAGGTGTCTATGCTCAAGAGAAAATATGAGCAACTCCAATAAGCCAATAGTCATCATAGACTAGTTTAGCACCAGGTGCACTATTGCTAATAACTATGCAAAACATATTCCATGATGATGGCAAGGTGCATAACAACAAGACTGCTTTCATTTCATTATCCATATCCATTTTTTGAGCCTCTAAGTGGGAGAATATAACATCAAACTCATTTAGATGAGCAGCAACACTGTTTGTGTCCTTCATAGATACACTTTATTTGATGCTATCTCTTTTTCATATGTATTGCTTAACTTCTTCCAAACATCCTTTGCACTTTCACAGTCTAATATTGTAAAGTAAACATTATCTGCTAGGTGCAATCTAATGGTAGACCTAACCATTTCATCTAACTCATCCCAATCATCTTCATTCAATCTAATGGTAGACCTAGCCATTTCATCTAACTCATCCCAATCATCTTCATTCATGTCAGCAGGCTTCTTTGAGATTCCATTTATTGGCTTCCATTGCCTCCTCTGAATCAACACATCTTTAATTTGATTCCTCCATAGAGCAATGGTTGTGCCACGAAATTTTTGGATCTCAAAATGGTCTTTATCCTGCAAGTTATAGCTCCTCCTTGAAACACTTGCACTAGACCCTGATCCACTGGATGTGCCTGAGACCTCTGATGCCATGATGGTAGAGAACTGAATACAATGATAATGGAGCTAGAAGAGTCCAAACCCCACCAAGTGTCGGATTCTCGGAGAGAATTCAGCAATCTTCCCAAAAAAATGAATTAATAAGCAGTAATGACCAACCAAAAGGAGTATGTGAGAATGTGTGCTCACACCATTAAGTATATCAAGGAGTAAATTGACCATTGTATAGTTGGTGCAATAGAACGAAGGATTACGACCACCACATGCTTGAGAGATGACTCTCCTCCCAACCAAATGCCTCTATATATAGCTCTCTCCAGGGGACTACCTTCTTGGGCAGGTGAATGCTAATCATCCAAGTGTCAGCCATGTAACTACATGTGCGCCAAGTGTCCGGTGGATGCTTCTAGAAGGTTCTAGAGCTCTTTAGGCAAAATACTCTTCCCATGTACCTCATGGGGATTGAATCCAAGACCTCGTCCTTCACACCCTTGAGTCTTAACCATTAGGCTAAGTGGATCACTTGTTCACAAGAGCACAAGACCTCCTAGTAAGTCTAAAGCTCGAGATCTTTGGTCATACACACGGATGACCAAACGGTGTCCGATTTCAGATATGTCTGAATCGGCCAGACCCTTGGATCATAGACTTACTTTATTACATTCTTCCCCCCTTGGAAAATATTTTCTTCCTCGAAAATAGATCTATATACATATTGTAGGCAACCCTCGAGCCTCATGTTCTAAAACTGGAAGAACATGTTCATGTTCTAGAACTGGAAGAACATGTCTCATCTCTGTGGTGGCATCCCTGCCCAAATGGTTCAAAACACTATCCAGGTTTGCACTTTGATGAACGGGACAAAGTACAAACTAGTGAAGAATAATAAGGGTGGATCTAATGACATCCCTGGCTAATTCACAGTTTCTGGATGTGCGATCTAGGCACAAACATGTGAACTAGGTGGATTCAAATTACTAGTCCATTTCTAAGGCATAACTGGTGCATGGGCTTAGTAATGAAGGTGGGATTCTTATCCCTCGCAAGACTTTGAGAACTCTTGATTCACTTGAATTTGTTTTGGAGAACTTGAAGTTTGATTGTCCCATACATCTAACTATAGATGTTTATACAATGGTTTACTTTGATCTAACAGTTACTTGATTTTTTCACTCAACTAGAGGACTACTTTGTCCTTATGAGTTTAAAAATCCTTTGTAAACTGTAGGAGAAAGTTTACCATTTCTTTGAGTCAACCATACTATAACTTGACCAATACAACTTCAAAATAAAAATTGTCCAACTTAAGACAATTTTCTCAAAGATTTTAACTGAAAGTTCTTGGGAATTGTCAATCTGATGAGCAACTCCTAACTTCCCTATTCTAGAGTATACTGGACTCCAGGAAATCATTTATGCTATAACTTGAAGCAAACTCAAATGAATAAGTCCACTTAGACTTATCATCTTTTGAAGATTGAAAAGGTTCTTGTACATAACATCTATCTAGGATGTTCAAGTTAGTTATTTTATTCTAACCGGCTAACCCTGGTCTTTTGCAAAAGGAATCAGATACCATATCTGAGCCAATTCCAAAAGATTTGGAAAGCGGAAAGAAATAACTAAGACTCTGTACAACCAATTCAAACTTCGAATATACATAAACTTGCTATGAGTCAAAGACTAGATGACTCAGGACTTCAACTTTTCAAAGATCTATTTCAACAAGATATTGAAGCATTGTCTTTATCTTTAAGAGAAATAAGCTGAATTCTCAAAAAGATACAAAGAAAACCAAAAACATCATCTAACCACAAGATACTAGTGTGGTAACCAACATCAGTGTGTCGACCCACTAAGGTTCTATCGATGAGTTTCGTATTCAAATAATGCTTCACTTGAGACTAAGTTCAGGTCACATTCAGTCTTTTTGACTCCTAATCGTGAATGCAATTCTTGTGCATTTCTTTGAGTCTAAAAGAGTGAATTTTATCAAGTTACACTAGGAACTTGATGCTTAGTCAATTAAATCTTTAGTTGAAAAGATCAACTTCAAAATCAAAGTCCAACTTCTTTCAAAAATTTATCAAATATTTCTGATCAATAACACTTAAACTTGAAGTGTTCTAAGAAGATCTTGGAAGTTACTTACTTCATATCTTTAGTTTTCTTGATCTTGAAGTTACCTTGAAGTATCATAAGATACTACTTTCATCCTTTACGAATTAAACTTTTCTTGAAGTCTCAATTCCCTTGAGGAGGAAACCTAACTTCAAAATCCAAACTAGGACTAAAAGATAATTATCATCCCACGGTCCGATGTCCCATACCATCTTTCCTATATCAATCTGAGTATAAAATCTGGTGTCCCATACCACCCTATTTTATATTCACATTAATGTGTGGGTGATTCTTATCCTAAAGTCTAAACATCTCTTGATAGAGTACCTTATCTCTTCAATTCTTTTACGAGAATTTAGAAGTTCCAGGTATTACCTCTAACTAGATTTTCTAGGTTTTGATTCCTTCACATGATCGTCTCACAATCATGTGCTTTACCTTGGGAACTTGAAAACCTCTTAACAGAATATCAATTCTTCTTTACTAGGGTTTTCAAATGAAAACCAATCAGAATTCCAAGTACTTGAATTTTCTTGAATTCAGTTCAATTGGTTTACCCTTGACCAATTTTGTAGCGACAAGAGCTTTTGACTTCTTGTCTTTAGATTCCTTTCTTTACTAATGCTTTAGGTACCTACCCCGGGGACTTTATTTAGGAATCTCTTTACTGCTTAAGTCTTAAGCATCCGCTCATGCTTTTTGGATTTGTACCAAAATCCCTTTAAGGATAGGTAAACACTTATGTTTTACCTTCAACAGACTTAATTACCATTTTCACGGTTGCAGACTACATTCTTGGAATTTCTTTACTTTGTTCAGACTTGGAACAACTTACTCTTTTTCACAGTTTTCCATCGAATAAATGGAACCTGAGTGAATAATTCCCAAAAGGAATTCTATTGCCAATACTTGGGCAATCTATAAAGTAGTTCCAATCGCACATTCTTTGGACAGTCATGGCCAAATTTGATCAAGTCTGGTTGATACTTGCGACAAAAATAAAGACTTAGTCTTTATCTTTTAAGATCTCTTAAACTATCTAAAGCTTCTTTGCTTACCTGCAGGATTTTTAGAGATCTTTCTCAGTCCAAGCATACACTTATGCCTCTCAGATTCCAAAGCTAAGAATCTTTGATATACCTTTAGGTTATATCACAAATAGGACTTGAAATACCACTTCTAGTGGTTTGGGATGTCCGGGAACTACTTACTTATTGTTTAAAGAGTATGAAGAATTTCATTCTCAATACTTGAAAGAATGCCATTTCTTCAAAGACTTGAGATTCCTTCTAAAGAATAACTTGAGCAAATGATTCATCTTGGAATCTTTTGCAATATTAAAAGAACATTTGAAAGAAATTCTTTCAAGTAATATCCAAAAAATTTACTGATTCAATTGTATTCATTTCCTGAGTATCAAACTAGAGACAAAATATCACATTTTGGATATGGTTTCCCATGCCACTATGAAAGTTTAAGTTGAACTTTCATTTATGTGATATCGACTTCTATTCTTGAGTTTGATACAAAACTCATTATTATTGGTCAATCTTCAGATGTTACTAGAGTCCTTTAAACATATTTCACCAATCAAAATTATGTTTAAAGTCCAAGCATCTATTGATGATTGATCCAATAGTAATGTTAATGTGAACACAACTTTGAACTTTATAACTTGTTTAGGAGAAGTTCATGGATTGAAAATCCATTTCTTGGAACTTTCTATTCCTAAATGAAAAGTTCACACTTGCTTCAAGTCTTTAGGAACTTATATTATTTCCTAAAGACTGCTTAGCTAGTTGCATCATTTACCAGAGATGCAACTATAGAACCTAACATCCTTTTATTGACGTCAAGGATCAATTGATGTTGAGGTTTAACCTTTGATTTCCATCACCCCTTGGGATGAAATCAAATGAAAATTTATAAAAGGTTGGTACCTTTATATCTTGGCAAAACATTTATATCCTAAAGAGGTTTTGCCTGCATCATTCCTTGGACCTATCATATAATATGAATTTATGTGTATTTTGGGAAGATTTCATGAATCAATTAAGATCTTCTACTTGGAACATCTACCTTCCCAAAAATAAATTCATCTTAAACATGGTAGGAGAATGATCTCACATGAAATAGAAGGCTTGACTATTTCATATCTCAATTCCAAAAAGTTACTTACCGAGGTTTCATTATGAGATACAAATCTTGAAACCACAAAGAAACTTCTTTAAACTTTCGAAATCTTCTAAATAGAAGAGTACTCAAGGAACTTGGAAATATAGTTGATGTTCTCATCCAACCTTGGGATGCTTGAGAAGTTACATAAAGTATGTAACTAATCAAGTAAAGCTTATCCGCATGACTTTCTAAGTACATCCAGGACTTAGAGTCATCATACATCATAAAAGAGTTTGCAGTAATTAAATTTTCTTGGTCATCAAGAAAATTTATTACTTAACTTTCTCTTAGTGATTACTTATACCTAGCAAGACATCTATCATACTTAATTATCATTAAGTATTTGTGTTTGATAGCGGAGTATCAACTTGGGAAGAAATCGACTAATTACTTGTTGCAAACTAGAATTAGTATGTCTTTGCAACTAACTAGTCCTTGGTCTTCCCTAATGTCAAACTGTGAGCTTTATAAAGTAAGCTAAATACTAAGAGAGTACATTCTCATATCTACTTGCAAACAACATTCCATTCTATCATGCAAATGCATGTATCTACATGCAAAAGCATATGCTCACATGCGTATGCATGCATGTTCTTTGCATGCCCAAAAAAATAATACAACAATCATGCATGAGCTTGATGCATGATTTTTTCCTTGTACTAAGAATGTATATCATGCAATCCTGATGCATGTATATCCTTTCCTTTGTCCTAATGCACTATGATATAAAGACATACCCTTGAGGTGTCCTAATGCACTATGATATAAAAACATACCCTTGAGGTGCAATAGAAAACTTACTTCAATGGAAAGGAAATATGTATTTAAACTACCAAAATACATTCTTTGATGCACAAGGATCTTTTTGAAATCAAGTCTTTCCTTAATGCAAACTAATGCTTGGAATGAGAAATGGATTAATTCATTATTCTAATCTAGACTTAATCAATTGAAATCTTGGCTATTTCAATGTGCATCTAGGATTAAGTGTAGAATAATGAAAACAAGATAAATCAAGCATTAAGGCCAAGCAAAAACTGGAAAATACTTAGCTTTGATCATAGCTTCGTCCATCCCTTGATCCTTGCCAGGAGCTATTCATCATTCTTGAAGCTTCCTCATCAAGAAATAGTTCTTGATGATTTGGTCCGTCAAGGTCGACGAAGTTAGGCCTCCGGATCTTCACTCCACGGCTCCACTTCCTTCAAGCTTTGCTCATTCTTTGATTCTCCTTGGTTGTTTCTTTGGCTAAAAACAAAATACTTCTCGGGTTCGGCCTGCAACAACTGATTTGGCTCCTTGGATGGACGAGAGTTGGGTTTGCACTTCAGCTCTGTTTACTCGTTTACTAGACTTCGCTCTGTACTCACAGACAAGGAACACTCGTGGGCGACGTGGCTACGTGAGAATGCTCCCAAGGAACCCGTCTGGGTTCGATCCCTAGTAGGCGCAGCGGGTAGAGTTCCTTTCGGAGATCTTCTGCAACGCTGGGTTTGAAAACAACATGAATCTCTGCAGACTTCTGAGCGTGAACGCCCGTTGACGTTATGGATAGGCTAGTGTCCTCTAGTTGGGGGGGCGGGGGTTCGAATCCTCTCTACTTCACAATAGAGGTAATTATTTTTTGGTATCTTCTACAGCACAAGACCAAAAACTAATGCTCTGCTGGATGATATACGCGAACTGTTGTCGTCTTCGTGGATAGGAGAGCGTTTCTCCAGCGGGAGGACAGGAGTACGAATCCTGCCGCCTACAGAAGATATTCTTTTGCCGCCTATAGAAGATATCCTCTTCACGACTATACTATGACAGGATAAGGCGCATCCAAGAATACATCGTCAACGCCCTCGGGTTCTGTGGTTGAGCGAACGTGCTCTATTCGGAAGGACGAGGGTTCGATTCCCTCCCATGCATGCGCACCGATTTTTGCTAATCTACTCTTTAAGCATAAAGCTATGGCCGCCATGATGACTTCAGAATTCTACGTCAAAACGGCCGCGAGCAGAAATTCGGAAAAGAGTTATGCACGCAAAAAGTAAGGAGTAAGATGATCTAGGAGAGCTGTGCAGAGGGTGGCTCTGATACCAATGCAATAGAACGAAGGATTACGACCACCACATGCTTGAGAGATGACTCTCCTCCCAACCAAATGCCTCTATATATAGCTCTCTCCAGGGGACTACCTTCTTGGGCAGGTGAATGCTAATCATCCAAGTGTCAGCCATGTAACTACATGTGCGCCAAGTGTCCAGTGGATGCTTCTAGAAGGTTCTAGAGCTCTTTAGGCAAAATACTCTTCCCATGTACCTCATGGGGATTGAACCCAAGACCTCGTCCTTCACACCCTTGAGTCTTAACCATTAGGCTAAGTGGATCACTTGTTCACAAGAGCACAAGACCTCCTAGTAAGTCTAAAACTCGAGATCTTTGGTCATACACACGGATGACCAAACGGTGTTCGATTTCAGATCTGTCTGAACCGGCCAGACCCTTGGATCATAGACTTACTTTATTACAGTTGGCAAGACCAGAAAATTTGGAAAATTTTGCCAGAGTATCCTATGCCAAATGAGCATATGATTGGTGTCAAAAAATCTCATAAAACTAGAAGTACTAACATGTTTACCTACATAGTGAATCACTGACTCCATTGCATATAATCAATTACGCAAAAGAAGCCAACTAGGCTTATCGAGCACCTATGAACAACTATCATACATCTCCAATGGCGAGGCTGGGTAAGTCTTCCACCTTCATCACCAAAGAGACCCCAACATCTGGGTGTCTCCCAGTTAAGAAAACCTCACCATGACCCTCTTTATCAAACGTAAAAGGCTTTATGCGAAAACGTAACCGCTATTTCAATAACCACATGGGCGTACATATGCGGTATCCAGAGAAGCATACATAGTGTATACGTGCTCAATATATGCAGTAAAGTGACACTGAAAGGCTGAATGCACAACCCAAAAACTAGCCAAAAACACCTACAAGTGTCTATCAACTCTGTTGTTTAGGCTCCAAAAAACTTGCATAGACTTGCAACGGCTGTTCCCATCACAACTAAAACCTTTCAAGAAACCTTTAGATAAACTAGTGCAGCTCAAAACATAGCCCAAAAGGTGAACATTTTTTGTTGAAGAAGTAAAAATATCACTCTCCTTGATGTTCTTGGACCTCTGTGTAGAGAACTATGCATGAAGCTGCTCCAAAATGGCTCCAAAAATCACCAAAAAATGCTTCAAAAATAAATTTTGGAAGAAGCTTTGAGGACCCAAAACTTGTTGAAGATAATGTCAACCTTAGTCTTTCCCCTTCTTGAGACACCACAAGAGTGTAGCTTAGTGGCAAGAGATTGCCATGGTTAAGAGAGCTTTAGGGGGAACAGTACTAGGATGGGTGACCTCCTGGGAAGTGCCAAGAACTTCTATCTTCCTTGATCATTGAGGTCCTCCCTCGTGTGCAACCAATGATGCCAACGGTGACTTCGATGACTTGGATGACAAGGTATGCAAAGGTCTATGCTCTTATTTGTCACCTTAGTCATAAGCC
The DNA here is from genome assembly GCA_020310875.1 of Ceratopteris richardii. NCBI lineage: Eukaryota > Viridiplantae > Streptophyta > Polypodiopsida > Polypodiales > Pteridaceae > Ceratopteris > Ceratopteris richardii. The sequence continues at coordinate 66,316,560 of CM035432.1, read as the reverse complement.
TTGGAGAAAACCTTGGGTGGGTGCGTGGGTGCTCACTTCGCTGGCACAAAAGGAACAAAAGTTTTGCATCAAAATGCTCTGATACTAGTGAAGTATTTTGATGGTGATGCACCACAGTGCACTCTCATTCTTGAGAGCTCCATGTCAATATCCTCAGAGTAGAAAACAGAGCTCCTAGGGCTGCACACCGTACTCCGCATAGAGGCTGCAAAATACGCAGAAAAACACAGTACACAGGGAGCACGAACATAGACTTCTTAGGTGTCACAAATGCGGTCGAACTTACAATATGTGGCTGACCAAGCCACTATCTGTTTCATGAAAGAACATATACAAAGAAGTGTCCCATGGCCATTTGGCCTTTCACATGGACACTAATAGTAACAATCTTGTACTTATCCAAAAGATTCATTTTTTCTTAAGCTTTGTTGTGGTTGATGTTCCATGCATAGATGGAGGCTATCCACTCTTGATTGGGAGACCTTGCCGAGACATCATCATGCAATTCATGATTGGAGCAATGAAACCTTGTTGAACAAAATATCAGGACACTTGAGACAATACTTAAATATGGACAACAAGGATCAAGAGAAGCAAGAAGGTAACAATCACTCCTCTTCCATCCATAAGGAAAAAGAATTAGAAATAGAAGAGGATCAAGATCTACTACAATGGATAGAAACCCTGAATCTTTCCGTTGCTATGGGGTTAAGGTCGCAGAAAGTGAATAGGAAATTATCAAAACCATGGGTCTTGGGGAACCGATTCGTGACCATAGAAGGGGAAATTATAAAATGTGCAGATATAACCAAGAGGAACCTCAAGAAAAAGCTAAGATATCAACATGTTAAAACAAGCCTACAAAAGGACCAAATGAGGAGCTTGCATGAGAATGGGTTCAAATTAAGGAAACCAATTTATTCCTGGATGAATCTCAATGTCACCCACGTGATATTTTTCCCCATGAGTCCACAAAGTCTATTTTATCTTTCGAACTTATGAAGCACATTAATTTGGGAATAGATGAAAAGCCTCAACCTATTCTCATTACATGTTGGTTGTGGAAGTGTCCTAATCTACTAACAGAGGTTATCACATTCATGCAAAAATTAAAAAATGACTTTCCATGGACTTATGAGGATCTAGAAGGGATAACTCCACATTTGGGAGAGCACACCATACCATGCTAAACCTATCAGAGAAAGGATGTATAGACCCAATGTCAAATATGCAGAGGTTGTGAAAAAGGAGATTGTAGATCTTTTTCTAGACCGTATTATTAAAAAGTGCTTAGGAGAGTGTTCACATTGCCACATCTCCATTAGACAAAAAAAGAGTATTTTTGAGTACTAGAGAGGTGTCTATGCTCAAGAGAAAATATGAGCAACTCCAATAAGCCAACACTCTCCCCTCCTTAGACTTTTTCGCCCTCAACAAAGCTAGAGAAGAGGAACATACACAATTGAACTATTCCAAGTTGGAGTCTTCAAGTCTTCAAATCTACAATTCTTCAGTCTGTAAGTCTTCAGGTCTACAGGTCTACAAATCTGTAGCAGGTCTTCAGTTCTTCAGGTCTTCAATGCTGAATGACACAATCCCCATGGGGGGTAGTCAGCCCAGCCTCCATTCCATCATGCAGTTGCAAGGATATTTATAGAAGTACAACATAGCTCTAAACCTCTACGCATCCAATCTAGAAGCACTAGCGAATACAAGCATGATGGAACCGTAATGAACATAATAAAAAGCCATTCTCACATAGCACCAAAGGATTCTTCATAAATTTCAAGTATATGCAATCCAAATTCAAATACCCTTTTCCTTTCTATAGGTGGAGAGTCTTGGACACAAACCCTTGCAGGGCAGTCACAAGAATCTCCAAAGCTTATTGCAGTACAACCTGCAATACAAGGGCCACATACAACATTTGAGAACATGAAGGAGCATGCCATTCAATGATTCTCCTAAGAGATTGTAGCATCTTGATTCCTTCAAGTAATTTATATCCATTTAAACCAGGTTCCTCATCAAAATATAGGAAAGTAGAGTCATTACAACCGATGAGAATATCAACAGTTCTAGCCCTATTCAGAACAACAATTAGATTGGCCTGATATGAAAATAACCAAAAATCCCATTCTTGTCCACCTCAACCAAGGTAGGGCCGTCCTTTTCACTTTTAAGATAAAGCCAAATAGAGACATGTACTAATTTGTAGGTGGTATTGTTGTAATCAACAAGAAGAGACATCTTCAAGACTGTGTTTATAAGCAAACTTTCAAAAGGTGCAATCATAGTGCAGTGGTCACACACAATATACTTCCCCACGTAGTGTGAGTATGAACTCATTCCCATTTAGGGTAGTGGCTCACATCTATGGCAGTGTGCCTTTAATTGACATGCATACCTGTAATCCTCTATTCCATAAATGTTAGGTAGAAGGTCATACTAGATAATGTCATCAGTTAAAAATGTGCATACATTAGCCTTAACAATAAGGAGATGATGAAGTCATAATTGCAATCATGAAACTTTCATAGCAACATTGGAAGGATGTAGACAATATAAGTTTACATTGGGCACCTATGGGAACCAAAATATCCATACATTGTGATCAATGTCTAATAGGTAGCATCTTCAAGCAATAAGTGTCAAAAGACTGGCCTTCCACAGAATCACTCTTCTAGCATAATCCTTCCTTAAACAAACATGTGTCCTTGGTAATGGGCCTCGCCCACAATTCCTCTTGCAAAATTAAGGGATCCATCCTTTCGATCACCAATGCTCAAGCAGTCATCTAGAACTTTGCATACTTTGCATCAATCATTCTGGTGGAGTGATCAGACAAGAAGTGAGTGGATTTAGGTATCTAGAGAGCATGAATGCCCACCAATGAGTACCCCACCTAAGAAGCTAGAGTCATTACAAAATATACACTAAGAGCCTCCTAGAATGAAGCAGTCATAGTCCTAGAGTAAGGATGTCACACACCACAAACCCATAATGAGTATTGGGAGCATAAATTCTAGCAAACTAAAACATCCATATTAATGAACATAAAGCGTCTCATGAATTTCCTAGCAAGAACATGGTATAGTCATCCTACCTAGTCATACAAGGAACTCGAAGCAAAAATTAAAAAGGTGCACCTATTTGCAGGCTGCATTACTATAACATCATCTTGGCCCCAAATGGTTGCCTCAAATTTTTATTACAAGTATCCCTTGGGCAGCCCATTGAGGAACAAACGTGAACCTTGTTAAACTAGTTGAGCAAGTTAGTTCACGTACTGAGTTCATAGAAGTTTGAAGGATAAATGTCATAAGTGAGCTCGATTGAACACATGGGTAAGGTGCCATAACTACGTTATGACTGGCACCATAGGTTTTCAAAACTTCCACATAGATATGTGATGCGAAATAAACAAGGTAATAAACATAATATCAAAAGAGCTTTTCATGTTTCCACATGCTTCGAGGGAAGGGATCAAATAAGAATCTAGTAGTGCAGACTTTATCCTACTTGCTTCATGAAGTTAACAAGACACAACACTTACTGAATCAATCGTTCAAGACCATGAGCCACTATCATCTTCACATCATTATCCATGGCAATTGAAAATCGTACTTCTAGGTCCTTCATCACAGGGAAGCATACAAGCAGGCCCAAATTATATGCAGATATCCAATACAGTCATCATGTTTTAACTCAAAAAAGAAGGAAAAAATAGTCTTTAGATATTCTAAATGTTTCCCAACAAGGAATAAAAATTGGGTCATTCAAACATACATGAGCTTAAGGTTTGTAGCTTGATAGCAGAAACAGAAAAATTGTTCAAGAGTGTGATCATCTAGGCACAACAGTAGAACAGAGCCTAGTCGACTAGACACAAGTATGGTTGGGATGGGTGAGAAAAAAAATGAGCCAAAAAATACACCCGAGAGTTAATCCTTCACCAACGTTGTTCTAAAACTATAACCTATTACATCTCTTAAGGACAAAGTAATTAACCAACATAGATAGATATTCACATGAAAATAGATACAGGCAAAATGTTGGCAAATTGAAAGACCAAAACTCCAACATCTGATGCTGTGTTCATTTCATGAATAATCTGTTCTTCTGAACGGTGTCGATTGCACATACTTCCAGCACGATTTCATCATACAACACCCCTAGTAGGGAGTGGCCGATCTCTCGATGAACACATGGTGGGTGAAGGTCGAGTAGAAAATTACCACCAACCTTATCAGGGGGGGATAGTGGGAAGGAAACCCCAAGATATAGTGTAGATATAGCCTTTGATTGTGCTTGTTCTCTGCAGGTTGTAGACATGATTGTGACATAATGGATGGTAGACTACAACCCCACAAAGCTTCTTCACCAGCCAGAGAATTATGACTGTATTATGTGAGAAACTAAGGATGAAAGGAATGTAGACAATCTCACAGTATACCCAAGCAAGAAGAGAAGCATCATTTCCCTTTCCACACATCTCAAGATGGGAGGGAAGCATGGAGTGAGTTCAAACCTCCCCAGACGGTAGATGAAAGTATATCTTGTCGAGCCTGATCAGGGGAAGCCATTCTTGAGTCGAGAGGAGGGGAATGCAGTCAAAATGTCTAACTTTGAGCAATGAAAAGAGGTGTGTGCACAAGAGCCGATGCTCAATGCCCACATTTACCATGAGATTAGCATTAGTGAAAGTCTAGTGCAACCCACATAGCCAAGCCTCGACAAGAGGTGATAATGGAGCAGCGGCCAAGCCTCCCAACAAAACTAGAGAGGAGAACCCAGCTCCAACTTCTTTCCACAGAGCTGTGAGGCAAAGCCATAGCTCAACAGATGCCATGGAAGACACCACATGGCACCACGGTGACGGAAGAGAATGCACAAGCTGGAAACCCAACAATGATCTTTACAAAACAGGTGGGAAAGTAAGGTATGAATCCCAATAGAGCAAAAGAGCCACAACTCACCCGAGTAGAACATGTCTTGCAGACCCAATGGATGCCCTAAGGCCCGCTTTGGTGAAATGAGTCAGAGAGCTATTGGGCAGAAGGGAAGAATCCTCCTCCAACCACCACACATGGCCTGTTAATTGCCTTTGATGGCTGAAGAGAGAGGAGGGAGAGGGTAACTCCTCCCCTCCGTACTTGTCTGACATCATCAATGAACCTTATGCATGATAGTGAATGAAGAGAGAGAGAGAGCCAGGCTCCACCAACCCCATATTTGTGAGCATGCAAGGAAATATTAAGAGCTTTAAAGCTTCTTTTACCACATCCTAAAATAATGTTGCCTATTCAAACTCTTTTGGTTTTCTTGAAAATGAGAAGGAGGAGGGACAAGTAAGAGAAAAACTACCCATCCCCCTACTCACGGCAATCACAAAGAACAAGGAATGGCAGTGGTGGAAAATGATGCCCATGTGAGTGTGTGTAGAAGTGGGTGTATTCTTACCAAGGAAAGAATCAGCCATGTGGCAGGTACAAGAACAAGGAAAAGAATGTTCAACGGAATAAGAGTAGAAGTAAATCAAGGAAGAGGGATATCAAATGCCATTATTGTCATAAGAAAGGACACATGAAGAAAGATTGTTATGCATTAAAGAATGCTAAAGGTAGAGGACAAAATGTTGATGGGCATGTTAAACAATTACCTGCACCATCTACTTTGACTATGAAGATTGAAGAAATTAATGCTATTTCTGATGATGTTGATATGTTGACACTTGATAGTATTGTGCCAACTGAGGCTCTTATGAATCATTCTTTTTCCCACACATGGCTGCTAGATTCTGGTGCTTCTTTCCATGTGACACCACACAAAGAATGGTTCTCTAATTATGTAGCAAAGTCTCTTGGTACCGTGAGACTTGGTGACTCTTACCAATTGTTTCTTTGCTTGTTCTACCTGTATTATCTTGTTTCAATTCCTCTTCCATCTATGTCATTGGCTGTTCCACCGCTTTCCCCTTACTTTTCCTAGTTGGCTTCTTCTTCTAAACATTTTTCTTTGGCACCATTTTCTTGGCTACAACTATGGTTCTAGTTTTTGGATGTCCCTACAACTCTTTAAAATATGCTAGTAATTCCACCTCCTTCTTGACAAACATTTCTTCTGTCTTTGTAGACATCATCTGATCATGGAGCTCTTCATAATATTCTATCTCCTCTCGTTTCCAGCCAGTGTCCTGGTCTGAATAGTTTTCCAACATCTTCTGATATTGAGCCTCATATAGAGCTCTCTTATCACTTCCTTGAGTTAGATAAGCATAAAGTTGTTCCTTACTAGTCTAAGGTGGATGTGGATCTTTGTCAGCATGTACCTCCTTCTGAGGAGTTATGATTTCCTCTTTGGTAGCTTCTTCTTGTTCCAATTCCACCTTCCTGGGATGTGTTCTTCTCTTCTTGCTTGGCTTTACTTCTTGAGTCACAATTTTCCTCTTCATACCTGATCTTCTCATTCCTGTTCTTACTCCTTGTTCTCCAACCTGAATAACTTTAGATGGACTTTTTATTCCTACTATTAGAGTTCTGATATATTGGGCCTCAAGTGCCACCTTCAATTGATCCTCCATGTCGAGAATATAATATATGATTGAGACATATTCTATCAGGTGTCTCACTCATGTCAAAAAGTAATGCATCTATTGGTGATTTAAATCCTATATAGTGAGTATTCTTACATTTGTATCGGTGAAGGTTTGTATACAAGTAAGGACTAACCTCATAATTCGTACTATTAATATACAAGCTGGGTCATTGACATCTTTCTATGTTGATATAATAGACTCTACTGTGTCTACCGTATATTCCTTTGTTGGCCATGATCCTTTTTTTGGTCCTTCTATTTTAGGAAAATTCAGCCATCTTGTTGGGATCAAGCCTTCATTTCTCCTACTCCAATAGTCAGACCATTCCCTTCTTCTGGCCACTAGACAATATATTGGATTAACCTTTAAATGTAAAGGAGCCTCTTTCCAAATTTTTGTGCAGTCCTTGTTGGTATCTAACCACCTATTTCTCCACTTTGGTTAGCTTTCTCAAAGAGTTCCTTTGTAACCGATATATCTTCTTCATATTCCAAGTACTTATTAGGTGGTAATCCAACTCTTGTAGTTTGATAGTTCTTTATACTTTCCAAGATCATACAAAACGGGATTCCAAGTCCATCAGCTGGCCAATGATGTTGACCTTGACTGACACCATTTTCCAAGGCAAATTGTACTAGTTGATTCTCATATTCAATATGGATTTTTCTAATAAACTCCATTCTTGGTTATCTGCTAGTTAATACTTTCTGCACAATTTGTTCAGAATAATCTTCCTCCTGTCTGTTATCTGTCTCTATGTAAATGTCCTCTAGTGGTAATGACATTCTAGTTTTCTTCTTCTGATCTTCTTCTGCTTGTTCCTGCAACTTCATTACTTGTTCCTTTTCCTTTCCTGTTTGACTTTCCAATTGATTCTTTAATTTTGCTACTTCTCCCATTAGTTCAATATTCTTTGAGTTCAACAATTCTTTTTCATTCCTCCATTCTTCCCTTTCTTTGGCTGTATTTTGGAATAATGTGTTATACCCTCTCATTGTAGTAGCAGCATGTGTATTGCCCTGTTTCTCCATTTCTTTAGTTGCTTTCAATTCCTCGTGTAATCTTTGTACTTCTTTCTTCAATCCTTCCAGCTCTTCTTGATTAACATTGATTGCTTGGCTTTCCACCCTTACCTTCCCTTCATCCATTAACAGTTTGTTGGTTTCTTCATTAGCTCTAACCATTATTTGATAAGACTCCTGCAACATTCTCTACTTGGATTCTATTCTCTTTATTTCTCCTTCCAACTTAGATATATTTTCAGTCTGTTTTGCACATTTCTCTTCTAAAAATCTAATTTTGTTTTGGTTATGAACTTCCTGTGCTTCCATGTTGAATAGTCTTTCTAGCAAGGTGTCATTCTTTCCCTGAATTTCTTTTATATGTTCACTCATATTTTCCTTTTCCTTCTTTTGCTTCTCTATTACTCTGCTACCTTTGATAAACTTTGACTCAACAACCATACATGACATTATCATATTTCTGCTTGATGGCCTGAAATGCTCTATAATGTTCATGATAACTTTACAAGCACTTCTAATATCCTTTGGTATCCTTTCCAAACCATAACAAAGATCTAACTGCTTGAGTTGAATCTGTTTTTCTTTCTTAGCCTTCTCATCTTCATCTGTTTCTACATAAACAGATACTTGATCTGTTTTAAGGTCTCATCCCTTTCCTTCTTCTAAATTCTCTCCAGCCTCTTGATCTACTTCAATTTCCTCACCTTCATTCCTAATTTCCTGTGTCTGTTCTGATACTGCATGTTCTTGCTCATAAGTTTCTTCTTTCTCTAAATGCTCCTGCTCATTTTCTTCTTCCTTCTTTTCTTCATTCTCTAGGTAGTCATCTCCTATTACTGTATCATCTATATCCATGGGCTCATATGCTACATCCTGTGTCTCTTTCTGTTCTTCATCTGTGGTTTGTTTTCTCAAATCCAATAAAAATTCTTTAATCTTCTTATTCATCTCTCCTTCTTCTTCTTCTTTTCAATAGACTTCTTCCTCATCCTCTTCTTGTCCCTTATTTTCTCCAGTCTTTTGTACTTTTGGCTCTTCTACAAAAGGTTGACAATATGGTTGCTATGAAAGTTTAGTCCAAATTGGTTTTGAACCTGAATCTATAACTCCTTCACTAATTCCTTCATTCACTGTGATAATCTCTTCCAACATATTTCCTTTACCCTTCTCTTCTTCAGTACTCATATCCTTTGTATATTCTTGCACAATCTTGATTCCTCTTGAACGTCCAACTAATTTTTCTGTTGATTTGTCCACTTCTAATGTCTGTACTGCTTTAACTGGTGTGCTTGGTACAAATAAATTTAAGCTTCTCAATAGGAGACCTTCTATATCAGTATCAGAGTCTAATTTAGATAAGTTTGTTTCTTTGCTTGTTCTACCTATATTATCTTGTTTCAATCCCTCTTCTACCTATGTCACTGGCTGTTCCACCGCTTTCCCCATACTTTTCCTAGCTGGCTTCTTCTTTTGAACATTCTTCTTTGGCACCCTTTTCTTGGCTACAAGTGTGGTTCTGGTTTTTGGAGGTCCCTGCAACTCTTTAAAATATGCTAGTAATTCCACCTCCTTCTTGACGAACATTTCTTCTGTCTTGGAGACATCATCTGATCATGGAGTTCTTCATAATATTCTATCTTCTCTTGTTTCCACTCAGTGGCCTTGTCTGAATAGTTTTCTAGCATTTTGTGATATTGAGCCTCATATAGAGCTCTCTTATCACTTCCTTGAGTCAGATAAGCATAAACTTGTTCCTTACTAGTCTACAATGGATGTGGATCTTTGTCAGCATGTACCTCCTTCTCAGCAGCTATGATTTCCTCTTTGGTAGCTTCCTCTTGTTCCAATTTCATCGTCCAGTGATCTGTTCTTCTCTTCTTGCTTGGCATTACTTCTTCAGTCACAATTTTCCTCTTCATACCCGATCCTCTCATTCCTGTTCTTACTCCCTCTTCTCAAACCTGAATAACTTTAGATGGACTTTTTATTCCTACTATTAGACTTATAAAATATTGGGCCTCAGGTTCCAGCTTCAATTGATCCTCCATGTCCAAAATATGATATATGATTGAGACATATTCTATCAGGTGTCTCAATCATGTCAAAAAGTAATGCATCTATTGGTGAGTTAAATCCTATATAGTTGAGTATTCTTACATCTGTATCGATGAAGGTTTCTATAAAAGTAAGGATTAACCTCATAATTCATACTATTAATATACAAGCTGGGTCATTGACATCTTTGTATGTTGTTATAACAGACTCTGCTATGTCTACCATATATTTCTTTGTTGGTCATGATCATTTTTTTGGTCCTTCTATTTTAGGAAAATTCACCCATCTTGCTGGGATCAAGCCTTCATTTCTCCTACTCCCATAGTCAAACCATTCCCTGGCCACTAGACAATATGCTGGATTAATCTTTAAGTGTAAAGGAGCCTCTTTCAAAATTTTTCTACAATCCTTGTTGGTATCTAACCACCTATTTCTCCACTTTGGATTAGCTTTCTCAAAGAGTTCCTTTGTAACCGATATATCTTCTTCATATTACAAGTACTTGTTAGGTGGCAATACAACTCTTGCATTCTGATAGTTCTTTATACTTTCCAAGATCATACAAAACGGGATTCCAAGTCCATCAGCGGCCCAATGATGTTGATCTGGACTGACACCATTTTCAAAGGCAAATTTTACTATTTGTTCCTCATATTTGTTTTGCATTTTTCTAATAAACTCGATTCTTGATTCTCTTCTAGTTAACAATTTATGCACAAATTGTTCAGAATCATCTTCCTCCTATCTGTTATTTGTCTCTATGTAAATGTCCTCTCGTGGTGGTGACATTCTAGTTTTCTTCTTCTGATCTTCTTCTGCTTGTTCCTGCAACATCATTACTTGTTCCTTTTCCTTTCCTGTTGGAGTTTCCAATTGCTTCTTTAATTCTACTACTTCTCCCATTAGTTCAATGAGTTCGACAATTCTTTTTCATTCCTCCATTCTTCCCTTTCTTTGGTTTTATTTTGGTATAATGTGTTATACCCTCTCATTACAGTAGCAGCATGTGTAGTGGCTTGTTTCTCCATTTCTTCAATCTCTTTCAATTCCTCTTGTAATCTTTGTACTTATTTCTTCAATCCTTCCAACTCTTCTTGATTCACATTGATTGCTTGGCTTTCCACCTTTACCTACCCTTCATCCATTAACAATTTGTTGATTTCTTCATAGACTCCTGCAATTATCTGCATTTGGATTCTATTCTCTTTATTTCTCCTTCCAACTTAGATATATTTTCAATCTGTTTTGCACATTTCTCTTCTAAAAATCTAATTTTGTTTTGGTTTTGAACTTCCTGTGCTTCCATGTTGAATAGTCTTTCTAGAAACTGTAATTCTTTCCCTGAATTTCTTTTATATGTTCACTCATCTTTTCCTTTTTCTTCTTTTGCTCCTCTATTAGTCTGCTACCTTTGATAAACTTTGACTCAGCAGCCATACCTGACATTATCATATTTCTGCTTGATGGCCTCAAATGCTCTATATTGTTCATGAACTTCACAAGCACTTCTAATATCCTTTGGTATCCTTTCCAAACCATAACTAAGATCTAACTGCTTGAGTTCAATCTATTTTTCTTTCTTAGCCTCCTCATCATCATCTGTTTCTACATAAACAGATACTTGATCTGTTTTAAGGTCTGATCCCTTTTCTTCTTTTAAATTATCTCTAGCCTCTTGATCTGATTCAACTTCCTCACCTTCATTCCTAATTTCTTGTGTCTGTTCTGATAGTGCATGTTCTTCCTCATAAGTTTCTTCTTTGTCTGAATGCTCATGCTGGTTTTCTTCTTCCTTCTTTTCTTCATTCTCTAGGTACTCATCTCTTGTTACTATATCATCTATATCCATGGGCACATATGCTTCATCCCGTTTCTCTGTCTATTCCTCATCTCTCGTTTGTTTTCCCAAATCCAACAAAACTTCTTCAATCTTCTTATTCACCTCTGCTTCTTCTTCTTTCTGATAGATTTCTTCCTCATCCCCTTCTTGTTCCTTATTTTCTCTAGTCTTTTGTACTTCTGGCTCTTCTAAAAAAGGTTGACAATATGGTTGCTGTGAAAGTTTAGTCCAAATTGGTTTTGAACCTAAATCTATAACTCCTTCACTGATTCCTTCATTCATTGTGATATTCTCTTCCAACATTTTTCCTTTACCCTTTAGCCTCCTCTTCTCTTCTTCAGTACTGATATCCTTTGTAGATTCTTCCACAATCTTGATTCCTCTTGAACTTCCAACTAATTTTTTTTCTGATTTGTCCACTTCTAATGTTTGTACTGCTTTAACTCGTGTGCTTCTCAATAGGAAACCTTCTATATCAGTATCAGAGTCTGAAGATAAGTTTGTTTCTTTATTTGGTCTACATGTATTATCTTGTTTCAATTCCTCTTCCACCTGTGTCACTGGTTGTTCCACTGCTTTCCCCTTGCTTTTCCTAGTTGGCTTCTTCTTTTGAACATTCTTCTTTGGCACCCTTTTCTTGGCTACAATTATGGTTCTTGTTTTAGGAGGTCCCTGCAACTCTTTAAAATATGCTAGTAATTCCACCTCCTTCTTGACAAACATTTCTTCTGTCTTTGGAGACATCATCTGATCATGGAGTTCTTCATAATATTCTATCTTCTCTTGTTTCCAGTCAGTGGCCTTGTCTGAATAGTTTTCCAGCATTTTCTGATATTGAGCCTCATATAGAGCTCTTTTATCACTTCCTTGAGTCAGATAAGCATAAAGTTGTTCCTTACTAGTCTGAGGTGGATGTGGATCTTTGTCAGCCTATACCTCCTTCTGAGCAACTATGATTTCCTCTTTGGTATCTTCTTCTTGTTCCAATTCCACCTTCTTGGGATCTGTTATTCTCTTCTTGCTTGGCATTACTTCTTCAATCACAATTTTCCTCTGCATAACTGATCCTCTCATTCTTGTTCTTACTCCTTGTTCTCCAACCTGAATAACTTTAGATGGACTTTTTATTCCTGCTATTAGACTTATGAAATATTGGGCCTAGGGTGCTAGCTTCAATTGATCCTCCATGTCCAGAATATGATATATGATTCTGGTCAGAAATTGAGCTCCTTTCATAAATTTTTCCTATTGCCAATGCTTAGCAGCTTCCTTTAACTATTCATGAATATAGGGAGTCACATCCATCACTCCAAAAGGTTTAGCTTTATCTTTATTATTGAGCATAATGAGAGTAACTAGTTTATGGGGCATAGTGCATCTAGGTAACTTAGCAAAATAGATTAATTGTAAGAACATCCTTGTGGCAAATTCTTCATTCTCCTGGCCTTTAAAATCAGCAAACTTAGAGAATCCAGCATAAGTAGTTGCATTCTTTTTGACAAAATTGCCAGCCAATTTAGTTCCCATAGAATAGAACTATTCTATGAACTGTAGAGCTGTTCTGATATGTTCTGCCTTGATTGTTATTTGTGCATCTTTGCCCTCTTTATCTTTTATTGAACATCTGAAATAGGCTTCATTTCCTTTACCTAGCTCCACCAAACTAGAAATGACTTGGGAGATTTTTCATTCTTTCCCATCTACTCTTCTGTCTATTTTTCTTCTCCTTTAGGGATTGGCTTTTATTGTTGTCTAAAGAGTGTGCATCAAGTATGATGCCCTGCTCCTTAGCCTGAGCTCTAGTTACTGCATGTAATGCTATTGCCTCACTTCCACTCAAATCTTCTTGTTCCATTATATGTACAACTTTTAATGGTATGTTGTTAGGTGCGTTTTGTTGTTTCTAAGGATTTCTTAGACAGTCCTTGATTAAAAGAGTTCTTCAAGAAAAGTGTATAATCGCAAATACAATTATCAATTTGTGCAAGGTATACCCATAAGCATTTCTTCAAATATTAAAAATAGTCTTTCTAAAAGATTCACAATTTACTTAGGACAAGTAAATGGCACAGTCAATTTGCATATAGCTACTTAACTTGACTTTCTTTTTAGCAAATAAAGTTGTCTCTCCCAAAGACCAATAAATTTTGCTTAGTACTTGTCAAAAAGGAATATAAATGTGCAAAGATAAACACATTCAACTTTCCATTCAGCAAATCAAGGCATCTTTTTCCAAAAGACCTGCACTAAACTCATGAAGATCATGAGTAACCATCCATTTACACAAAGATAAACATTCACACCTCTTAAAGGTAAATTTCAGCCTCCTTTTCCCAAAAGACAAGCTTATTACCTACTTTTCCAAGTTCACATGAGAGATATTAGAGTATTACCTTCCCCAAATGTGTTTGTTTACCATCAACAATAGAAGATCCAACAAGGTCCAATACTTCAATGGAAGCTTTGATAACTTCACCGGCAACAGTGCCAAAAAGATGTTTGTTGTCCTTTGGAGTTGTCCTCTCCAATCATCATAGCATAAAAGATTAACTTTCACATCTTAAATTTGTCAATCCAAGAAGTATACTAAAACCACAACCCTTTCTAGTTAATCGAATCCAAGAAAATGTGGAAGCAATTCTGATTTCTAAGAAGAATTTTAAAAAGGAGCTGGAAAACTAGGGTTTTATGTATCTAGAGCTATTCAATAGCTTTTTCAATGATTCTTGTGCCTAAAGTGTGACAATTTTCCTGTAGATTAGAAGTATGAACTCAAAAATAATTTTTAATACTTGTATCACCCAGATGAGACAATCGCAATTCTGATAAAACTGTGAATTTTCATCTTCAACAAGGATCTTATGCATGTAATCACTTAATATACTGCTAGTCACCTCTCGTTACAAACTCCACTCAGTATTACACAAGTTAGAACAACAAATTCCATGGACAACACATAAGAAAGACTCAAGAATAATTCATGAACACTCAAGAAAAGAGAAACACATTTTTCTAACTGAAGCTCTTCATTCACATGTCACATGAGTACAAAATGGTAACCCCTTACAAAATACAAGATTTTGTCCTTTATACTTTTTCAAGTGTCCCTTTTCACACTTGAAATGTGTTCCTCTCAATTTCTAATCTAAAAATATGTGCTTGAAGAGCTTCTAAACATTCTCAAAAAATACATATGACTTCTTCTATCCATGAGGAAAACTTTTCCTCATTTTTTACAACATTCTGATAAATATTTTACAAGATAATGGGTCTTTTACAAAAAAAATCCTATTCTAAGAACATCTCTTTTAAAGAAACATCTTGCCTTCTTCCTAGTCATTGAAACTTGTTGTAAAATCTCTTGAGACTCACCATACTTCTTAACAACTAAAGATACATGGCCACCATGACAACCAATGGAATTCAAAAGATCTTCTATTTTTTGGATTGCTAATGTAGACCTCTCTAGTGGTTTCACTGCAAATGCATATTCAACATGGAGCTTCAAAAGCCTACCAAAGAGCCTCATGAATGCATGCAAAGTAAAAAAGTAAATAGTGACTAATGGAAATGGAATAGTGGGGTTCCAATCATTGCTTATTTGATCACGATTCGGTTCTTATAACATTGGACACCTCAAAAAATGAAATCTCACATTCCCTACGATTCCATGAGTCTATGTCTATTGATATATTTAGGTAGTGATGTGTGTG
Organism: Ceratopteris richardii; assembly: GCA_020310875.1. Classification (NCBI taxonomy): domain Eukaryota; kingdom Viridiplantae; phylum Streptophyta; class Polypodiopsida; order Polypodiales; family Pteridaceae; genus Ceratopteris; species Ceratopteris richardii. The sequence goes on along the minus strand of CM035432.1, from coordinate 66,301,332 downwards.
AACAGTCTAGGACCGTCGAGGCACTTTTTTCCCTCTTTAGGAGGTTCTTTTCCCCCCGGATTGTATATATGCCTATTTCCATAACAGGCTACATATCTTTCTACATTCTAGTGATAATACATTCAATATTGTGTGTCGTGCTCGAAGCTTCTTCTTCTTCCTTGTGTTGTTCGTGTGCTTTCGCAGACGTCTAACTCCAACAATTGGTATCATAGTAGGTCGCGGCTTCATCTAGGGTGTCATCAATACCCCTCTGATCATAGTCTTAGACTCGCATAAAATTTGGTACGTATACTCAAGGTGTTTCATGTTGGAGAAACAATCACTAATTGGACATATATTTGAAGGTCAAAGCTTTAGAAGAAAACCACATGCCTATGTGAAGGGACAAATTCACAAGTGTATTATATTTGTAAAGTTAGTTCACTTTAGTTCTAGAAGTTTTTTTAAAAAAATAACAAGAATAAAAAAATCTATATAAGTTAGTTTGTATCAACTGATGTGATGAGGAAGACAATGAAAAGTGAGTTAGTACTCATTTTGTATGACTGAGAATAGTTGGGCTTCTCTGCGTGAGAAAGCACCTGTGCATTTGTGAGGTTTCATAGTTATGGAAAGAGTTTATTAAACTTCTGTGTATAAGTCTTCTTCTTCCATCTCCAGAGATTGTCTTGTGTGAAATGATTTCAGAAGTTAAAGTTTTCCAAGCAAGTCGATGCCTGGCATCGAGTTTGTGCTGATAAGTCTATGTTTTATTCTCTGAGTTTTATGTACTGCCAAATCTTCTTGAAAAGATGAATTTTGTGGAGCAACTCAATGCCTGGCATCGAGCTTCAACATAAAGTTGATGCCTGGCATCGACTTCTAACATAAAAGTGGTCTTGTTCATGTCTATGTTCAAGTGGCTAGTTCAGGCACTGAAAAAGTGGTTAAAAAGGCTGAAAGTCAATGTCTGGCATCGACTTTTGATTGCAAGTCGATGCTAGGCATCGAATTTTCACTTTTAGACAGTGATCTTTACTAAAATAGGCAAAATTTCCACTTTTGGAAGTCATACTAGCTCATCTTGTGAAGGTTATATCTTGAGTTCTAGAGATCCATTTCTTGCATATGATAGCTTGTTGGAAAGCTCTAATCTTCTACTTTCATCCACCAAACGATCTTGGAGAAATAATATTTGAGCTAAGAGAAATTAGCAAAATACTAAAGGTATATCATTTTAGTGACTAGAAAATTCTAAAGAAGTAAAGTTCTCAGTTTAGGCTATCATTTCTCAAAGTTTGGAGTGGCAATGGGTTAATGGTGACCATAGAGGTGCTCTAGTGTCACATTAATTCATTTGTTGTGGTGTTTCATACATCAACATTTCAGAGATCAAAACATCTTTGCTGTGTGGTGCCAAAATCGCGATCTCAGCTCGTTTCAGCCTCCAAACACACTATCGCAGTGCTTGTGTAGGCTATTTCATCTTTTTGTGCCAAAGATATATACCAGTTTTGGTTCGCCAGTAGAAGCATCTCGAAGTCTGCTGTAGGTTTAGCAAAACTTGTTAGGGTACTTCTGTTCAACTTTTTTAGATACAATCATTTTTCTGCATCAAGGTATTTTAGTCAGTGGCCATGGCTGAAAGCAGTGATGTATTCCATATGTTGGCTATTGAGGATAAGTTGGATGGTACCAATTACCCATTGTGGACTTATATGATGCAACATGTATTGGTTGCAAAAGGACTATGGAACGAACATTGTGCAAGGTGTTGAAAAATGGCCTATTACACTACAAATACAGGTATTGAAGCTGATGCAGATGGCGTTGAAGATGCTGATATTCTTTAGATTCCTGCTTGTGTTGTGGTTTCTACTGCACCTATTGTAGAGCAATTTTTTTGGGATGGCAAAGATGCTTGGGCACATGCATTGATAGCCTTATCCGTCAAATGTGTCATTATTCTTCATATTCGCTCTTGCAGAATAGCTAAGGATCCTTGGGATACACTTACCACATTGTACCAGGATAGGAATGAGGTTTGTGTTGCTTACCTCCGAAAACAATTGGAGAGTGAGCATGTGAATGAAGGTGATTCTATGGACAATTTTTTTGACAAAGATCAAGGATTTGAAATAACAGTTGGTTTCTGCTGATGAAGTTATACCAGATAGCTCACTTGTGCAGACTGTTCTAAATGGTCTTCCTGATTCATATCAAAGTTTTGCTTCTACTTTTCGTTTGATGATGAAAGGCAATCTAAATGCCTTGTCATTTGAGGAGTTAGTTTCTGTTCTGTTGCAGGAAGATCAGTCTAGGCAGAACATGTCTATTATGCGTGTTGCAGATCAAGCATTCTTGGCTAATCAGAAGGGCAAAGGTAAATGGATCTCTTCTATTAGTAAGCAAAAATCAGCAAATGCTTCACATTCAAAGAAGGAAGACAAAGATGAGAAGAAATCAGAAAAAAAGAAATTATTTTGCAAATACTGTAAAGCAAATGATCATGTTATTAAGAGCTGTCCAAAACATGCTGCTAAAGAGGCAAAGAAGAAAGAGGCTGGAATGGTTGTTGTAGAGGACTCTACACCAAAAATAGAGTTTGCTAATCTTGTGCAAAATGAAGAATGGGCATTTACTACTGTTTGCAATTTTGACCCATCTTCTCATGAGCAGTGTATATCTGCAGTAGACTCAGATGTTTGGTATTTTGATAGTGAGGCAACCAAACATATTACCTCACAGTGTAGTTTCTTCACTTCACTTGAGCCTGCCCCTAGAGGGAATACTGTCACATGTGCCAAATCCTCTTATCTTGTTATGAGAGTTGGTAAGATCACTCTGACTATTGTTGATGGCAGTTCTTTCACTTTGTCGGATGCTTTATTTGTGGTAGGGACCAAGAAAAATCTGTTATCAATTTTTGCATTAGCCAAGATTGGCTTGGTTGTGAAATTTGTCGATGAGAGATGTACAATTCATGATTTGTCGAATGGTGACATGATTATTGCTTCTTGCATTTTATGTCATGGGCTGTATAAGCTCATAGACTATGAAAGATCTGTGAATTATTCGGCATGTGCAGTACATTATTCTCAAGCTATATCAGATGCAAAGCTTTGGCATGCATGCTTTGGTCATCTGAATTTTGCTACTTTGCTATGCCTATAGAAATCTGATATGGTTCCTCTTTGCCCAAACTTGAGGCACCCTAAAAACATGTCTGTGAAGGTTATATTTTGGTCCAAATGTAGCGTTCCTCCTTTCCAAAAGATGGTTCAGTTCGAGCTACTCAGAAATTGTAGCTTGTATATATGATGTCTGTGGTCCTATGCAGACACATTCTTTTGGAAACTATCTTTACTTTATGACTTTCATTGATGATTTTTCCAGGCATGCATGGGTATATCCACTCAAAGCAAAGTCTGAAGTGTTTATGTGCTTTAAACAATTTTTGGTTTTGGTTGAAAATCTGTCACCACGTAAAATGGGCATCCTTCATTCTGATCGAGGGGGGAATATATGTCTTCTGACTTTAATGCATTTATGGTTGAACGTGGGATAAAACATCAATGTACAATGCCGTATACACCTCAACTGAATGGATTTGCTGAACAGAAGAATAGGTCACTCATGGAAATGGTGAGGTGTATGGTCAAGAGTGAGGCTTTACCACATAGTTTTTTGGCTTGAGGCTGTCATGTGTGTAGCATATGTACTTATCAGGTGTCCCACCAAAGCACTACAATCTATCACTCCATATGAGGCTTGGCATGGTCGCAAGCCATCTGTTGCTCATCTACGTGTTTTTGGTTTTCTGGCATATGCATTAGTGCCTGAACAACATTGCAGGAAATTGGATGATAAAGCAGTAAAATGTATTTTTGTTGGTTACAATTCTGAGAGCAAAGGATATCATCTGTATCATCCACAGATTAAACACATTCTGGTTAGATGTGATGTTGTTTTTGTGGAAGTTGCTATTCAGCCCTTATTTTCATGTACAAAGGAGACATCTCTTAGCTCCAAAGACATGTATGATACTTTGCTGCCTCTTTTTACAGGTGGACACCCTAGTGCTGGTCCTAATTGATAAGAGAGTTGATATTGAGCAGGCAAAAACTATGCCAAAATGGCTAGTGTAGACTTTGTCTGAGAGTAAATTAGATGCACCTTTGTCATATCATACTCGTTCAGGCTCTCATAGTGCGTCTTTTGCATCAGAGTGCTATGCTATGGTCGCGTCTAGTCTCTATGATGAGATTGAGCCTGTTTCATTTGACGAAGCACAAAATTTTCAACATTGGATGGCTACAATGCAATCTGAATATGATGCTATAATGAAAAATGGTACCTGGTTATTATGTGACTTGCCTCTTTGCAAGAAGGCCTTTGTCACTAAGTGGGTATACAAGCTGAAGCATAAACCTGATGGGATAGTTGAGAGGTATAATTCTATGCTTGTTGCAAAGGGTTATAAGCAGGAAAGAGGCATTGATTTTGATGAGACCTTTGCACCTACATGCCGAATGACTACTGTTCGTAGCATCTGTGCACTTGCAACTCATCATGGTTGGAATGTACATGAGTTGGACATTAAAACAACATTTTTGAATGGTGAATTGCATGAATAAGTGTATGTTTTTTCGCCCCATGACTTTGTGTAGAAAGGGCATGAAAGCGAGGTGTGCATGTTAAAGAAGGCATTATATGGTTTAGAGCAAGCACCACGTGCTTGGTATGAAAAGGTACATGCCTATCTCATTGCACATGGTTTTGAGAACAGTCCAACTGAAAGCACCTTATATCTTAAGCATGCTAATGATGTGCTTCTGATCATTGTGGTGTATGTTGATGACATGCTGCTCACTGGTCCTCATGACACACATATTGCTGATATTAAGGCTGATTTGCATGCCTCATTTGAGATGTATGATTTGGGGCATTTGCATCACTATTTGGGCATTTAGTTTATGCAAGTTGATGGTGGAATGGCTTTGTGTCAAACAAAATATATTGACACATTATTGTATCATTTTGGCCTTGAAGATTGTAAGCCTATTGTCACTCCTATGGAGACATGTTTATGATTGAGTCTTCATGATGATGGGGATGCATTTGATGCTATTCTCTATCAGCAGGCTGTTGGATGCTTGATTTACTTATGCATTACTCGGCTAGATATTCAGTTTTTTGTTTCACAGATGAGCAGGTTTATGCATTGCCCAAGTGTCAAGCATTGGCTGGGGGTTAAGCACATCTTTCACTACTTGAGTGGTACCTAGCTACTTGGATTGTTTTATCCCAAGGGGGGATCACTACTGCCAGATTTGCATGCTTTTTTTGACAGTGATTGGGCTGGTTGCTATGACACTCGTGTGTCCACTAGTGGTTTTTGCTTCATGCTTGGTAGCTCATGCATACTTGGATGAGCAAGAAGTAGCCTACTGTGGCCACTTCCAGTTGTGAGGCTGAGTATAGGGTAGCTTTCACAGCGATTGTTGAGTGTGCGTGGCTCAGATGCCTTATGGTTGATTTGGGTGTTGGTCCGTCTTCTGCCACCACCATCTTCACTCATAGTCAGAGTGCATTGGAAGTTGTGAGGAACCCTGCATTCCATGCTTGCATTAAGCACATTGAGGTGCATTATCATTATGTCAGGGAGAGGTTCTTTGCTGGAGAGATCAGTGTGGCATATGTGCCCACGTAGGAGAACATTGCAGACCTTTTCACGAAGGCTCTAGCTAGGGAGAAGTTTGAAGGTTTCCACAAAGCTTTGGGTTTAATTCCTTTTTTGGATTGATTCCACATATGTAGCTCAATGATGAGTAGCACCTCCTTTAATGTCAATCCGAGAAGACGTGAGGATGGTATGAAGACCTCAAGCAAGTGGCGGCACAAGTGCGTGAGTGAGAAGCACACAAGCATGCACACACATACACACACACGTGCACACACGGCAAGACAAAGAGAGAGAATCAATGGAGTTCTTTAGATTACTTTCAAAAGCTCTTACCAGTTCGTTTCAATTACAATCCAACCTCAAAAATGAGCTCTCTAGCTCCTTTTATAGTTTTTGACTAGCTTTGGCCATGTTCAGACCTAGTGTCCGGCCTAGTTAAAAATTAGGTTCCAGGGCTTATTTGAGGGCTCAAACGAAGTCTAAAAATTATGAAAATTGGTACGATGGTACTTCTAATACTCCTCAAGCTCGAGGACTCCTCGGCTTGCACAAAATGGAGTCTAATCTACCAAAAACGGGATTTACAATGTTTGTGTAGTGATTAAAATCACTTGAGTTGTACATAATCCATGGGAAAAAAAATGATCTGGCCTTGTTGCCGTATTGTGCATGACTCCTCTGTTGCTTTGTATGCCAACACTCCCCCCTTCCTAGCGTCTGTCGCCCCTGACAGACCTTTGTTCTCTCGGGTGGTCGATATAATATTGGATGACATTGGTGGCCAGTTCATGTTCTCCTATCCGTAAGCCTCTTGCTAGATCAGCTTCCAATGCATCCCAATTGATTGCACCAGGGGTCTCTGGTTGTGGGGTGGTGTAGTACTCTGAGTACATTGCTTGTTCACAAGCAAAAAGTTGGAGCAGATGTGTTGGCTTTGGTGCGAAAATCTCCGAGTGATACTCCCAGAAACCTGATCTGAACATTTCTTCGAAAGTCTGTTTGTAGCAGGCAGGGAGGTATTTGATGCGTGCATGCCAAGCGTAAGCCACACGAATACTGGGGGTGGTGCTCATGTCATACACCAAGTCGTAATTTCCATTGCTAAACCCCGGGAGACGTACTTGTGGTGCGGCTGCATTTCTAAAAGTCTTTAGGACTACTTGCATCATATCTAAGATTTTAAGCATCATTTGCGCTGCTACATCTTGCATGGGCTTCAAGCGCGGCATCCAGTGGCGAATGGTTCCCATCATATATGCTACCGACGGTGGTCCCTGTGGTGGCGCAATGTACGGGTAGTTCAGCCATTCCTTGCATTGCGCGTTGTTCTGTACCTTGATATTGAATGCCTTCCACGACCTGCAGCAGGGGACTGGACCGTAGCATGGATTGTACAGGAGGTGTAAAGGCGCGTTGTTCCATGTGCGTAGCATTTCTGGATATGTCTCTAGAAGTTTCTGCCGCCATGTTGGTTGACGAATTTTGCCTTTTTGCACCTCTGGAGGAAGGTCTTCGGGTTGAAATTGGGTCGCAAAGGTAGGAATCTGACCCGTGACTCTTTGTATTTCTGCATTATAATCAGCCAAGATAATATAATACGGCCTGTATTGGAGTTCAGATGATAGAATCAGTCGTCTCAATGACAGGTTCTTAAAGTAGGCCGATTGTAGCACAGTTTCCTCTATGACCCTCATGGCCTGATTTTGCACTACTGTGCGCTCTTCGTGCGAACTCCCGATTTCCTCCACTTGACGTAGCCATGGGGGCCGTGGTGCCTCGAATGTGTCCTGCGCTTCTTCTGTTTGTTGGCCTCCTGGGAATGGTTGCGGATCGTATTCTTCGTCAAACGTTTGTTCCACAGGGATTTGCACTTCTTCGTCCGTGGGAGCCTCTGGAGGGGAAGATGGTCTCTCATATTGTAGTAGGCGTGTTTGCAATTCTGTGACCTGTTTCTGGAGATCTTTTATGGCCTCTGCGTCTGTGAGAAGTGAAGCCGCAGAGGGGGTGGTTGGAGGGGCGGGTGTTGGTCCTTGTTGGTGTTCCTGCTTCAATTGTCCCAGTTCCTCCAATAGTTTATCATGTGCTTCAAGCAGCATGGCATAATCTTCCAATATAATCTTGATATTATCGGGGGTCACTGCTTGAAAGTTGGATGGGCTGATGGGTGCCCCCGGTGTGCTCTCAATAGCCGCTTCCAGGTTCTCTTGATTTTGTATTTGCAGGCGTCTATTCTCTTCCTGAGCAGCCGCAAGATGGCGTTTGAGTAGTGCCATATTTCGCTGAAGTTTCGAGTTGCGTTCCAGCTGTGTCCGTAGGTGACCTTCTACCACCTGCACCGCTTCCTGATCTACATTCTGTAACTGTACCTCCAATATGTTATGAGCTTCTTGGAGGGTTTGGAACTGTGTGTGGAGGCGAGCATTCTCCTCTTCTAGTGCCGCAAGGCGGTACTGTAGTGTCTCTGAGTGCTCATGCAGGCGTGCGTTTTGTTGCTGGAGCTGAATGTAATATGTCCTTAAATTTGATATACAAGCCAACATGGTATCCAATGCATTTCCTATAGATGAGTGGGTGGTGTTTACAGTGGGAGATGCAGGGGAAGGGAATTGGGGAAGGGAGACAGTGAATGATGTGTCTACGGAAGTTGTGTGTGTGAGTGAAATTGGTGGAGGGGGAATGGGAGGAGGTGAAACCGTGGGGAGAGGTGCCGTGGGTGGTGAAATATCCATGCCTTCAGGAGTGGGTGAGAGTGTGGGGTATGTCATATACATTGGGATGGTAGGTGGGGTGTGTGTGGAAGTGGTGAATAGATGCGAAGTGGGGTGGGGAGCTGAGAAGACAGGAAATGGTTGAGACCCTGGTTGAAACGCTCTAGCAAGGAAGTCATGGAGAGATTGTAGAAATGGAGAGAGGGATGTCGGGGGTTGAGGTCGTAAATTTGAGGAGGGCTGAAAGGGTTGCGTGGTAGCAGGGAAGCCCATGAATGTGGATCTAGGGTCAGGATGACCCATGGCTGAGGGCATTGGGGATGGTTGCCCTAGGGCAGGCTCTAGGAGGGGTTCGGTGGATTGTGTAGTGATGGGGTTTGCTTCAAAGATCGGGTTATCAGTGGTAGAGAATAGGGTGGCACTAGAGATGGGAGTACGGAAGATGAAGGTGGGGTCAGTGGGTTGAGTAGTCGATGTGGTTTCCACTGTTTCTCTTCTAGGAGGTGAAGGTGGGGGAGTGGGTGGTAGTGGTTCGGTGGACTCCTCATGGGTGGCTGGGTGCTGTTTGTTGGCTAGCTGTTTGGGAGGTTGTCCTGATAGTTTCAGATGCAGTAGTTGGCTCTTCTGCAACTGTAATGGGAATTTGGATATTCTTACCTGATCGTTGTTGCGTCTGGAACCTTCGTGGGTCATATTGAACTGGAGGCCTCTGAATGGCAGTGCGCACTGCTTCTACTACCCCATATGTTTCTGCCATCAATAAGAGACCTTCCCTGTACTCTGAGTCAACTCCCGCTTCTTCCAACAACTGAGTCATGAGTACTCTGCTACTCTGTTCAGTTAGTAGTTGTTGCGATCGCACTCTTTCCATAATCTGATACAGCCTTCGGAGTTCTGCTGTATAGGCTGGGGCTTCAGTGGTCTCCTCTTCCTACGCACCTTCTTCTTCCGGGTGTCCGTGTTGTTGACTTTGCTGAGCGTCACTCCAATGTACATGTCGACCGTCTGTAGACTTTCTTCTTCTTCGTGAGGATGTGCCCTGCTCCTCTGCCTCTGAATAAAACTCCACATCAGAGAATTGTGTGCTTTGTAGGAATGCTTCGAAATCCTGGGGGTCCAATCCTTCAGCGTCTCCAGTGGCAGCAAATTCGAATTCAGGTGGAACAGGAGGAGCCGATGGGGTAGCTTGTGTCGTAGTGTCAGATTCCGACCTGGGTATCCTAATGGTAAAGGGAGGTACAGTGGCCTCCCTTAGTGGTGATGCCTCAGGAGTAGTCAGAACTTCCCTTGTCTGGACACAAGGGATCGCACCCCTCATGCGCTTGGATTGATGTGCGGACGTCTTGAGCCTTTTAAACATTTGTAATTGTGCCCAAGTTAAGGCACGTTCAATGGGGACATCATATGCTAGGCATCGGTAAATAATGCGTGTGATTGCACAGCATCCGTTCACCACTAATTTCCTAGAAGCCCGTTTGTTTGCTTCATACAACTGATCTATAATCCATACTGGTAGCTTAATGGGTAACGCACCTGCTTCCGCTAAGTAGAGAGCGAACCAGATCCTCTTGTGTGGTTGTGTGAATCGGTCTTGGCCGGGAAAGGCGAAATGTTGCATGCACATGCGGAGAGGGATGGACACATTTGGGGTGAGTGCTGCCATGTCTTTAAGCTTCAGCACTTTCCTATCCTTCATGTTAGTGGGAACAAGAGCATCCTTTTCAGAGGGTACATGCGTGCCATGCATATTCAAAGCGTCGCTTACCAATTCCACGGTAAGTTCAAACCTCTTCAATTCGTTGTTGCCCAGCAAGGAGGGAAGCACAAATGATCCGGGTTTGTCCTTTTCTTCATTAGCTTGTAATGTGGAGACCAGATAGTAACATCGGAGGAGATCTGGTTTAGGTAGTGGGGCTTCGAAGTATTCTGCCAGCCCTGCTCGTTGCCATATGGTCTGGAGATCCTCGGTGTTCTGTAAGGTCTCAAACTCCTTGGAGAAAAATTGAAATCGAACCCAGGATCTGTCATATTCGCACTTAGACTCCCAGATATACTTGGCCTCACCTAATGGACCTGGCATGCCATTGAACCAATGAGAATTGGCATGGACTCTTTCCGTGATCCCTGTAGGTGGATCCGGCACTGGGATTTGTTGGAGGTGCTGCAGCTCCGCTGGTCGTTCAGTTGGTGGCACATCCACAGGTAGACTATCCACATCAATTCCTGCAGTAAGTATCCCTAGTTGTGAGCCCAAACCTGTCGCTTCTGCCATTTTACTGCTCGCCTTCTGATTCTGTGAGAATATAGAATCATGTGTTAACATCGTAATGGACAGAATAATTCCGTTGTTGTCCCCGTTACAACATTAACATGAGGTAGATGGTGAGTTAGTGGTTAGTAGGTGCACGAAGACAGTGTGTGTAGTTAATGTTTGTGTATTCCTAGGAGACTAATGCCGTTAGTAAGTGGGGGTGAATTTACAAATTGGGGTCGGGGGGTTTATTACAGGTCTTAGGCTGCCAAATGCAGTGGGTGGACTTTGCTTTCGGTTTCGTAGAGACTCTAGAGAGCTATCTCGGTGTCGCGGTTTGGGAATGGGGCCTTTTAGGGACCCATTTATAAGTGATTACATGCGTGCTCTTGGTTCTTGGTGTGTTCCTCAGTGTTGAGAACGAGTGAATACTGGTTGTACTCGTAGTTGGGTTATGCTGCATAGGTTGTGGCCTTGGCGTAGCTACTTGTGCCCTCAAGCAAGCCTTGGGCACCCAAATTTGTCGTGATTGTGGGCTTGCCTTCATCGACTTCTTGGGCACCCAAATAGATTTTACTTTAGCAGAAGAATTTCTGAAAGACTTCTTATTAGCGTCGTGTTGTTGGTTACTAATAAGAGGCTTTGCCCGTGTAGTTGGCGGTGGTGCAACCGGTTGTTCGCCTTTCCGCACCCACACCTGGTTTATTTTCTGGGACATTCTGCTACGCAGGTACTTTTGATCTCGGACATAGGTAGTACTCTGCTTCTTCTGCCTTTGATCCACCTTTGGTTGCTGCCTCCTTCTGGCCTTTGGAAAAGAAGGGAGTTCCGTTGCATCCCTGACTCCTTTTTTGCAAATATCATTCCTCTGCAACACAGGGTTTTGAACAAGAACAGCATGGTCATCTTCATGTGTACCCCTGGAAGGACCAGGAGTCTGTGCTTTTCCTAGTTCCTTGAGTGCTCCATTGTCTAATTCAACTGTAACTCTACTATGATTGACCCAAACCTGGAGAAGTCCACTTCTTAGGTTTAGATTGATTGCTTGGTCATAGATCCAATCTTGACCCAAGACGAGAGGTTCAGTGAGATCCTCATCTTGACACACCAGTACTTTAACTGTCATTGCCTCATCATGAATTTAGAGGGGAAGTTCCACCTCGCCCATGCAAGGGGTTTCCACGCCTCCCAATCCTATGAGATATGCTTCCACAGGATTGACAGTTAACTGTAACTCTTGACAGTAAGACACTCTAACAGCACTAGTGGCTGCACCTGAGTCAATCAAGGCTCTTACGGTCCTTGCACTCTTTCCTTGTCCTATATCTAGGGTTACGAAAGGACGTCGATCAGTTATCCTATGTGAGCTGGTTCCTGCGACTTCACACATTGCCATATGATATCCTTGATCTGCATAGTCATTTGTCCTAGGCTGCTCTCTACCTTGCCTTCGTAATTTCATCCTTCTGATGCGTTCTAAAGCTTCTGCTTGAGCTTCTTCTCTAATTCTCTTTTCTTCCTCTTTGCGTTTCTTAGCAGTGTTGAGTCGACTGAGCATTTCCTCCGTGAGGGGTTCCTGATACAACTTGACTCTGCAACCGCTAATATAATTTGGGAGAACATCACCCTCTAATGTGGCCAATTGTACTGCTCCACTCGTGGAGATCCTATTGATGATCATAGGTCCGTAGCCTCTCTTTTCTAGCTTCCTCGCGTGTTGTTTTAGTGTATAGACTAAGACTAGATCTCCTGCTTTCAAGCCTTTATCCTTCACGTGGGCATCAAAGTATGCCTTCTGTCTCTTCTTGGCTGCATATATCCCTGCAGCGGCTCTCAGTCTTGTTTCTCCTAATCGCTCAAGGTCAAAGATCCTAGAGGAGAGCTCATGACCTGTCCATTCGTGCTCTTGTGCTACTCTCAATGTAGGGATCAGGAAGTCCAAGGGTAGCACAGCATTTTGGCCAAATACCATCTGAAAGGGAGTGGCTTGGAGTACCGTTTTGTAGGCCACTCGGTATGCCCAAACAGCATGGTGTAGCTGTTTGTCCCAATCAGAGCGTTTAGTGTTCACTAATTTCGTCAGTACATTGCATAAAATCTTATTAGTGCTCTCAGCTTGTCCATTAGCTTGAGGATGATAGGGGGCAGACTTCTTGTATATTACCAAGAATTCTTGGAGTAGATTGTCAATCACTTCGTTCAAGAAATGAGTGCCTCTATCACTTACAAGCTCTATAGGTAGTCCATACCTTGTGAATACATTCTCAAACAAGAATTTGGCAGTTGTTTGAGCATCGTTCTTTGTCGTAGCCTTTACCTCTACCCACTTAGTTAGATAGTCTGTTGCAACAATGATGTATTCCGCATGAGAACCCTTAGCTGGGGGATTAATAGGACCTACGAAGTCTATTCCCCACTTAGAGAATGCACGTCCACCCATCATAGGTTTCAGTGGCATCTCATCTTTGCGTATAGGATACTGAGTCCTCTGACATACATCACACCGTTTCACATAGGTATGTGCATCCATGTGAAGGGTAGGCCACCAGAAGCCCGCAAATAGTATCGCCTTGATCACCCGATCTGATCCAAAGTGGCCTCCTGCTACACCTTGGTGAGCAGTTTCCAAGATCTTAAGATATTCACTCTCATGGACACACAGTCTCAGGTAACCATCTTTACCGCGTTTGTATAGATTATCACCAATGAGTGAGTAATCCAGGGCTTCTTGTTCTAAACTCCTTTTCCTCGCCAGAGTCATGTCTGGAGGGAATGTGTTTGTCCTCAGGAAGGATACTAGAGGTTCGCTCCAATCTGGCACTATGGATACTTGATAGAGAGTAGCGTGTTCCACAGGCGGTTTAGTGCAACAGATTGGGCATTCCTTGCACAACTTTTGGACATCCGCTTCCATAGTTGGCCAATGCACTCCAAATCTCTTTAGAGTCTGTAAAGTTCGTTGCTTTGAATGGTGTTGCTCTAACGCACCTACATGTGCTAATTGCAACCATTTATCGTACTCATCCTCTTCTACGCAGCAAGCCAAGATCCCTTGATCTGTGTGCTTGTACATACTTCCTGCCATAATATGGTACTTTTGGGCTTTTACAACCTCTCTATTCCGTGTATTTATCACTGGATGATTAGGTCCGTATGTCAATACTGGGACCAATGGCTTAGCCCACTGTGGTACAACTTCCAAATTAAACAAGTAAGCATCAGGAAGGTCATCTGACACTCCTTGTGGGGCTTCTCCCGATGTGAGCCTAGAAAGATGATCAGCTCTCAAGTGAGTCCTACCTTTTCTTACCACAACCTCAAAGTCATATTCCATGAGCAAGAGGAACCATCTTACTAATCTTCCTGTATTGCATGGTTTATTTACGAGGTACAGCAATGCCTGATGATCAGTAAAAAATTTAAACTTATTTGCAAGCAAATAGTGTCTGAATTTCTTAACTGCATATACCATGCCTAAGCCTTCTCTCTCTGTAGTGGTGTAATTTCGTTCAGCCGCATTCAACTGTCTACTGGCATAGGCAATTGGAAGATCCATATTACCTTCACCAGTAGGTTGTGCAAGAACACATCCAATAGCATAATTGGATGCATCCACGTGAACATGGAATGGCTTATTCCAATCTGGCGTGGTCAAGATTGGTGCTGAACATAATCTTCGTTTAAGCTCCTGGAAGGAATTCTCACATTCATCCGTCCACTCAAAGTTAGTCAGAAGCCCGTACATGGGTTTTGCTATGACAGCATACATGTGTATAAATCGTCGATAATAACCACAATGCCCCATGAAAGCTTGTACTTCCTTGACATTCTTTGGCCTAGGTAGCTCTGTTATGGCTCTCACTTTTTCTTCGTCGGTAGATATGCCATTCTTTGACACTATGTGTCCTAGAATCTTGCCTTGCCTGACCATAAAAACGCACTTTTCTGGGTTCAGGCAGACTTGATATTCTCTACATTTGTCAAAGATTTGTCTGAGTTCAGGAATATGGGTTTGCATAATGTTGGAATGGGCACAAAGATCATCAACATAGACTTCTAAATTCTTCCTCAGGAACTCCTTAAATACATGGCACATCAGCCTCTGGAAGGTAGCTGGTGCATTGGTAAGCCCAAATGGCATTACTCTAAAGGCAAAAATGCCCCATTCTGTGGCAAAGGCTGTCTTATGCTGATCCTCTGGAGCTATGGCTACTTGATTGTAACCCGAAAATCCATCAAGGAAGCTGTACACTTCCTTGCCTGCCACTCTTCTGTAATGGGAAGCGGATAGTTATCTCGAATAGTGGCTGCATTAACCTTCTTCAAGTTAATGCACACACGCAGCTTGCCATTCTTCTTGGGCACCACTACGATGGGGGATACCCATTCAGTGTGCTCAATTTCGTAGATAAATCCAGCTTCAACCAGTCTATCTATCTCTTCTTTGATCTTAGCAGCGTAATTATCGTTATATGTATAAGGCTTTTGCTTAGAGGGTTTGGCGTCTGAAGTCATGGGGATGGTGTGCGAGCATATGTCCGGGTCAACCCCTTTCAAATCCTTGTAACTCCAAGCGAATACATCTCTGTATTCTCTTAGCAAGGCAATCAATTCGTGCTCTTCTTCTTCTGTCAGGTCATGGCCTATATACGTGCATCTCTCCTCTCCTTCTTCTATGGCCACTACTATTTTCTTGGTGGCTTCTTTGTTATCATAGGCCTCTCCTGATTGTGCCTCCCGTTTAGGCATTCTTATCATGACTCTCCTGTCATCTATCTCATACTTCTTAAAATTTTCTGGGACCTCAAACAAAGATTCTTCCTCTTCTGGTGAGACTTCTCTCTTCTTTCGTTTCTTTCCTTCTTCCTTTGGGCTCACATGTGTTGCTAATCTTACATCATTTGTAAGCTCTCCATGCCTCTGGGATTGAAATTCGACTTCATGGAAGTATTCCTCATCTGATGCAAATGGTGGGTCCATAATGATTGACTCTAAATCGGAGTCACTTGCATCCTCAAATGCATCAGGGCTAGGTTCGCATTCTTCTAAAACTGCCTCTCCCATGATTGGCTCTATGGAGAAGACTGAAATGTCATAGCCATCCTCATCACAGTGAGGTGTCCATTGTTCTTCATTGATGGCTACGTCCATTGTTGCTAAAATTTCTGCCCAGCCATGGGGTTCGAATTCCTCGTCTGGAAAAACTACAGGTGCATAGGCTGGGTCTTGAATGGGTCTATGGGTTTCGTTTGCACCTATTTCTCTGGCCTTTTCTCTCTTCTCTTCCTGTACTGCTACCTTGCACATCCATAAGTGAGTGTCTTCATGCATCCATGAGGATCCAGACCCCATGGAATGCACCGATTCTGTATCATCTTTGGCTCTATGGATGGGATTCCATTGGATAGGAGGGACATCTCTATGAGAGTAATCTTTGAGATTGACTTTGGTCGTAACACCTAAGTGTTGCAGGTACAAGGAATTGGTCCCCCAATCCTGTACCACTTGCAACTGTCGCATAAATGGTCTTCCCAAAATCATCTCATAGGCATGATTTTTGCTAAAGTCACATATAGCAAAGCTATGCTCAAACTCAACACCGCAAGTGGTGAGAGTTATGCCTTCTAGCAATCCCAAGGGCTTCTCTATGTGACCATCGGCCATCTGCAATTTCATTCTTGTTGGTCTGAGTGCTGGCTTGCCCCAACGCTTCCATAGGGAAGTGGTGGCAATTGCAACTCCTGCACCTGAGTCCAAAATTGCCTTGGTGGTGTATTCCTGGTAGGTGATGGGAAGATAGGTGTTCCCTTCTTCACCTTCACACATATCTCCTATCTTATCCAAGGGAATTTCTGGCACTGTCCTATGGGATCCTACCTGGGAACGAGGTTTTGCTATCTCTGGTACTTGTTTGGCTACATGTTTCCATAATTCAGGTCTAACCTTGAGTAGCTCTTCTAACTTGAGATTACACTGCACGTTAGTGTTCTTCACTACCTCTGTGTTCCTAGGTATGACTGAGTCGTCGTTCCTTACCATGACTGTGGGTGCTCTCATACATGTGGACTTTGCTTCCCATGGGCCTGTGAAGTGGGGTAGCTCCTGTATGGAATTAGACTCAAAGTCCAATCTCTCATGAGACTGAGTACTCTCATGTTCCCCGTAGATAGATGGGATGTCTTGTGGGAATTGGTCGTGTGCATCATCCAGAAGTTCAAAGGGAGGGGCGACTTCACTTTCGTTATCCCATTTGTCTTCTTGAATCTCTCGTAGGAAGTCTGGTGCAAACCGATTCATAGAAGAAGAAGTATCTGGCTCCGTAGAATTAGGCGCATAAGCAACCTGGGAAGGAGGGCATATTCTATCGTTGGCTCTCTCCTCGTTCTCATAGATGGCTGGAGCACAAGCTTCCTGGGGAGGGTTACTTATTCTATTACTTTTCCGAACATGCTCATACACTTCCTGAGAAGGAATGTAGGCAGCCTGTGGAGGTACACAAGCTTTCAAGGGAGGCTCATGTGCCTTTTGGGGGGGAAGATAAGCTTCTTGAGGAGGCACATGGGCTTCCTGAAGAGGCTTGCTTATTTGTTCTCTCGCCCTTTCCTTTCTTTGAGGGGCAGGTTCCTTTTCTGAGTGTGCAATTAGCCTCTCTATTCTTTCTAAGGAGGGGAAGTTGTCTGGTTTAGTGGAATTGGCCACATAAACTTCCGATGGGGGATGGTTCATGTTTTTGCTTGCTTTCTCTCCCTCTTGATTTTTTTCTTCCTTGGCAGATCTTGCAATTATCCTCTCTAACTTTTCTAGGAATCCATCCAAGTGTAATTGCGTTTTGGCTGAGCCCGAGTAATTGAAAAGGCGACTGGCTTCAAACATAGTCTGAGCCAATGCAACCATTTTCGCACACAGTTTGGTTCGTTCTATCTCTAGGTCAGCTCTAGGATAGCACTTGTCATGATCCGTGACGTTTGGCCCTTCTTGGATTCTGGCCTGATATGCTTTAAGCATCATGTCTATGTCTTCAGGAGTGGGATCAGCTAATACCGATCCTGTTTGGGGTGGTGGGTGGGTTACGTGGGGTGTCTTAGAGGGTGAAGGGATGGAGGGTGATGGGGATGGTAGCGGTGGGAATGTGTGAGAGTGCGGTTGAGATGTGATCTCTATGATTTTAGCCTTGGTTTCTCGTAGACTTTCCTCAAGTTCACTCATCTTCTTTGCCCATTGCCTTTTCATGCGTTCGCGGCTATCTCTCCAAGCTCTTGTTCTCTTTTTATTTTGGCTCTCAGTATCCCTAGTGTCTGGGCTCTTTTCCTTGCCTACCCCTTGGTTTTGCTTCACTGCTTGAGCTCTCGTGACTACCTGTACGGGTGCAGTGGAAGTAATACTTCCGCTGGAATCTACCACTAACTCAATAACGTTGATGGGCGTGATTTTTGGCATATTATTGGGGTTCTTAGGGCAATCTCGTAAGAGATGCTCTTTTCCACACTCTTGGCAAAAACCTTGGATTGTCATTGACTGGGGTTGTGTAGGTGGAGGCAAGGGACAATCACGAATGAGGTGATCTCCTTGGCATCTGTAGCACGGTCCTCTTGGGAATGGAGGTCTTACTTGCCTAGGTTGAAGCCTAGGGTTGGGGTTTGCATACATGACGTTCGTGTAATCTGACTCCCAACTCGGTTCGTTTGTCTCTTCGCTATAATAGGACTCACCATGCTCAGGAGACTGCATGTAGTAGGCCTGGGGGCTATCAACATGTGTAGAATCAAAGCTATGGTCACTCGGGTCACTTTCAGAAAGCAAGGATGTTACAGGGACTATAGCTCTATTCAGGTTCTCTTCTGCAGCAGTATACTTTACCGGAATCACATTAGCTGGGGCTAAGGGTTGTTGTGCTAGCACAGGCTGAGGCCTTTGTTGGTTTTGATATTGAGGTTGGAAATTTTGTTGTGGCCTGCCATATGGTTGTGGAGGGTACTGGTTCTGGTATCTGCCTTGTTGGTAGGGCTGGGGGTAGGGTTGCCTAACCGCCTGCTTGTTGTATGGGCAATCTTGTGCGGTGTGATTGGTGTATCTCCGTTCTATGGTGCAATATTGGCTACTAGGATTTACTTGTGGCTGAGCCATAATGGGACAGACGTTCGCCATATGGTCGCCACCGCATATATAGCACCTTTTCACAGGGGCAAACCTTGGGATTTGTTTGCTAGTTACACCTAATTTCTGGGCCACTTTCTCTGCGAGTTCCTCAATTGATGTGGATTGCGTGGAAGATTGACTAGATGCACTATCTGAATCTTTGTAGATTTTGGAAAGCTCTAGTTCTTCCCCTAGGTTATCTTCAATGTCAATGCACATGCGTACACACTCTTCTATCGTCCTAGGGTCTTTCAGATACACGTAGGATCTCAATTTTGTACTCAGCAATCCATCAAGGAACAAGGCTACTTGTTTGGCAGATGTGGGTAGCTCCGAAACAGGACATCTTTCAAGGTATTGCCTAAATCTTCTTCCGGCAAGTCTCACAGTCTCTTGAGGGGTTTGCTTGAAGCTGTGAATCAGTGAGGAGGTATTGTGTCTTATGCCACTCTTGGAGAATTCAATAATAAATGCCTCTAGGAGTTGGTCTATGCTCCTGAACTGGCGCTCATCCAATGGCTGAAACCATGTAAGTGCTGTGTTCCTAAGGGTTAGACCGAAGGCATTGTACTGTGTGAATAGATCCTCCACTTGTTCAGCTCTCAAAACTTGCTTGAACTCCGCCACATGATCATAGGGATCTCCTATGCCGTCAAAGTAATTCTTCATGGACTTAACTAGCTGGGTGGGTCTCAGGGTTCTTGCGTGCTCTCTAGGTCTCGGCAGAGGGAATCCATCCATATTTCTTTGGTTCCTGTGAGCTCTAAGCATCTCAGGTTCTACCCTATTCATCTCTGTCCTCGCTCTTTCTCTGCCCACTGGGTTGGCAAAACTTACTTCTGGTCTATCTCTACTTCTGTCTCTTTGCATACCATGAGCTTGGAAAGTTCCAGCCCCAGGGTGACCATATGATACATTTGATCTTGGTTGGGGGAAAATAAATTCACCCTTCCAAGTGTGAGCATGCCTATCATTTTCTGTTACCACAAAGATCCGTTCCGAAGTGTGATCTAAGTAGGTCACTCTACCTGGGCTATCTGGGTCCTTAAACTCATAGATCATGATATTTCCTATATCAGTTGGCTGATTGGATTTATATCTCCAAAAGGCTTCATCAGTTTCTCGATTGAGGAGCAACTCTATGCTCTTGTTGTCTTGGGGAACCCACTCAGGCGTGATAATCCTAGTGAGAACAGATTTGCCTCGGGGGGTTCTAGGTTCTGCACCCATGTTTCCTTGCTCCACGTCACCTAAGTCCGCTTCTGAGATTACATTTCCAAATTCATCTGTCCTATCCGGGTGACTAGTGACGATATATATAGTTCCTTCTTTGTCCAGGTATGCACCATTTTCAAACTTAACAGCTGGGTGTTCTAGTCCAATGGATTGATCAGGGTTCTTAATCTGTATCACAGATCTTCCTAAGCCATCCTCATAGATGCTAGCACCTAATCGGTTGGTCCTAAGGTACTCTAGCTGCGTTTTGTAAGGGCCTTCTACCCTGTATAGGTAAGGCACACCTGAACTTCCCGTAGGTCTGTCCATACCTTGAGACATCCCTGATTCACTGGTATCAGAGCTAGGGTAATGAGAGAGGTGACTCAACTGCTGGGCCCAAGACCTTGCAGTGTGATTGACACTAGCCTCTGAAGATCTAAGGCTTTGTCTCTCCCTTACTAGATGTCGTCCTGATCTAAGGTTCATATGCCTATCTAAGTAGCACAGTTCTTTGCCCAGAGTACAACCTCGTTGCCGATCAATTGGTACCAGTCACTTGATTCTTTTTAGTTGTTCCTCGTGTTTAAAGTCTTGTCTGCTATTACGTTGTCAGGAATATTTGAATGTTCTTCGTACTTTCAGGTTGATCGTTCCACGTTAGGTTCTTTTCCTTTATGTTATCGACAGTACAGAGATTAGGTTTTTAGCTTGAACTTGAGTTTTTAGGTAGTCTTCAACTTGATACCTACCTATCGTCGCCCTGACTTACTCCTACTTCTAATCGTTCTTAGCCTAAGCTAGGAATTGACGAAGAGGAGTTGAGAATATTCCGACCTTTCTTGCCGAACCTTGCTCTTTAATGCTCGAAAAGTTGATTCTCAAGCTTGCACAGCACCCTTGCTTGGATACTCTCAATTGCTTCTCAATAGACCTGCATAAGTCCCAAAATTAGCTCTAGGTAGACCTTTCAATTGACGAACAATTTATTTCAGACACTTTTTTAATGACCCTTGTTCCCCCTTTTGTATTGCTAGAAATTTCCTCTAGAGCTCCCTTGGTGTTTCTACCCCTCTGTGTGTCAACTTCCAAATATCCTATCTGAAAATCAATGCGTTATTCTTATAAAAAACAGTTGTGGGCGTGTAGTATATGTCACGAGCTTTCCGACAAGCCCTAGAGCTCAGAAAATGGATTTCGTATGAAAAAGTTATGACCGTTCAGGGTTTAGGGGGTTAACTAGACAAACAGAAACTTTCCGGGGTTTTAATGCATTTTCTAAGGCCTTTGTAAGTATATGAGTACTTGAGAGTGCAAATATGCCCAAAATTTAGCCTAAATTCTCAAAATTTTACCCCTTAATTTTTGCCGAAAATGTCTGTCTATCGCGATAGACGGTGTCTGTCGCGATAGACACAAACTATCGTGGGGGCTGTCTGTCGCGATAGACGGTGTCTGTCGCGATAGACTGGTCTGTCGCGATAGATGGTGTCTGTCGCGATAGATGGTGTCTGTCGCGATAGACTGGTCTGTCGCGATAGATGGTGTCTGTCGCGATAGATGGTGTCTGTCGCGATAGACTGGTCTGTCGCGATAGATGGTGTCTGTCGCGATAGACGGTGTCTATCGTGGAATTTCGGTCTGTCGCGATAGACGGTGTCTGTCGCGATAGACGGTGTCTGTTGCGATAGACAGTGTCTGTCGTGGATTTCTGTCTGTCGCGATAGACGGTGTCTGTCGCGATAGACGGTGTCTATCGCGGATTTCTGTCTGTCGCGATAGACGGTGTCTGTCGCGATAGACGCTATCTGTCGTGAAATTTCTGTCTGTCACGATAGACGGTGTCCGTCGCGATAGACAGTGTCTGTCGTGAAATTTCTGTCTGTCGCGATAGACGGTGTCTATCGCGATAGACGGTGTCTGTCGTGAAATTTCGGTCTGTCGCGATAGACGGTGTCTGTCGCGATAGACAGTGTCTGTCGTGAAATTTCGGTCTGTCGCGATAGACGGTGTCTGTCGCGATAGACTGAAAAAACGCAAATTTTTGAGAAACTTCTAGTGCTTTAGAGTGCTCTAATGGTGTAGGTTACCGTGCTACACATGCATTCACAAAATTTAAAGTTTTTCTGTCTGTCGCGACAGACAGAGGTCGTCGTCACGGGACCTGTGCAGAGCCTGTCGTACCTACGCACACTGCTGGGGATGATGATACAGCAAGAACCTGCAAGAAAACTCAAGAAACAAGCAAAAACAGCACACGCAATTTCGCTCTCTCGCTCTCTCTCACAAGTGAAATGAGGGAAATGAGGTGGAGATGGGGGTATAGTCACAAAACTGAAATTTTTCGCGATGATGGAGATGGAGGTGGAAGATGGTGATGATGATGATGGTAATGAAGATGGTGAAGAAAGTAAAAGAAAATCGATGAGAGTGAAGAAAATACCTACAACTCCAACGCGTCAACTCTACGTCTTACCATCACACGCTCGTCCTCAAAGCTCGATCCCCGGCAACGGCGCCAAAATTTGGTGTAGCTCAATGATGAGTAGCACCTCCTTTAATGTCAATCCGGGAAGACGTGAGGATGGTATGAAGACCTCGAGCAAGTGGTGGCACAAGTGCGTGAGTGAGAAGCACACAAGCATGCACACACATACACACACACGCGCACACACGGCAAGACAAAGAGAGAGAATCAATGGAGTTCTTTAGATTACTTTCAAAAGCTCTTACCAGTTCGTTTCAATTACAATCCAACCTCAAAAATGAGCTCTCTAGCTCCTTTTATAGTTTTTGACTAGCTTTGGCCCTGTTCAGACCTAGTGTCCGGCCTAGTTAAAAATTAGGTTCCAGGGCTTATTTGAGGGCTCAAACGAAGTCTAAAAATTATGAAAATTGGTACGATGGTACTTCTAATACTCCTCAAGCTCGAGGACTCCTCGGCTTGCACAAAGTGGAGTCTAATCTACCAAAAACGGGATTTACAATGTTTGTGTAGTGATTAAAATCACTTGAGTTGTACATAATCCATGGGAAAAAAATGATCTGGCCTTGTTGCCGTATTGTGCATGACTCCTCTGTTGCTTTGTATGCCAACAACGTAGCTTGGCACTTCCTTATACATGAGTGCCAACTCCTTGTTCACCGCATCACTTGCAGGGTGATTTGTTGATATATTAAGGTAGTGATGTGTGTGAACACTCTAGGACCACGGGGTATTTTTTTCCCTCTTTAGGAGGTTCCCCCCCCTGTATATATGCCTATTGCCATAACGCGGTACATATCTTTGTACATTCTAGTGGTAATACATTGAGGATTGCGTGTCATACTCCAAGCTTCTTCTTATTCCTTGTGTTGTTTGCATGCTTCCACAGACATCTAACTCCAACAGTGTCATCAATTTCTTCAGAGTCATCAACTCTCATCAATGCCCTTGCAGGTTTAGACTGTCTCTTAGATCCTTTGTAATCTTGTGTACAATATGGGCAAGGATAGAGAGAAGATGCTCCTTTTTACAACCTAACATACATTTTATACTCTTAAGGTCTCCACCCAAATGCCATTCTACCTCAAAATCACCTATATCATCTACAAAAAGCTTTTGTCCATGTATTTGAGAAGAGATTACTTTTGTAATCCATGGAATCCTATTAAAAATCCACGAAATAACACTGTTTGTTTCTTTGGGAACTTCTATAGCACCTAACCATGAGATATCTCTCTCTGATTGCACATTGTAAGTAAAATGGGAAGCGGATCCTAAAGTTTCATCACTCATTGCATAGTCCATAACTTTATTCATTAGTGTCACACTCAACCTTTCCAATCGCTGACCCTTTATGATTTGGCACTCATCAAGCTTTAGTATGAACTTTAACTTATCATTACAGTCTGCATAAAAGAGGAAACATTACCTTAATATGACACTTGAATGTAATAAAACTTCAACACCAAATAAAGTGTAATAGGGGTATCTTTGTGAACTATAAAAGTGAACCATTGCTTGTTGAAGCTTATGAAGATCCACACATATATTGTTGAATTTAGTGAAAGTAAGTCCTTATGTAGATAGGATCTTTGATTGCTTCTTGGGAATATTTGGATGATAAAGAGAGGTAGGCATAGTGTCTTCTATGAATAAATATTGTCCAATAGTACGAGTCACATCCTCATTATAAGTTTTTTTTATAGACACTTTATATGGGCATGGAAATATACTTTGAGGGTGTACATTGCAGTATACCCATTTCTACTAATGCCTCAGAAGGGTGTACATTGCAGTATACCCATTTCTACTAATGCCCGCTTCATCACACATTGCCTGCACATCTTGCACTTTGATAAGGTTTTTTAACTTGTCTGTAAACTCGGCTTCAAAAACAACTCTTATACACTTTCCTATGGGTGTGTCTATAGCAGAAGTGATCTCTATGTTGTTTATACAACTATTCATCAATTTGAACTGGTCTTGTGTTGTTGATGAAGCACTTATGTCTTGAATAAATGACCTACACAATGAAAGATTCCATTATAAATCTTCATTAAAACATATAAAAGTAAAACAAACACTCACCTTGTTGTATATATACGTCATTTGCGTGCTCCACCACCTATTGAAAGAGCTTCAAAGGATGACAATGCTCTTTTCCTATATCTCATACCAAGTGGAGTCTCTTTTAACTGCTGGAGATTGGCATTTAACTTTGAAATTGTGCTTTCCTTTGCTTCCATATCCTGTTCAAAATCTGCAAGCTGTTTTTGTAAAGATATGATTGTGATTTCTAAAGTGACCATCCTCATATGATGGAGTTGATATTGTTGGAATGAATACTTAGCAGTATCATGTGAATGTGTAGATAATCGCTTATAGTAACCTAATAGTCCAACTTCACCCGCACCAATGAATTGAAGTAAAGTTGAGAGGTTATGGAATGTTGGATGGTAAGAAGATATTGGATTAGGAGGATATAGTGAACCATGAGTCCAAAGATCAATACTTTTTTCTCTAGCTGCACGATGTTCATTTTGAGAATTGACATCATTGTTTCATTATGTATTTGGAGCAAAATCTCTAGGCACACAAACATGGATACTTGTCAATGCAGGAGCATGAGGATGTTCTACTGTGAAGGTTGTGATACATGTCAACACCATCTTTGCTAATGACCAAGAATATAAAAAACAAAGTGGAAAATTGATTGGAAGGGACTCTAAAGCATATGTTTTCCTCAGAAAATATGTTTTCTTATATGTGTATGGGTTAAAGTGTATTTTTCCACTATGTATGGATGAAAATGATGAAATTTGAAAAAAGACATTTTTTGGGGGAAGCATAGTCACGGATTTGATGATGTGGCACTTACTTTTAGAGAGAGCTTGAAAATTATACTTTTTCCAAAAGAAAATTTAAAAAATGGGCCAAAAAGGTGACTTCTGACATATTTATTAAAAAAAATGAGCCCTTTTGAGTTAATATACATTGAAAATGAGGCTTAAAAAAAAATCATTTTTTGAGTACAAAGGACTTGTAGAAGCAACTAAGGAGTCATATGGATGCTGACATTATTCAAAA